>OX336366.1:8977967-9310467 GCA_946902895.1 Fragum fragum
CTTTCTTTTCATTGTTATTTTTTTCCTTTTCAGACAGAAGTGATGGCCGAAAATCACAGAAATGTATCAGCCGATCTATTGTCTATTTGTTGTATTTATCGAATAAAATATTTGAAAGTGAAACTAGTCCTTGTTATTTATTTAGGGACATGACATAAAACTTCAGAAAAAACATCTCAAATGAAATCACGCATTTGAGACGTCGTCCGTCGTCTGCCAAAACGTCGTCATTACGGAGAATTGTATAAATACAATGCTTTGTTTGGATGTTGCAGACTCATCTGTTTATTTGATGGGCGACAAAAATGTTGTGACTACAGCTAGATATAGCAGTAGTGATAGTATTTTCCGTCGACCTACGGGGATAATGATTTTATAACGACCTGGAACCATGTAAAGGTTGAACAACATAACGTAGGATTGATCTCCATACGAAACAAACAAACTCATGCAATTTGTTCTGAATTTTATTATTTTAATGAAATATTTTTGAATCTTCAATTCCCATTAGATTACTTCTCGAAAAGTACACAGTCACCTGAAAATAAATGAACAAAGACATTATTCAATCGGATTACGTACAAACAAATTCCATCAAATATTTAAAAGATCGAGTAGGGATAAAGGTCAATTATTGCATCATCTCAAATGCGTACCCGGCCCTATTTGTTTTTTAACTGTAATGTTACTTTTGTGAATCTGTGTAAAGCTGTTTCATATTATTGTAGTGTTTAGCCGCAGATATTTATGAGGATTCTATTACTGGAAACTTTAAATGAGACAACTTTTTTGGATTAATCACGCATTTGTCGGCGTTTTAAAAATCCTTCGACTCGTCCGTAAGTCTCCCGCCGTGAGCATTTACCCATAAATATGACGGACTTTTGCCGCAGTACAGTTGTAACCCTAAAAGTTCGGACACTAAGGAAAATAATTTCCTTAATTTTTCGGACACAAAAAAAATTAATTATTTTTTCCTGTCCGGACATTAAGGGAAAATACGGTAGTTTGTTAGTTTAGTCAGCTTAAGCTTAAACCCACAACCTGGATGTTTGAAATTTAGTGGGTATAACAGCTGAGCTAATGGGGCAGGCTTTGTGATTTGTTATGCAATTGTGATATATTCAGGGTTGGTACTAACACCATTTCTCCTGCTCTAGGCCTGTGATTAATTGGGGGACTAGTAGAAATTCCTAAGCCCATGCAACTTAGATATTTCAACTAGGAGAAAAAGTGTGGGGAAAAAAAAATTGTTTGTAACAAGTAATTTCTTATATTCCCATACTGTTTTCTAACCAATATTGTCCCTTCAATCATGTGCATTGCATACAATTACCTTCATAATACATGTCATAATGCATAAAATGATCATGGAATTGTTTAGGCTTTCAATTATGGAGGAGGACCTGTAAGTATTAAGTGTAATTGGAACCAAGTGGACCGACAGGCTTGTGGGGAATCAAGATAGTGTCAACCCTGGTATAATGTGTATGGGTTTAGAAGGAAACAGGAACAGTATGAGAAATGAAACTATGGTTGGTTTAACCCTTTCCCACTCAAGACATTTATTTAGACTAGTCCAAATTCAAAATAGTTGCAGAAAACATTTTCAGGTGTGAAGTTTAAAAATCTTGGTCTATGGGGGCAGAGAAACATTATGGATAATGAAGATATTGCTTGTAACAAGTAATTTCTACATTTTCGAACATGTTTTGCCAAGCTTTTTTCATAATGGGCATAAAAAAATCGGATAATGTGGGAATGGGTTAATGTCAGTTTTAGTTTGGGGCTGTGGTTCATGTACATGTGAAATTGTTGAAAATGACAAGTACAGGCTCATATACTAGAATATGCTGCAATTACACATAATTTTGAAGGGACGTAGCAAATGAACATATTTATAACTGATTTACAGAAGATCCGTTGATTTGCTTTAAACAGGCAGTAAAGGAGATCTCTTCTAGACTTTGTGTTACTAAAAAGTGGAATTACCCATTACCACATAGTGATTGCAAATCTACCCATAGGTCTCACTGAAGAAAAATAGTTTTGGAAAACAAATGTGAGGTAAAAAGGTAATAGAAACAAGCAATTTTAGTTCACTGTCACTTATATCGTAATTTTAAAATTTTTCTGTCAATTTTCCTTAACAGACAGATATTGAAGGAGAAAAGTGGTTTGAAGAAACACTAAAACGACAAGGAAAGACCAGATTTGAGACCCCAAAAGCAGAGGATCTTGAGTCTAAACGGCGATGCTTACCACTGATGTCTGATAAGAAAACTCCTATGTCCCATGTGGCCATTGAAGATAATTTTGAAAGGTTAGGATCTGGTGCGAATCTTTGACTATTGAACGCTGCTGTCAAAAACTGATATCATTCATTTTGACATTTATTTTAAACATGCAAATTAAACATCATAGCTAAAGCTTAACTAAGCTGTAGTTACAACATTTTGGCTGCAAATCACTGATATACCTTTTATTATACGACTGAAGGCTAAAATGATGTTATGGCCCAGGTTGTCTGTCAGTCCATCTGTCTGTCTGTTAGTTAGCAACTTTTGTGGGCACAACTCCTACAGTTTCAATTTGAATGAATTGAAACCTGCCACAATAAATCTTATGATGTCTATTTGTGCATGACACAAAATCATTTTGAACTCATTTGATGTTTTGGAATTTTGTCCCCTGGACATGGCAAATATAGCTTAAAGTTTTAAGTGTGTGTAACTTTACCCACATTTTCAATTGGACTTAACCAAAACTTGCCTCAATGAATTGCTATGATGTCTAGTTTGGCTTGAGACAAAAATCATTTTGAATCTTCAAAATGTTTCTGAATTATGTCCCCTTGACATGGCAAAATAGCTTTAAGATTCCAGTGTGTTTTTTGTGTGATTGCAAATCTACCCATATTTTCAATTTGATTGAACCAAAACTTGCCACAATGAATCTCTATGAATGTCTAGTCGTACTTGAGACAAGAATCATTTTGATCCTATTAGTCATTTTGAATAATCTTTCTTTTATTTAGCAAATTAGCTTAAAATTGCAATGTTTTTGCGTGTGTAACTCCTCTGACATATTAATTTTGAATGAACAGAAACCTGCCAAGGTGAGTCTCAGTGATGCTTAGTTGTGCACGAGACAAACGTTATTTTGATCTGTCGTGTTGTTTTGGAATCATCTGCCCTTGACTTAGCAAGTAGCTGAAAAATAACAGAGCTTTTTACTGATATGTTCCTTCTGCTGTATATGTGCCGAACGGCTCTGCAGAGTGGGCGACTCAAACAAAGAAGTCACCTGGTTTAATCAAAGTTTGCCTGATTCGCTGATCAATGTGAAATCAAAGCCACCTGAAAAATACTGGAAGTTGGCTTGTTATGATCTTCTCAGAAACTTGAACCAAAATTTTACAGGAATGACTCTCAGATGACTCTTTGTCATCTTCCATAAGATATTTTTGATGGGTTGAAAGACATGGCTCTTATGGTTGTGGTTTATGTTTTTGTTCATTTTGGTTATTTCAGAGAACAGACGGATGCATATGTCCACAATCTGGTGAAGGAAGGTGTTCACAAGAAAAAACTCCGGAAACGCTTATCTACCCCAAAATCTAGCAAGGTAAAAAGAACATATATTGACTCATCCCATGAACACACATTCCTGTAATTAACATGTCAAAGAAATATAGCTTTAGAAAACATTATGAGAAAAAAAGAAAGCAATGTCTTCATTGTGAAAACTTTGACATTTTGTGATATCTCTGGTTCTATTAAAGGCATTCACTTGAAACTTGACACACTTGTTCACTATCAAAAGAGCAACCTGTACTATCAAGGGGGATAACTCTAGATGCATTTTGTCCACTATCCAGCACCCAACAGACAAGCTTAGGCACCCGTAGGCGATGCTCTTGTTTTCTCATAAGATATGAATTTCTACTTGTTCAAAAGTACTATTAACATGTCCGCCAAAAAAAGTGAATAGATGGAATATTGAGAAAACATTGTTAATGAATAAAATGCTAGACGTCATTTTCCACAAAATTTTCTACCCTCTACAATAGAAACTATGATAATTTTCCAATAAATAATGAGTTACTTTTGAGATGTGTTTAGTAACATTCCAAGATTTACCCTGGTGTTCACTTGTCCCTGGCCAGATAAGTGGCCTTAACCCATTCCTGAAAAAAATTATAGACTGGTCCAAATTCAAAGAAGTTGCAGACAGCAATTTTTAGTTGATCAAAGTTTTGAATTCATGGTCTTTTGGGGTAGAAACATTGTGGAAAATGAAGAAATCGCTTGAAGCAAGTGATTTCTTCATTTTGCACAATATTTTCCCGAGTTAGGGCTTGAGAATTCTACACCCCTGAATATATGATTTATGGGTTGTTCACAATCAGTTACAAGCCGTCCTCTAGTAAATACAATGATTCTTATATTCTTGAATTGCAGGCTCCAAAAGCAAGCAGTAATATTTCTCCCCACAAAAAACTGTTCTTCAATGCTCCACACAGTGATGAAGAAAATCATCTGGAGGAAAACGAAGATTATTATTGGGAACAAGATGTGACTATGCAGTAAATCTAAACTTTCAAACTAAGGAACAAAACCACTGCTTTGAAAAAATCTCTCAAAGAAAGACAAAGAATACTACTTGGAACAAGATGTGACTACTGAGTTAATCAATGTGATAACTTAACCCCCTTCCGACACAAGAAAATTTTAGACTGTTCTTGATTGAAAGAAGTTGCAAGACGACAATTGAAAGTTTATGAAAATTTAGATTTTCACAACACTATAGGTACAAAACATATCGAAAAGGAAGAAATTGCTTGTTGCAAGCAATTTCTCCATTTTCCACAATATTTTCTCAAGTGTTTTTCTTTAGGGGCATCAAAAAAGCGCATTGTGTGGGAATGGTCTAACAAAATCATGGCAATTAAACAGTCTCATGAAGAAAGACAAATGGTCTAACATGGAACAAGATCTGACAACTGAGTAACTAGCTTCTTTATAATTTCAAGAAAAAAAAATTACAGCAAAACAAAATTTCACGGAAAAAGACAAAGATTATTACCAGGAACAAAATGCAATAGCATACAAAAGCATCTCTCTTCTTAATGACTTACACAAAGTCACAGTGAAGGGGAAATCTCTGGGAGAAAGACAAGATTATGAAAACAGAGTAAATCATTTGAAGATCAAATGAAGGAATATCGAAGTATCGAAGCTGTCAATCATAAGATAATCAACTAATAAAATCATTTGTTTAAACTGAAAGTGAACCTTGAACTCAGATGTTTGCTGCCATTTTTGTTAACCTTTTTTGATGAATTGGCGACTTAAAGGCCGTAACTACAGCTTATTCAAGCTGTAGTTACATTGTTTAGGTTGCCAAATAGCCATTCTACTTAATTGTTAGTTGCTATTGGCCATGAAATGGCAATTTAACCCTGTATAACCCTTGTCATGGTGGTCCCGGAATATTCCTGCCTTGACAATGGCTCTGGCAGGTGTATAGACTAAGATCAGCCTGCACAGAAGTGCAGTCTGATCTTAGCCTACACTACCACCCTATCTTGTTAAAATGAGAAAAGGAAAAATCTTTGTACATAACATCTATCTTATTACGTCAATGTTTTAAAATATATTGAAAAGAGGATAAATATTCAGCAGGACAAGGGTTAAAATCTAAGCGAGACATCTTATTTGAGACAATGAGCGGAACCAACAGAGTAAGTGGGCGGGACCAACAATTAGTCAATTGGTGTGTGATACATTGGAAAAGGAAAAATTATGGAAGCATGATTTTACATTATGTAGACTGACTTGACAATATTTTATTTTTAGCTAGCAAGTCTTTGGAGAAATAACCGAGGTATTGCTATAGGCAGAGCTTTATTGTCGTTGATATTGTCATTATTGTCAACATCGTCTGCAAAAGCTGACATTTTATATCTCATTGTTATAGGTATTGATCTGAAACTTCTAATATATGTTAACCTTTGATAAAATTATTTATATCATTAACCCTTTCATGTTTTTCAAAATTTTAGACCTGTCCAATTTCAAAGAAGTTGCAGACGACAATTAAAACTGAGCGCAATTTGAAAAGTAACCAACCTATGTGGTAGAAAATATTGTGGGATAAGAAGAAATTGCTTGTTACAAGCAATTTCTTCTTATCCCACAATATTTTCTCAAGTATAAAAACTGAGGGACGTAAAATCCAGTGATTAACCAGGAAAGGGTTAAGGGGAATAACTTAATGTCATTTTAGCTCACATAAGCACAAAGTGCTCTAGTGAGCTATGGTGATCAACCAATGTCTGATGTCTGTCAATTATTTATCTCAGGTGAGCGTACCAGGGCCATTGGCCATCTTATTTTTGTTCTGGATGAGTTAGCTCCCTTTTTCAATTCAGCTTGTTCTGAACAGCTGAGTTACAGGTATCCACATTAGATGTTCTCTATGGAAATCCCATCAATTTCATTAAAAATCAGTATCAATAACAAAACAATTTAGAAAAGTGTTCATCAACCAAAACTGTACTTGAAAAAGAGAATGTTTTACCCATTCCCACACAATGATGCCTTTTTGACGCCCCTCAAGAAAAGCAATTGAGGAAACATAGTGGAAAATGAAGAAATTACTTGCAAAAAGTAATTTCTTCATTTTCCCTAATGTTATCTACCCAGAAAGTTGAAAAAATCTAAATATTCATTAACTTGAAATTGTTGTCTGCGTCTTCTTTCTTATATTTTTCCCACTGGTAATGTGTTAAAGTAAAATTATAGCAAGGCATAATATTATTTGTAATCTTACTGTGTAACCTAGCTTGTTTCAAGCCATTCCTCCTTTTGTCAAAATATTCTCTACCCTTAACACTTATAAAACTTATTTTCCTACTTTCAGCCACTTGAAATGTTGGCTGCATCTTCTTTCAATTAATGCCAGTAAAAAAATTGTCATCTGGGAATGGATTAATGAAATTATTGTCTTTTAGATAGAATTAGGAACTCTTTGTTTTTTTAACATGATGAATTAAATTTTCCCAGTCAAAACAAATTCATTATTTCCTGAAAAAATGATGAATAAAAATTCGACCCTTGCTTCTCAATGATGTCATTTTATTTACACTTGGCTAACCCATTTCCAAGCAATGACACTTTCTGACACTCTCAAGAAATTCAATCATAGAAAACCTTGTGGGAAAAGGAGAAATTGCTTGTAACAGGCAATTTCTCCTTTTGTCAATGTTTTCAACCCTATTTGGCACTTATTTTTCATTTTTGTGCAATTTGAATGTAGTCCAAAAATTCTTTGGACCAGTCTAAAATCTTGTCTTCTGGAAATGGGTTAATTCCACTATTACATTTCGACAGTGGGTGTCATGGGTTTGATCCCCGGCGGCGGCAAATGTTCTTTCCGACAATTGTCTCTCACCAATGGGTTGATAATCGTAAACCTAAGTGGGATAGCAGCTGGAGGCTAGGAAAGGATGTATTGGTAGTACTGGTGTGAGAAATACCAGGAATCGATTGTTGGGTGCTCCAGCCGCTGTGATATGACTGAAATACATGTACTGTTAAAAGCGGCGTTAAACCCCATTCAATCAATCAATCAACATTTCGACAGTATTAACCCTTTCCTGTTTTTCTGAAATTTTAGACTGGTCCAAATGGAAAGGTTTTTCAGACAACAATTGAAAGTCCAACTTAATTGCAATATAATCATTCAGTAGGGTAGAAAATATTGTGGAAGAAGAAGAAATTGCTTGTCACAAGCAATTTCTTCTTTTTCCACAATGTTTTCTCAATCATAAAATCACAGGGACGTAAAAACCAGGGATTAACCAGGAAAGGGTTAAAATGATTTTTATAACATTTGAAAATTAGTATTATATGTGTATAGCTACTATAATATAAGGTGGTTTGTGATTTGCATTTAGGTTCTTTTTCTTTAAGCTCGACTACGCAAAAAGTGATCAAGACAAGTTATTATGATTGCTCTGTCCATCCGCAAAATCTGCTCCTAAACTATTGGATTTCAATCTAACTTCACAGCCCTTGTCATGCTGAGAAAAAATCTTTATAGAGTTGCATTAAAACCAAAAGGCTGAAAGTACTAGGGGCACCAATTGTGGGTTAGATTTTTATTTAAATTTGTCTCACAAACAAATCTAGCTAAAAAAGAGACAATCAGGTTGTATGGACTAAGATCAAACTGTTTTATGCAGTCTGATCTTTTCCTATACAACTTGCCAAAACAGGAATATTCCGGGTTCAGCATGACAAGAGTTAAATCATGCTCTTTCCAAATACTTTAAAGAATAGAAATCAATGAAGAACTCTGGATGGTATTGTAGAGGGAAAAGGAAATCTTAAAGAAATGTTCTATTTCAAATTGTTACTTCAGGATCAACATAAACCCTATGTTGTGTATTTCTTGATTTTACAGAGAGATGAAGACGGAAATCTTTGAAAATCTTCTTCTCCCATCTCCTTCCAGGAAACCCGAAAGGTTTCAAGGTCTAAACTTCCATATTTTACGTACATAATAACCTTATGGTGCTCTACCAAATTGTCCAATTATTCAATTGTTCAACCATGGGGTCATCACAATCTCTTTGGTTCAGAGCTTTCACACAGAGATAAAGGGGGGAAACCTTCCTCTACTTCTAAGCCAAAAGGACTAGGGCTTTCAAATTTGTAGTCAACAGTGCTTTATGGTTCTCTCTGGGATCAAAATAAGGCATATGTTGTTGGTTCTCAGATATCCAACATAGTTACCGATTGAAATCTTTAAAAATCTTCTCACTGAAACCAAAGGGTTTTGTAATTCTGCTTGTAGAATCACATTATTGGTTCTCCACTAAAATACAAAAATCATTACTCTGGTATCAAGAAAAGCCCTATATTAAGGGTTGCAAGATTTTCAATAGAGATGATGAGGACATTCTTTTAAAAATCTCGTCCAAAATCATTGATTGGACTACTACTTTCAAATTTTGCATAAAACATTGCTGTATGATTTTCTGTAAAATGGAAATAAAAAATCTATCACAGCAAAGTCTAGAGCTACTCGATCTATTTCACTTTAGTAAAGGTACAATGCTGGCATACTTAGCTCCACTGGCTGAAAGCCAGTTAGCTATTGTTATGGTGTTGTGTCCATCCGTCCTAAACTTTTACTTTAAAAATCTTCTCCTCAGAAAATATTGAACAGAATTCAAGCAAATTACATAGAAATGATCCTTGGGTGACCCTTTAACCCATTCCAACACAGCAAAATTTTAGACTGGTCCAAATTGAAAGAAGCTGCAGACGACAATTTCAAGTTGATGGAATTTTGAACTTTTTCGTCGTTTTGGACAGAAAACATTGTGGATAATGAAGAAATTGCTTGATACAAGCAATTTCTTCATTCTCCACAATGTTTTCAAAAGCCATTTTCTTGAGGGGCATAAAAAGGAGGGATTGAGTTGGAATGGGTTAACAGATTCCTTCAAAGAATTTTGATCAGATGAAAAACACTGCTTTCATGGGCTGGGTTAATTTCCATATATGGTGATATCTTCAGAAACCAGCGGATGGTTTTCAACAAAATTTTATAGAAATGATCCTTTGATGACCCTTTTTCAGATTCTTCAAAGAATTTGGATCCATTGATAAACTTGGCTTAAATGGGCAGGATTAATTTCCATATTGTTAGCTTAGTGAAAAACATCATAAGTGTTAATACTTTGTATAGATACTTATGATGTTTTTGCACTAAGCCACCGATATATGGTGAAAGCTTTAAGAATTATTTTTCTTAGAAATCAGTGAATGGATTTCAACCAAAGTTCACAGAAATTATCCTTAAGAGAGACTCGATCAGATTCCTTCAAAGAATTTTGATCCTATGATAGACATGGCTTATATGGGAGGGGCTATTTTCCATATATGGTGAAAGCTTTGAAGTTTTTTTTCTAAGAAACCAGTTGATGTATTTTGACCAAATTCAATTAGATTGATCCTCTGGTGACTGTTTTTCAGATTTCATTAATCAATTTTTATTGATTTAAAACATAGCTTTTACGTTGATGGCTTATGTCCATATATGGTATACAGTGAATTTTTAAGAAAAAAATTGTTAAAAACCTTTTCATCTGACACTGTAAATGAATTGACTTTTGTAAAACAATGAAACATTTGAAAGATTTCATTGACAAGATTTTTATTTGCCACAAATGGTGAATATGATTCGGTTTATACTGAATTTCAGAAAAAAACACTTTCTTAATCAGTACAATCAAGGCTGTGGAGTGATACAGGTACTCAAGCGTTTGTTATTGACTTAAAACTAAAATTTGTTTGATCAACATTTATTTTAAATGATTTTGTTCAAAGCTCTTTAGAATTAAACAAAAAAGATGTAATAAGTTTGTATCAAAAGTGAAATAGGGTGTAGCAGAATGTTTAAAAGGCAAGTTATAATGGACTTTAAATGATAGATGTATTAAATAAAAGATAATAAATGTATATATAGCAAATGTATCATAGGTGTAGTGGGTGTATTTATTCTCAAGCCTGTATGCGGTCAGCGAAACATAGTTGTCACAATTTCACTTTAGTGCTAGTGTGTATGTTAGTCCCGAATTTATAGCTTCTACATTTATGGATGGATTTTAAAAGAATTTAGCACAGTTGTTCTTCTTGATGAGTGCAAGTGTCATGCGCAACGTTTGTTGTGATACATCCAAAGTCAAGGTCACAGTGAAGGTGAAACAACAAAATTGACCTTGACTTCAGCATAACTTCCACATTTATGGATGCATTTGTATAACTTTCACATCTATGGATGGATTTGGAAATAATTTGGCACATTTGTTCTTCTTGATGAGAGCTATTGTCATGTGCAATGTTTGTTGTGATACCTCCAAGGTCCTTGTCACAGTTTAAGGTGATACTACGAAATTGACCTTGTCCTGAGCATAACTTCTACATTTATGGATGGATTTTAAAATAGATTAGCACATTAGTTCTTCATGTAGAGTGAAAGTGACATGCAAAATGTTAATTGTGATACATCCTAGGTCAAGGTCACAGCTGAAGGTGAAACGACAAAACTGACCTTCGCCACAGCATAACGTGTGCATTTATGGATGGATTTGAAAATAATGTGGCTCAGTTGCTCTACTTGATGAGTCTAACTATCAAATGATAGGTATCCTTGAATTAATTTCTTCAATAATTTTGAAAATACTCAGTAAAAATATAAATAATCTTAAAATCTCAGACAAATCTGACTTTCAGCCCGATCAAACTAGTAAGTCCAGAGTTATCTGCCCTTGAATTTTGAAAAAAAACCTGCTATATTCCACTTTGTTAACACTAGGGTGCCTCAGTTTTTCACTAATCCCAATTATACTTCATCTAAATGCAAATAATCATAATCATTATCATTTCACCTTATTAACACTAACCCTTTCCCACTCAATCCCTTGTTTTTAAAACTGTAAAGTAATATGTTTTTTCAAATGTTAAGTAATATGTTTAAGAAAACATTGTGGAAAAGGAGAAATTTCACAGAATCTGCAATTTCTCCTTTTCCCACAATGTTTTCTACTGAATCAGACAAGCAAAAGCAATTTTAGCTCCACTGGCTGAAAACCAGTGAGCTATTGTCATGGATTTGTGTCCGTTGTGCCTGTGTCGGTCTGGTTGTCCATCAATAGACCTTTCCTTTGAAAATCTTCTCCTCAGCAAGTACTGAACAGATTTCAACCAAATTTGGGTGACCTTTTATAAGATTCCATCAAAGATTTTTGATTGGAATTAAAACATGGTTTTAATTGGCGGGGCTAATTTTCATATCTGGTGAAAGCTTTGAAAATTTCTTTTTAGAATCTAGTGGATGGATTTCAATCACATTTCACAGAAAGCATCCTATGACGAACCTCTATCAGATCCCTTTCAAGAATTGTGATTGGATGTAAAACTTGGTCTAAATTGGCAATGCTAATTTCCATATATGGTGAAAGCTTTGAAAATCTTCTTCCCAGAAACTAATGGATGGATTACAAAATTTCACTGAAATGATCCTTTGGGTGAACATTTATTGAATGGCTTCAAATTATTTTGATGGGATGAAAAATGTGGCTTTAATAGGTGGGGCTAATTTTCCATGTATGGTAAAAGCTTTGAAATTCTTCTCAGAAACCAGTCAATGGATTTCAACCAAATTTGACTAGACCGATCCTTGGGTGACCTTTTATCAGAATATAAGAAAGAATTTTTATTGGATGAAAAATATGGCTTAAATTGGCAGGGCTGATCTCCATATATGATATATACTTCAAACTTTGTAAATTTCTCAGAAAACTGCTGATGAATTTCAACCAAATTTCACAGGAATGATTCTCAGATGACTGCTTGTCAGATCCCTTCATATAATTTTGATTGGTTGTAAAACATGACTATTACGGTGGTGGTTTATGTCCACATATGGTATACAGTGAAAATTTTACATTATTAATTTTGTGTACCTTGACTTTTGTAAAAACAATGAAAAGTTTGAAATGGTTCTCTAGAACTATTTCAAAGATTTCAATGACATAGATTTATTTTCCTTATATTCATTTTATATTTAATTCATGCAAAAATTTGCTTAATCAGTACATTCATGCCTGTGGAGCGATACAGGCGCTAAAGCGCCTCTAGTTTACAGTTATGAATTTGTCGTCTGCAAATCCTTTTCGTTTGGAAAAGTCCAAAAGTGCTTGGGTGGTAATGGGTTAAGTACTCTCGTTTTCTATCCCATGTTCATGACACTTGTTCAGAATATTTGTCTTAATGATATCTAGGCCTAGTGTGAAACTGGGTCACATCTGTCCTGAAGATAGGTTACTAGGTCAAATCTTCAGAAAACCCTTTGTGCATTCTTTTTGCCACATTCATACAAGTTGGTCATAATGTTTCTGTTAATTATATCTGGGTCAAGTTTAAATATGGGTCATTTCCCTTTTTCATTTCTGAAAGTAGGCCATGAGGTCAAATCTTAGCAAAAAAATGGTGTGCACTCTGTATGCCAGTATGTTAATTGGTCGAATCTTGGGGAAAAAAATGCGTGCACCACATTCTCTGAACAAATCAGCAGGCATCGATGTGTTGTCCCTGGACAACCAATTTCTTGTTTAACTTATATGAATTTTTTTTCATTTTTCACAATGTTTTCTTCATAGGAAATTGAAAAAAATCT
The DNA here is from genome assembly GCA_946902895.1 of Fragum fragum. Lineage (NCBI taxonomy): Eukaryota > Metazoa > Mollusca > Bivalvia > Cardiida > Cardiidae > Fragum > Fragum fragum. The sequence continues at coordinate 8,991,225 of OX336366.1, forward strand.
GAAAGTTCATAAATTTTAAATTTTTGTCTGCAACTCCTTTCAATTTGGCCTATTCTAAAATTTTGCCATCTGGTAATGAATTGAATTGGACAAGCAGATGGTGTATACAGAGATCAGACCTCAAAATAATAATGGCTGATTTTGTGTTTACCTCCTGCCTAAAGAGAAATATTCCTGGTTCAGGATGAGGAGGGATAATTTTATTGGGAAAATGTAAAAGATGATCAAACAAGCTTAATTCTCTTTACTTTGCTGTCAATTTTTGAGATGATAAAATAAAGGACTGCTTTTGCTTTGTTTATGTTAATCAATATTTCAGTAATAAAGTATAGATAATGATCTGTCTTCTTACTTGTGTTTAAATCCATGTTCTTGCTTGTGTGTTTAAATTACTACCAGCACATCAATTGTCTAAATATTTACAGTAATAAACAAGAGGTGCTCAAGCACCTGATTTGCCCCATCGGCTTGAATTTACTTACCATTAGAGTAATTTAGTTTTCTTGAAACATAGAAGGTAACTAGAACAATAAAGAATTCCTTTTTTGTAATTTATTTTTACCCTTTATCAGACAATAAAATTTCAGGTTGGTCCAAATTGAAAAGAGTTGTAGAGGACAATTCAAAGTTCATGAAATTTTAGATTTTTTTCAACTTTCTGGGTAGAAAACATGGTGGAAATGAAGAAATTGCTTGAAACAAGCAAATTCTTCATTTTACACCATGTTTTACCAATTGTTTTTCTTGAGGGGCGTCAAAAAGCGTCAATGTGTAGGAATGGGTTAACACTTTACAGTGCAATCCCTGGTTTTTACTTCCATTTGATTTTATACCTGAAAAAATTGTGGGAAAAGAAGAAATCACTTGTTACAAGCAATTTCATATTTCTACTCTATAGGTTGGTTACTTTTCGAATTGCACACACTTTATATTGTCGTCTGCACTTCTTTTAATTTGGGCAAGTCCAAAATTTTGAAAAACAGGAAAGGGTTAAGGGATGCAACTTCCTATTATGCAACAGATATTCTCAGACAAACAATATCAATTACATTGTATTTCCCTTTGCATCACTATGGGATCCCTACCTGAAATTTGGCCAATCTTCCAAAGCTTTATTATTACAACTATTAAAAGTTCTTGGAACATCTGCAATATGATTACCAAAATATCATTTCTGTAAAATTAGGTTGAAAACCATTCTTTCACTATATATCATATATGGAGATTAGCCTCACCCATAAAAGCCATATTGAAACAAGTAAAATTCTATGAAGGAATCGGATACATAGTCGCCGACAATCATTCCTATGCAAATTATGTCGAAATCCATCAACTGCTTATGAAAAGAAAATTTTCAAAATGTTCACTATACTCCATATACAGGTATGGAAATTGGATCAGCCCATTAACCCATTCCCACACAAGCCCTTCTTTTTATGCCCCTTAAAGAAATTGTTGACGGACGCACAACTGACAGACGCAGGACAAAAGGTGATCACAATATTTCTCTTGAGCATTTTGGCTCAGGTGAGCTAAAAATCTTTGTAATTTTGGATAGAAACTTATTGATATTGAAAAAAATTGTTGAAACAAGCAATTTCTTTATTTTCCACAATGTTTTTCAAAGCTAATTATACACAGTGAGGGTCTTTTATGTTTTGGCCCCAGTTGTTCGTCTGTCTGTCCATTAGCACTTCCTCCTACAGTTTTATTTGGAATGAACTAATTCAAGCAAAATTTAATTTCTATGCTGTCTTGTTTTGCATGAGAAAAACAAATTTTGATCACTCAAGCCGTTTCAGATATATATACCCTTGAATTTGTAAAATATCTTAACCCTTTCAAGATTTTTTTTTATGCCCCCGCATCGTTAGAACGGGGGCATATTGTTTTACCGGTGTCCGTCTGTCTATCTGTCTGTCCGTCTGTCTGTCTGCAAAACTTCCAACTAAACGTTTTCCTATAACTTCAACCCTAATTAAGTTACAATGCTAATATTTGGTATGTAGTTAGGTCTCAACAAGGCACAACTGGGGAAGGTCATTTCATCAAGGTCAAAATTTTAACCCTTTTCCCTTAAACATTACTCAAAAACTTAACCTGCCAACTAAACATTTTCCTATAACTTCATCCCTAATTAAGTTACAATGCTAATATTTGGTATGTAGTTAGGTTTCAACAAGGCGCAACTGGGAAGGTCATTTCATCAAGGTCAAGGTCAAAATTTTAACCCTTTTCCCTAAAACATTACTCAAAAACTTAACCTGCCAACTTAACATTTTCCTATAACTTCATCCCTAATTAAGTTACAATGCTAATATTCTCGGTATGTAGTTAGGTCTCAACAAGGTGCAACTGGGGAAGGTCATTTCATCAAAGTCAAGGTCAAAATTTTAACCCTTTTCCCTAAAACATTACTCAAAAACTAAACCTGCCAACTAAACATTTTCCTCTAACTTCATCCCTAAGTAAGTAACAATGCTAATATTTAGTATGTAGTAAGGTCTCAACAAGGCGCAACTAGGGAAGGTCATTTCATCAAGGTCAAGGTCTAAATTTTAACCCTTTTCCTAGAACATTACTCAAAAACTTAACCTGCCAACTTAACATTTTCCTATAACTTCATCCCTAATTAAGTTACAATGCTTATATTTAGTATGTAGATAGGTCTCAACAAGGCACAACTGGGGAAGGTCATATCATCAAGGTCAAGGTCCAAATTTTAACCCTTTTCCCTAAAACATTACTCAAAACCTTAACCTGCCAACTAAACATTTTCCTATAACTTCATCCCTAATTAAGTTACAATGCTAATATTTAGTATGAAGTTAGGTCTCAACAAGGCGCAACTGGGGAAGGTCATTTCATCAAGGTCAAGGTCAAAATATTAACCCTTTTCCCTAAAACATTACTCAAAAACTTAACCTGCCAACTTAACATTTTCCTATAACTTCATTCCTAATTAAGAAACAATGCTAATATTTAGTATGTAGATAGGTCTCAACAAGGCACAACTGCGGAAGGTCATTTCATCAAGTCAAGGTCAAAATTTTAACCCTTTTCCCTAAAATGTTACTCAAAAACTTAACCTGCCAACTAAACATTTTCCTATAACTTCATCCCTAATTAAATCACAATGCTAATATTTGGTATGTAGATAGGTCTCAACAAGGCACAACTGGGGAAGGTCATTTCATCAAGGTCAAGGTCAAAATTTTAACCCTTTTCCCTAAAACATTACTCAAAACTTAACCTGCCAACAACATTTTCCTATAACATCATCCCTAATTAAGTTACAATGCTAATATTTAGTATGTAGTTAGGTCTCAACAAGGCGCAACTGGGGAAGGTCATTTCATCAAGGTCAAGGTCAAAATTTTAACCCTTTTCCCTAGAACATTACTCAAAAACTTAACCTGCCAACTTAACATTTTCCTATAACTTCATTCCTTATTAAGAAACAATGCTAATATTTGGTATGTAGTTAGGTTTCAACAAGGCACAACTGCGGAAGGTCATTTCATCAAGGTCAAGGTCAAAATTTTAACCCTTTTCCCTAAAACATTACTCAAAAACTTAACCTGCCAACTTAACATTTTCCTATAACTTCATTTCTTATTAAGAAACAATGCCAATATTCGGTATGTAGTTAGGTCTCAACAAGGTGCAACCGGGGAAGGTCATTTCATCAAGGTCAAAGTCAAAATTTTAACCCTTTTCCCTAAAACAAAGAAAAAAAACCCAATAAAAATCACCCTGTTTCGGGGGCATAGTGTTTCACAAACACATCTTGTTTAAATTTAGACTGGTCCAAAGTCAAAGTGGTTGCAGACGACAATAAAGATGGGATTCAATTTAAAATGAAAACATACTATGTGGTAGAAAATATTGTGGGAAAAGGAGAAATTGCTTATTACAAGCAATTTCTTGTTTTACACAATATTTTCTCATGTGTAAAATCCCATTGTCATAAAATCCCAGGTTTGTCAAGGAAAGGGTTAAAATTTTGTAAAACAGAAAAGGGTTAAGTCCCTGACCTAATATTTCCAGATGATGATATTTTTCACTCTTTCGAACTGCCATGTTTAACCCATTCCCACACAAGCCCTCCTTTTTTCTCCCCTCAAGAAAAAAGCTTTAGAAAACATTGTGGTAAATGAAGAAATTGCTTGTTTCAAGCAATTTCTTCATTATCCACATTGTTTTCTATCGCAAAAGACAAATAGATTTAAAATTCCATCAACTTGGAATTGTCGTCTGCAGCTTCTTTCAATTTGGACCAGTCTAAAATTCTGCTGAGTTGGAATGGGTTAATGTCAGTTGGTGTGGGCATGAATCAAGTACCAAAGAGATACATCCGAATCAAAGGCCTGATGGCCTCAAATGCAGTCAGGACTGTATATTTACAATTAGTATGATAATTGAAATCATTCTTTGATTTGTCTGTTAAATTTTCCTTATTATGAAATCACATTTGAAGACTTCTATCTTCTCTCCCCCTCCCTGATAGAATCCCCACAATGTTTTCTTGCCGATAACTGACTCGATTAACAGTGTAATTGTCAAATTCAGACAAAATATACGCAGGACTGTGGTATTTCAATGTGCAAGTATGGCATTTTGTATACCCGAGGTTTTCACAAGACAAATAACAGGCTTCCCAGATTTCACCTTGTGTTTAAACCTCTTATAATATCCTGTAATTTAGGGTTTGATACAGACACTTTGGTTTCGCCCCCAAGATCGAACTTGATTGGCTTTCACTGTCTTTCTTCTTGTCCATTGGTTACGATGATATAGCCCCTATATTGAGGTTTAAAAAATCTGAAAATTCAATTTGCTATATAGAGTGTATAAGGGCTAATACTAAATGCTCCTATTTTGAGTAGAATCTGATATTTTTTCATATTTTCAAACAGAGAAATGTTGAATACTCTTATAATACTCTTAGAATATGAAATTGTTGTGGTAGTTCATATTAACGTTGACACGCTTTAATCGTTTTTCTCTCCCGGCCTAGGAACCAATTTCATTCTCATCCAGTTATCATATTTTTACTACTCATTTTCGAAACAAAGTTGGCAAATGCGTCCTTTGTAGCAAATCATTACTTTAACATTCTTTGGCTTGAAAAGACTTATTAAAACTAGAGGCACTTGAGCGCCTGATTCGTTTCACCGACATGAATTTACTTATCATTCCTGAGAAATTTGGTTGAAAACCATCCTGCAGATTGAAGCTTTTCACTCTTTACCATATATGGAAATAAGCCCCAAAAGCCCAATCCATTAAAGCAATTTTAACATCCAATCAATTCTTTTTTAGCAATCTAATAAGGGGTCACCAAAAGATCATTCGGGTAAAATTATGTTGAAATCCAAAAATGGTTTCTTAGAAGAAGATTTTGAAAGCTTTCACGATATATGGAAATAATTCCTGTCCATTAAAGCCATGTTTTCTGTCCTATCCAAATTCTTTGAAGGAATTTGATAAACAAGAGCTTCGCAGAGTGGCGCATATACGTCTGAAGGGGCTTGTCGGTAACCCTGCTTTGTCAGCTATGTTAGTTTGAATGATAGCTCATGCATTTTATCAATAGAAAGATCTTGTTACCTAAATAATATCGTATACACTTGAGAAACATGACAGCTTTCAAAACCATTGTTAAATTTAAAACCATTGCCATGAAAAATGTAGGATAAGATGTGCATACGAGACATTAAGTGTTTTTCGTTCAATTAAAGGGCAGATAATTCAAGATAACTCAAAAATGACTGGAAAGATTTGAATTTCGAAAGTCTTATGCACAACTAGATATCAAAGGGAGTAACTGTGCAAAGTTTCAGCTCATTCCCACTGATAGTTTAGGAGGAGTTGCGCACACAAAAAATTGCTAGCAGACGGACGGACAGACAGACGGCCTAAAATCATAGAGATACATTGTGGCCAGTTCCTGTTAAATTCTATGTAAATTGTAGGAGTTTTGTACAAAATTAAATGTAAATTGAAGCTATTTTGTTAAGTCAAGGGCAGATAATTCAGGATCAACTTGACATGTAAAACAAATTCTAGTCCTAAGGACAAGTAGACATCACACAAAGACATTGTAGCATGTTTCAGTTCTTTCCCATTCAGAATGTAGAAGTTGTGCTCACAAGAAATACAGTGATTTTCATTCAATACAAGAGCAGATAATTCAAGATAACTCAAGAATGACTGGCGTAATTCAAATTTCAAAGGTCTTATGCACAACTAGACATCAAAGGGAGTAATTGTGCAAAGTTTGAGCTCATTCCAATTGACAGTTTAGGAGGAGTTGCACACACAATAAACAGTGATTTTCGTTCAATTCAAGGGCAGATAATTCAAGATAACTCAAGAATGACTGGAGTGATTCAAATTTCAAAGGTCTTATGCACAACTAGACATCATGGGGAGTAATTGTGCCAAGTTTAAGCTCATTCCCATTGATAGTTTAGGAGGAGTTGCGCACACAATAAACAGTGATTTTCGTTAAATTCAAGGGCAGATAATTCAATATAACTCAAGAATGACTGGAGCAATTTGAATTTCAAAGGTCTTATGCACAACTAGACATCATGGGGAATAATTGTGCCAAGTTTAAGCTCATTCCCATAAATAATTTAGGAGGAGTTGCGCACACAATAAACAGTGATTTTCGTTAAATTCAAGGGCAGATAATTCAATATAACTCAAGAATGACTGGAGCAATTTGAATTTCAAAGGTCTAATGCACAACTAGACATCATGGGGAATAATTGTGCCAAGTTTAAGCTCATTCCCATTAATAGTTAAGGAGGAGTTGGGCACACAATAAACAGTGATTTTCGTTCAATTCATGGGCAGATAATTCAAGATAACTCAAGAATGACTGGAGTAATTTGAATTTCAAAGGTCCTTTGCACAACTAGACATTGTGGGGATTAATTGTGCAAAGTTTTAGCTCATTCCCATTGATAGTTTAGGAGGAAATGCACACAGAAACAAAAATTGCTAATGGACCGACAGACAGACGGACGGACAACAGGGGCAACAACATAATACGACCCTTGGGGCATATAAAAAGTCACCTAAGGATCAATCCAGTGAATTTAGTTGAAATCCATCCATCAGTATCTGAGAAGAAGAGTTTCAAAGTTTTATTCACCATATGGAAATAGCCCCGCACTTAAAAGGCATGTTTTTCATCCAATCAAAATTCTTTGAAGGAATCATAAAAAGGGTCAACTTAGGATGATTACTGTAAAATTTGGTTGAAATCCATCAATTGGTTTCTGAGAAGATTTTTAAAGCTTTCACCATATATTGAAATTAGCCCTGCCAATTAAAGCCACGTTTTTCATCCGATCAAATTTCTTTGAAGGAATCAGATAAAGGGTCAACTTCAGATGATTCCTGTAAAATTTGGTTGAACTCCATCAATTGGTTTCTGTGAAGAAGATTTTTAAAGCTTTCACCATATATGGAAATTAGCCCTGCCTATTAAAGCCATGTTTCTCTCCGATCAAATTTCTTTGAAGGAATCTGATAAAGGGTCCCAAAGGATCATTTCCGTAAAATTTGGTTGAAATCTATCAATTTGTTACTGAGAAGATTTTTAAAGCTTTCACCTTATATGGAAATTAGCCCAGCCCATTAAAGCCATGTTTTTATCCGATCAAATTTCTTTGAAGGAATCTGATAAAGGGTCAATTTGGTTGAATTCTATTCAGTACTTTCTGAGGAGAAGATTTTTAGCTCACCTGAGCACAAAGTGCGAGGTGAGCTATTGTGATCAGTCGTTGTGCGTCGTCCGTCTGTCCGTCCGTCCACAATTTCTTTAAAAATCTTCTCCTCCTAAACCAGTGGGCCAATCAAGCTGAAACTTTGCAGGGATGTTCCTTGGGTGAAGTTCTACAAAAGTTGTTAAAAGAATTTAATTCCATCAAAAACTCTGGTTGCTGCGGCATGTGAAAATGTGAATCTTTAGTAAATCTGTAAAAATCTTTAAAAATCTTCTCCTCCTAAACCAGTAAGCCAATCAAGCTGAAACTTTGCAGAGATGTTCTTTGGAAGAAGTTCTACAAAAGTTGTTGAAAGAATTAAATTCCGTCAAAAACTTTGGTTGCTGCGGCATGTGAAAATGGGAATCTAAAATAAATCTGTAAAAATCTTTAAAAATCTTCTCCTCCTAAACCAGTAGGCCAATCAAGCTGAAACTTTGCAGGGATGTTCCTTGGGTGAAGTTCTACAAAAGTTGTTAAAAGAATTAAATTCCGTCAAAAACTCTAATTGCCGAGGCATGTGAAAATGGGAATCTTAAATAAATCTGTAAAAATCTTTAAAAATCTTCTCCTCCTAAACCAGTAGGCCAATCAAGCTGAAACTTTGCAGAGATGTTCTTTGGAAGAAGTTCTACAAAAGTTGTTGAAAGAATTAAATTCCGTCAAAAACTCTAATTGCCGAGGCATGTGAAAATGGGAATCTAAAATAAATCTGTAAAAATCTTTAAAAATCTTCTCCGCCTAAACCAGTAGGCCAATCAAGCTGAAACTTTGCAGGGATGTTCCTTGGGTGAAGTTCTACAAAAGTTGTTGAAAGAATTAAATTCCGTCAAAAACTTTGGTTGCTGCGGCATTAGAAAATGGGAATCTTAAATAAATCTGTAAAAATCTTTAAAAATCTTCTCCTCCTAACCCAGTAGGCCAATCAAGCTGAAACTTTGCAGGGATGTTCCTTAGGTGAAGTTCTACAAAAGTTGTTGAAAGAATTAAATTCCGTCAAAAACTCTAATTGCCGCGGCATGTGAAAATGGGAATCTTTAGTAAACCTGTAAAAATCTTTAAAAATCTTCTCCTCCTAAACCAGTAGGCCAATCAAGCCGAAATTTAGCAGGGATGTTCCTTGGGTGAAGTTCTACAAAAGTTGTTAAAAGAATTTAATTCCGTCTAAAACTCTGGTTGCTGCGGCATGTGAAAATGGGAATCTTTAGTAAATCTGTAAAAATCTTTAAAAATTTTCTCCCCCTAAACCAGTTGGCCAATCAAGCTCAAACTTTGCAGGGATGTTTTTTAGGTGAAGCTCTTCAAAAGTTGTTAAAAGAATTTAATTCCGTCTAAAACTCTTGTAACTGCGGCATATGAAAATGGGAAATTTTAGAAAGTCTTTGTTGTCTTTTTTTAAACTGACTACAAGGCCAAAGGCATTTATATTTTATATAGAGCTTAATCATATTGTTCTCAACCAAGTTTTTTTAAATATTTAATCTCTGGGGTCAAAAATTGCCCTGCCCCTGAGGTCTGAAGTTTGGAAAAATGCTTAATTAGAGCAATTTCAAAAGACTTCTCCTCTTAAACTATAAGGTCTAGGATATTCATATTTGGTATGGGGCATAACTAGATGGTTTTGTACCATATCACTAAAAGTTGTCTTCTTCAGGTCAAAAAAAGCTCTGCACTAGGGGTCCAAAATTTGGAAAAACGCAAAATTTGAATATGATAAAAAAAAAAAAAATCTTCATTTTCAGGAGGAGGGCATTTATATTTTGAGTGAAGCATAGCTTGGCTGTTATCTATCTGTTTTGATCAAATTATGCTTGTAGGTTAATAAACACCCCTTCCCTGGGTGTCCAAAGTTAGTAAAAATGCTCAATTAGACCATGTTCAATAGTCTTTTCCTTCCAATCTAAAAAGTCTAAGGCATTCATATTTTGTATATAGCATATCCAGATGGTTCCCTTCCATGTTAGCTAAAATTTTAGCCCTGGGATAAAACATGGCACTGCCCCAGATGTCAAAATTTTTTGAAAATGCCCAATTAGAGCAACATCAAAAGTCTTCTCCTTCTAAAAAATAAGGTGAAGGGCATAAATATTTGGTATGTAGCATGACTAAATAATTTTGTACTACGTAACAGGAAAAAATGCTCTTAGGATAAAAAATGTCTCTGTTCCTGGGGTTGAAAATTGCGTAAATTGCATTGAAAGAATTCTTCATCTTAAATATAGGTTCCAGAGCATTTACATTAAAAACAAAGGATAGCATTATTCTTATCTACCATGTTAATATCCTTTTGACAAACATGGCCGTTCCCAAGGCATCCAAGGATATGAAAAACACTCTATAAGAGCATGTTCAGATATTTTCCACTCCTCATGTATAAGTTGTAATGCATTCATGTTTTGATTTATAGTACATCCAGATTGTTCTCTACCAAGGTTGCTAAAATGACACCCATTGAAGTTGCAGACAGTAATTAGAGTTTGATTGAAATCTAAATACAAAGAATTTCAGGTAGAAAACACTGTGAGAAATGGATAGATTGCTTGTCACTCCCTTTCTCACTATGTATTTTCAAACCTGTTTTCCCTGAGGGTGACAAATTCTTGGATAGTTTGGTAATGGATTAAACTATAAAGCCAAAGGCATTCATTATTATTGTAAAGCATTACTGGATTGTTTTGTACAAAGCCCAAAGTCTTATATATCTTTTATTTATTTTGCTCAAGTTGGGTCTTTTTTATACTAAAAAGTACTGTAATTTGGAGATGCCTAAGGTGAGCGATTTAGGACCATCATGGTCCTCTTGTTTAAAGTAAAAGTTTACGGACAGACTGATGGACGCACTGAGGCACAACGGACACAACGCCATGACAATAGCTCGCTGCCTTTCAGCCAGTGGAGCTAACAAGGAAACCAAACAAAAACAACCAAGAACAAAAATATTGCGATAAAGAGTACTTTTTACATCGATTTTCTCCACATCTGAAAGATCCATTATATTCGGAACATATGGCTATTTAAAGTTCGTTTGTATCCTCTTTCGTTCTGAGGTTCTTTTCTGTAAAGGGTCAAATGGTAAATAAGTTTTAAAAGTTAATGATTTCCTTACATAAACTGCTGTTTTAATCCAAGTAACTTGTAGGCTTCTGGTTGTGTGATAGACCACGGGTGGTATTTTGGATATATACTAGATATATCTCAAAATGATTGGCTATTTGCTTTGATTAACACCCGATGTACGCCCATTAATATAACAAAGGAAATCATTTGCTTATCGAACTAGTCATGAGGAATATACGAGTTTGTATATTTTAACAAGAGCTGGTCACAATCATGCGACAAATGCCCCCAAAGGACAGGGTCAAGCATGTGGCACTTTGATTTGTTTTGTAACCACAACCACATGCATTTGTGAACTATATACGTCTGGGTTTTTCCAAAAAAAAATTTAATACATATAATAATTTCTATAAATACAAAATGAAATCGAGAAATGCATTATGGATGGATTTTTATGAGGTCAAAAGTAGGTCAAAGGTGAAGGTCACTGGGTCAAGGTCATGTAAAGTGGTCCACCCAATTAAGCATCTGTCCAAATATGGAAGCAATCCATTGAAGAATAAAAGAGTAAAATCAATTTAACCATTCTGGATGCAATTTAACCATTCTGGATGCCCCTTTGACCCCAGATTGTGACCTTTCATCATCGTAACACTTCTTATGGTTCATCTTTTATAGTTTCACTGTTTTATTTCTCACTTCTTCCCAAATACTTAAATACATGTAATGATATTAAAAATGATTTGAATAAATAGGCTAGGTAGAGTTATGGTTCTTGTGCACTGCACTCCCACTTGGTGAGCTCTATCCATCCATGAAGTTTCATGATTCTAGCTATGATACTTTTAGAAATATACTCCGGACAAGATTCAAGTATGAAAAACAACAAAGGGCAATAACTCAAAAAACAGGCTAGATAGAGTTATGGTTCTTGTACACTGCACTCACACTTGGTGAGCTCTACCCATCCATGAAATTTCTTGATTCTAGCTATTATACTTTTAGAGATATACTCTGCTGGACAAGATTCAAGTATGAAAACAACAAAGGGCAATAACTCAAAAAATAGGCCATGTAGATTTATGTTTCTTGTACACTGCACTCCCAATTGGTGAGATCTATTCACCCATGAAGTTCTATGATCCTAGCTAGAATACTTTTAGAGATATACTCCGGACAAGATTCAAGTATGAAAAACAACAAAGGGCAATAACTCAAAAAATAGGCTAGATAGAGTTACGGTTCTTGTACACTGCACTCCCAATTGGTGAGATCTATACACCCTTGAAGTTTCATGATCCTAGCTAAGATACTTTTAGAGATATACTCCGGACAAGATTCAAGTATGAAAAACAACAAAGGGCAATAACTCAAAAAATAGGCTAGGTAGAGTTATGGTTCTTGTACACTGCACTCCAACTTGGTGAGCTCTATCAATCCATGAAATTTCTTGATTCTAGCTATTATACTTTTAGAGATATACTCTGCTGGACAAGATTCAAGTATGAAAAACAACAAAGGGCAATAACTCAAAAAATAGGCTAGGTAGAGTTATGGTTCTTGTACACTGCACTCCCAATTGGTGAGATCTATACACCCATGAAGTTTCATGATCCTAGCTATGATACTTTTAGAGATATACTCTGGACAAGATTCAAGTATGAAAAACACGATGGGCAAAAACTCAAAAAATAGGCTTGGTAGAGTTATGGTTCTTGTACACTGCACTCCCACTTGGTGAGCTATATCCATCTATGAAGGTTCATGATTCTAGCTATTAAACTTTAAGAGATATACTCCGGACAAGATTCAAGTATGAAAAACAACAAAGGGCAATCACTCAAAAAAAAGGGCTAGGTAGAGTTATGGTTCTTGTACACTGCACTCCCAATTGGTGAGATCTATACACCCATGAAGTTTCATGATCCTAGCTATGATTCTTTTAGAGATATACTCTGGACAAGATTCAAGTATGAAAAACAACAATGGGCAATAACTCAAAAAATAGGCTTGGTAGAGTTATGGTTCTTGTACACTGCTATCCCAATTGGTGAGCTCTATCCATCCATGAAGGTTCATGATTCTAGCTATTATAATTTTAGAGATATACTCTGGACAAGATTCAAGTATGAAAACAACAAAGGGCAATCACTCAAAAATAGGCCAGGTAGAGTTATGGTTCTTGTGCACTGCACTCCCCCTTGGTGAGATCTATTCACCCATGAAGTTCTATGATCCTAGCTAGAATACTTTTAGAGATATACTCCGGACAAGATTCAAGTATGAAAAACAACAAAGGGCAATAACTCAAAAAATAGGCTAGATAGAGTTACGGTTCTTGTACACTGCACTCCCAATTGGTGAGATCTATACACCCTTGAAGTTTCATGATCCTAGCTATGATACTTTTAGAGATATACTCTGGACAAGATTCAAGTATGAAAAACAACAAAGGGCAATAACTCAAAAAATAGGCTAGGTAGAGTTATGGTTCTTGTACACTGCACTCCCAATTGGTGAGATCTATACACCCATGAAGTTTCATGATCCTAGCTATGATACTTTTAGAGATATACTCTGGACAAGATTCAAGTATGAAAAACACAATGGGCAAAAACTCAAAAAATAGGCTTGGTAGAGTTATGGTTCTTGTACACTGCACTCCCAATTGGTGAGCTATATCCATCCATGAAGGTTCATGATTCTAGCTATTATACTTTTAGAGATATACTCAGGACAAGATTCAAGTATGAAAAACAACAAAGGGCAATCACTCAAAAAAAAGGGCTAGGTAGAGTTATGGTTCTTGTACACTGCACTCCCAATTGGTGAGATCTTTACACACATGAAGTTTCATGATCCTAGCTATGATACTTTTAGAGATATACTCTGGACAAGATTCAAGTATGAAAAACAACAATGGGCAATAACTCAAAAAATAGGCTTGGTAGAGTTATGGTTCTTGTACACTGCACTCCCAATTGGTGAGCTCTATCCATCCATGAAGGTTCATGATTCTAGCTATTATAATTTGAGAGATATACTCTGGACAAGATTCAAGTATGAAAAACAACAAAGGGCAATAACTCAAAAAATAGGCCAGGTAGAGTTATGGTTCTTGTGCACTGCACTCCCCCTTGGTGAGATCTATCCACCCATGAAGTTTCATGATCCTAGCTAGAATACTTTTAGAGATATACTCCGGACAAGATTCAAGTATGAAAAACAACAAAGGGCAATAACTCAAAAAATAGGCTAGGTAGAGTTATGGTTCTTGTACACTGCACTCCCAATTGGTGAGATCTATACACCCTTGAAGTTTCATGATCCTAGCTATGATACTTTTAGAGATATACTCTGGACAAGATTCAAGTATGAAAAACAACAAAGGGCAATAACTCAAAAAATAGGCTTGGTAGAGTTATGGTTCTTGTACACTGCACTCCCACTTGGTGAGCTCTATCCATCCATGAAGGTTCATGACTCTAGCTATTATACTTTTAGAGATATACTCCGGACAAGATTCAAGTATGAACAAGAGGCCCATGAGGGCCTGAGACGCTCTACTGGTTATCAAGATTTCCGTTAAAGAAATCTGATATTTAAGGAAGTTAATTGCTCAAAGAAGAATGCATAAAGGAAAAAAAAGGGGCTTTATCCCCTTTATCATTTTAAGCAACAATCCTCAAGGCCCCTTTTCGCATGTTTCATGATGGATCCACTCCATTTCCAAAAGAAAGTTACCTTATGACCCTACAATCATTCTGTGAATATTTCATCAGAATCTGACAATAATTGTGGACTTTATCACATAAACAGGATTGTTTTGAATGAAAATCAATAAGGCCCCTTTTCCTGTGTTTTCTGATGGATCAATTTCATTCCAAAAGGAACTTTCCTTACAACCCGACAATTGTCCTGTGAAATTTAAAAGACAATTTGATAATGATTGTGATCTTCATCACATACACAAGAATGTTTTGAATGATAATCAGTAAGGCCCCTTTTCCTGTGATTCAAATGCCGCAATTATTCCATGCATCTTTGAAGAGAATCCAATAAAACTACTGACTTTATTGTGTTAACAAAGATATTAAATTCAAGTTCTCATAGGGCCCCTTTTCCCGTGATATTTTACTGTTGGTTTTATCATTCTATGAAAGTTAAAAGTGAATCCGATGAAATATTGGAAATTCATTATGTTTACTAGAATATTTAAAAAAAAAAAATCATATGGCCCCTTTTTACATGATACTTGATGGATTGTACCTAGTTCTGAAAAGAACCATCTAAGTATTTGTACAATCATTCTGTGAAATTTTGAAGTGAATCCGGTGAAATCATGGGACATCATTGTGTTAACCAGAATATTTAAAAAAGTTTTTCATAAGGCCCCTTTTTATGTGACCCTTGCTATAGTCAGATCCACTGTCAAAATCAACAATTTGAATGATGGTACAATCAATCTGTTTAATCTGTGGAATTTATTGTGTTAATGAGTTTATAGTGAAATATTCATAGGGCCCCTTTTCTCATGATACTTTACAGAACAAACCAAATTTCAAAAGGAACAATTCTAATGAAGGTAGAATCATTCTTTAAAAGTTAAAGAGAATCAATGAAAACAGTGGACTGAATTGTGTCAAGAATTTTTGTAACTAAATTTTCATAAGGCCCCTTTTTCTGTGAAACTTAACAAATCAGACCCAATGTACAAAGGAACAATCCTAATGATAGTTTGAAGAAAATGATAAAGACTGAGGACTTTATTGTAATAATGATGTTTTGTAATAAAAATTTTATAAGGTCCCTTTTCTTGTGTCACTTAACCAATCAGACCTAATTTACAAAGGAACAATCCAAATGATGGTACAATCATTCTATTAAAGTTTGAAGAGATTCTGATAAAGACCGAGGGCATCGTTGTGTTTATGAGGATTTGGTAATACTTTTTCATACAGCCCCTTTTCCTATGATACTAGACAGATCAGGCCCAATTTGGAAAGAAACAATCCTTATGATGGTACAAACATTCTGTGAAAGCTCTGGACTTGGTAACAAGGATTTATAAATGAAATTTTCATAAGGCCCTTTTTCCTGTGCTTCTTGACAGTTCAAACCCTGTTATGAAAAGAATGATAGTTATGACCTTCCAATCATTCTGTGAAAGTTTCAACAAAATCTGATCAAAGCTGTGGGCTTTATTGTGTTAACAGGGTTTTATTAATTGAATTTTCATATAGCCCCTTTTCCCATGTTACTTGATGGATCTGAACAAATTCCAAAGGGAACTCTTCTTACAAAAGTATAATTATTCTGTTTGAGTATAAAGACAACCCCATCTCATCTGTGGACTTACAAGCATTAATTAAGATTTTTTTAATTGAGTTTTCCTAAGGCCCCTTTTCCTATGTTTCTCAATGGATCAGACCCAATTTGAAAGGAACAATCCTTATGATGGTACAATCATTATGTGAAAGTTTGAAGTCAATCAGGTGAAATCTAGGGCTATTACATGTTAACTAAGATTTTTTTATTAAATTTTCATAGGGCCCCTTTTCCCATGAAACTTGATGGATCAAACCTACTTCCGAAAGGAACAATCCATTTAATGTAATAATCATTCTGGGGATGTTTGAAGAGAATTTGTTGAAAACTATGGACTCTATTGTGTTTACGAGGACTTTTTCAATCCAGTTTTAAATCAGGCCCCTTTTTCCCGTGGTCCTTCACTGATCATACCAAATTTTGAAAGGAACAAGTCTTATTATGGTACAATCATTCTGTGAAAGTTTGAAGTCAATCAGATGAAAACTGTGGACTCTAGAGTGTTAACAAAGATCTTTGAATTAAATTTTAATAAGGCCCCTTTTCCCATGTTTCATGAGGAATCATATCCGATTCCAAAAGGTACAATCCTTATGATGGTACAATCATTCTGTCAAAGTTTGAAGAGAATCCGTTGTAAATTGTTGGCTCTAGATTATTAATGAGAATTTTTTATTAAACATTTCATAAGGCCCCTTTTTCCTGTGTTTCTTGAATGATCATACCAAATTTCAAAAGGAATAATCCTTATGATAGTACAATCATTCTGTGAAAGTTTGAAGGGAACCCGATGAAAACTATTGACTCAAGAGTGTTAACAAGAATTTTTTGATTAAATTTTCATAAGGCCCCCTTTCCCCTGTTTCTTGACAGATCAGACCCATTTTCAAAAGGAACGATCCTTATGTTTGTACAATCATTCTGAGAAAGCTTGAAGAGAATCCAAAGAAAACTGTGGACTCTATCGCGTAAACGAGGATTTTTAATGGAGTTTTTTATTGAATTTTCATAAGGCCCCTTTTCCCATGGTTCTTGACAGATCATACCCAATTTCGAAAGGAACGATCCTTATGTTGGTACAATCATTCTGTGAAAGTTTGAAGAGAATCCAATGAAAACTGTGGACTTTATCGCATAAACGAGGTTTTTTAATTGAATTTTTAATTAAATTTTCACAAGGCCCCTTTTCCTGTGTTTCTTGACAATCATACCCAATTTCGAAAGGAACGATCCTTATGTTGGTACAATCATTCTGTGAAAGTTTGAAGAGAATCCAATGGAAACTGTGGACTCTATCTTGTAAACGAGGATTTTTTAATTTAATTTTCATAAGGCCCCTTTTCCCGTGTTTCTTGAAGGATCAGACCCATTTCAGAAAGGAACGATCCTTATGTTAGTACAATCATTCTGAGAAAGTTTGAAGAGAATCCGATGAAAAATGTGGACTTTATCTCATAAACAAGGATTTTTAATTGAATTTTTAATGAATTTTCATAAGGCCCTTTTTCCTGTGTTTCTTGACGGATCAAACCCATTTTCGAAAGGAACGATCCTTATGTTGGTACAATCATTCTGAGAAAGTTTGAAGAGAATCCGATGAAAACTGTGGACTTTATCGCGTAAACGAGGATTTTTAATTGAATTTTTAATTAAATTTTCATAAGGCCCCTTTTTCCTGTGTTTCTTGATGGATCATACCCAATTTCGAAAGGATCAATCCTTATGTTGGTACAATCATTCTGTGAAAGTTTGAAGAGAATCTGTTGAGAACTGTGGACTCTATCGCGTAAACGAGGATTTTTTAATTAAATTTTCATAAGGCCCCTTTTCCCGTGTTTCTTGACAGATCATACCCAATTTCGAAAGGAACAATCCTTATGATGGTTCAATCATTCTGAGAAAGTTTGAAGAGAATCCGATGAAAACTGTGGACTTTATCGCGTAAACGAGGATTTTTAATTGAATTTTTAATTAAATTTTCATAAGACCCCTTTTCCCGTGTTTCTTGACGGATCTGACCCAATTTCGAAAGGAACGATCCTTATGATGGTACAATCATTCTGTGAAAGTTTGAAGAGCATCCGATGAAAACTGCGGACTTTATCGTGTAAACGAGGAAAAGTTTAACGGATGGACGACGGACGGACGGACGGACGGAAAGACGGACAGACGCCGGACGGGAAAAAGCCATCGCTATAGCTCTAGTGGCCTTCCGCGAGTAGAGCTAAAAACAACAAAGGGCAATAACTCAAAAAAATAGGCCAGGTAGAGTTATGGTTCTTGTGCACTGCACTCCCCCTTGGTGAGATCTATACACCCATGAAGTTTCATGGTCCTAGCTATAATACTTTTAGAGATATTCTCCGGACAAGATTCAAGTATGAAAAACAACAAAGGGCAATAACTCAAAAAATAGGCCAGGTAGAGTTATGGTAATTGCGCACTGCACTCTGTATTGATGAGAAGAATATAACTGCCAAGTTTAAAGTCAATCGGACTTATGGTGACAGAGTTATGCTCTGGACAAAGAAGTGGACACCGCCCGGACGCCCGGACACCACGGGTGATCCCATAATACATCCCGTTTTCGACGGGCGTATAAAAATAGTGTACAAATATAGACCAGAACTACCCAGAGTTCAAGGGAACTAACTGATCAAGCGAAGTAACTATGTATATCGGTAGGGGCCCATTATCAAATTCTACCCTTACCTTCCTGGTCTATCGGAATTAAATAATCCGTAAATTTCTACAGGTTTACAAATTGTGGTTCTTTTTCGGCCCCCAATATTAAAAAGCTAGAGTTCTCAGCCGAGACAAGTTTTATTATTTTTGATAGCTGTCGGAATTGAATTTAGCTTTACACGGTCGAAAAGATTTCCATCCTTAGACAAAAGGGATAAAATCTAAGTATCCCGCATAGCGATGTCTCCTTCGAGACCGACGAGCTGTTGAACACCTGGGGTTACTGAAGTGTTGAGAAAATGACACGTGGTCGACCTCTTTTGCGGTAATGGACTTGGTCTAATCTCTTTACCATTGCTAAAAATATGGTAACAATAAATCAACAAAGAACTCTATTTTAAAAATCGGGAATTTACATCAAACGTATGCACATGTACAATACCGGATTAAACTTTGTAGCTGGTAACTTTTAAAATCATAAGAATGAAGGTAATAATAATCGAAAAATCTGAGACGGTGGAATGTCTAGTTTCAATTTCGACTATGTCTAAGACCGACGAATCATAGAACACCATGGCCTACCATACCCATTTTTTGTTAAATGAAATCCGTAATGATGGTAAGTTCAGGCAGTCAATTAAATGATGTTAACTTTTGACATAATGGCAAACCCGGAAGATTCCCTCTATCAAGTGGCCTGGATGCAACAATGTTTAAGATGGTAAAAATAAAAGTACCTGTAGAGGTCGTGACCTTAATCACTGCGCAAATTCGGCTTTTCGTGGTCATTCTTTATGTATGGGCTTACACTTTCAGATAGTATACTACAAGAAATTAAGAATCAGTTCATAAGCAAGGATAAATTTTTCAGGTCGTTGTCACTTTCCTAGAAGCAAAGAGTGAATTCGGCCGATTCCTAGATTACTTTGTTTGTTTGAATTGGGTTTTACGCCGCTTTCAACAATCTCTCAGTTATATCGCGGCGGCTGGAGCACCTAACAATGGATTCCTGGTATTTCTCACACCAGTACTACCATTACATCCCTTCCTAGCCTCCAGCTGCTATCCCACATAGGTCTACGATTATCGATCCTAGATTACAGTCAGTATCGTGACTGCAATAAAAACCAAGATGTGTTCCTGATCAATACTGTTATTTCAGGGGAATAATGCAGGGTAAAATAGTTGTTTGATGACATACTGTAATTTGAGTAAATTTAGTCTGTGTTTGTCATTCCTTTCCCTAAATGCATGATGTTTCCCACAGTTATATATTTGACTATGTTGGGGTTTGAACCATGTTGCTATAACAGCTAGCTTGTACAGCAATGCAGTATAAGCTCACACACCCTCACATACAACCTGGCTAAAATAATTCTCTATGTATTTGATAGCTTTAATCATATAATTGAAAGTGCACATACATTGCAAATAGACATCTTTAGAAAGAGGTACATGTTTAACCTATGTTAAAGTTTCTTAACTACACCTACATCAACAAGGTGATGACATTATTTCAACTTTTTTAACCCTTCCCTGTTCCCAAAATTTTAGTCCTGTCCAAATTCAAAGGTTTTGCAGACTAAAATTTGAAGTGGATTTAATTTTAAAAATAACTATCTAGTATGGGAGAAAATATAGCGGAAAAAGAAGAAATTGCTTGTCACAAGCAATTTCTTCTTTTTCTACAATATTTTATTTAAAAAATCAAGGGTACATAAAAATCAGGGATTGAACAGCAAAGGGTTAACTGACTGTAGATACCTGATGCTTGTACAATCCTGCAATTTAATGCATTGGACAGATTAAATTATGAAATATGAACTAGAAATGTGACACAGATATTGTGCCCCAACTTAAGTGCTGGTCACATGACCTTGAGTTGTTTCCATCAGAACTTTACGCTAGACAGTCATCAAGGGGAACTACTGTGCCATTTGAAAAGGGGATTATATTGTGGGACAATATATAATTGAAATGGTTTTTCGAAAAGGAAAAACTCTTTTACATTTTTTGAAAGTCTAGACTGAAAGTTGCAGACAACAAAGAAAATTGCATGTACTTGGAAATTAAACCATCCTATGTGGAAGAAAATATTCTGGAAAAAGACAAAATTGCTTGTAAGGAGCAATTTCTTCTTTTTCCACAATTTTTTCTCAAGTATAAAATCACAGTGACATAAAATCCCAGATTTGTAAGGAAAAGGGATAGATACTAAGAATAGTATTGCATTCACCAGACAAACCCTGCGTTGAATTAAACTTTTAGTACTTTTACTGAAATTTTCCTGAATATTCTAGCACTCAAATGATAGTCACTTTTATTAGCAGATGCTAGCATTAAGAACATAATTGCAGTAGATGTCTAGTTTCCTTTAAAGTAGAAATCAATGCCCCTTTTCTGACCAGCAGAAGTTTTTCTGTCCCGACCTCCACCACTACCTCCTCTCCAGCCTCCGCCCCCTCTAGCTCCACCTTCTGCCCCTCCTCTCTGAAATTAGACAAAAAAGAAAATGGTTAGATAATGTCATCTTTACCTGAGATGCAAAATTTTTCAGTGCAACTATTGATTTATTTTCAAAAATAAACCAAACCACTGAATTCAGCTTTCAATCTTGTAACATGACTTAGTCAAACAAGAGGGCCATTGGCCAAAGTTTCATCAAGATTGACCCACTGATTTAGGAGAAGGAGAAATTGTTGACAGATGCATGATGACAATACCTGACGGCAGTCAGTCATTAGGCAAAAAACAATAGCTAACCTGATGTGTTCAGGTAAGCTTTAAATTATCAGGGATAAAAAGGTTTCAAAAAGAAGACCTTTGAACCATTGGGAAAAGGCATTTATTTAAACTAGAGGCGCTTGAGCGCCTGTATTGTTCCTCAGGCATGAATATACTGATTAAGCAAATTTTTTCATGAATTAAAGATAAACTCAATTTAAGGAAAATAGATCTAAGTCATTGAATTTTGAAAAAGTTCTAGAGAAGCATTTAAAACTTTCATTGTTTTAACAAAGTCAAGTTATATACAAGAGGGCCTTTGGCCCTGGGACGCTCACCTGAGATAAAGAGTCTTTTTCTTTCAACAGTCTAATTTCATGTTAAGGTTAGGATTATGATACAAGTGTATCTTACTAACATATATAGACTATGTACCTGGGGATCCAAAAGTCTAAATTACAAATTCAAAGGCTTTACGGCAAATTTGAATGAAGGAAAAGACCTTTTCCTACCTCTGGATCAATGGGTAATAATTTCGGAAATAAGAAAGAAGTCTGTGAACTGACGCTTCATGCATATAACCCCCCCTCCAAAGGCTCCCCCACTGGGGACCAGAGGATCATGATTTTAGCTATTTTGTAAGTGGTCAATATACTGATGCTTCTTGCAAAATATCTAGGCCTTACGCCTTCGGGGTCAGGAGGTGAAGATTTTTAAAGATTATTTTAAAATTTCACTTTTGTTGCCATGACAACCAGACTTTTTAACAGATTTCAATTCATTCAAATATTTAAAAAGGGGACCATCTTAGGAATGTTTCTGCCAAATTGGATTTAAATTGGCTCAGTGGTTGTGGGGAGATGTCATTTAAAGAAATTTTTCTTTCTATATAAACCACACACACCCTTCAGGCTCCGCCCCTGGGGACCAGAGAATCATGATTTTAGTTATTTTGAAAGAGGTCAATATACTGATGCTTCATGCAAAATATCAAGGCTCTACACCTTCTGGGTCAGGAGAAGAAGATTTTTAAAGATTATGCTAAAAATGTAACTATTGTTGCCATGGCAACCAGAGTTTTTGACGGATTTCAATTCTTTTAGCCATTTTCAAAATGGACCACCTAAGGAACATCAATGCCAAATTTGGTTCAAATTGGCCCAGTGGTTTGGGAGGAGATGTCCTTTAAAAATCGTTGATTGTTTCTATATAAACCCCACCCCCCTAGGCTCTATCCCTGGTGAACTTAGGGTCATGATTTTAGCTATTTTGAAAGAGGTCAATATGCTGTTGCTTCATGCAAAATATCAAGGCTGTACACCTTATTGGTCAGGAGAAGATTTTTTAAGATTATTTTAAAATTTCACTTTTGTTGCCATGGCAACTAGAGTTTTCAACAGATTTCAATTTTTTTAAGCAATTTTCAAAATGGACCAACTAAGGAACATTGCTGCCAAATTTGGTTCAAATTGGCTCAGTGGTTCGGGAGGAGATTTCGTTTAAATATCATTTATTATTTCTAAATAAACCCCACCCTTTGGGCTCAGCCCCTGGGGACCTGAGAATCATGATTTTAGCTATTTGAAAGAGGTCAATATACTGATGCTTCATGCAAAATATCAAGGCTCTACGCCTTCTTGGTCAGGAGAAGAAGATTTTCAAATCTTTCACCATATATATGGCAATTAGCCCCGCCAATTGAAGCCACGTTTTTCATCAGATCAAAATGCATTGAAAATACATAGAGGATCACCCAAGGATCATTTCTGTGAAATATGGTTGAAATCCATCCACTGGTTTCTGAGAAGAATATTTTCAAAGCTTTCACCATATATGGAAATTAGCCCTGCCCTTTAAAGCCATGGTTTTCATCAGTACAAAATTCTTTGAATGAATCTGATAACTGCTCTTGCTAGGATCATTTCTGTGAAATTTTGTTGAAATCCATGTAGTACTTTCTGAGGAGACTTCTAAAGGCGACCAGACAGACATACAGTACAACAGGTGTACAGGAGTACAGTCGGGACGTGTTTATACTGACGTTGTTAAACCGGATTATTCACACTCCGGAAATTTTTTGATTGGAACGGATTTTTTGTTAATAAATTGTGCCTTATAATCCGGAAAAGCCAGTTCCGGAACCGGACAGAAATGATCTGGAACGAAATATTAATATCTGAATATATATGACACAATTATCCGGATCGAAACCATCCGAACGTATTGACTATTGTTTTGATTGTACTATTGACATGAGTGAATAAACAAAGTTATCGTCTGGTCAAAGTTGATAGCAGACATTCACACCTTTTACCCGGGACGTGTCATACCTATTGTACTGATCATTTAAATTATCCTTCATTTGTTTTCTCTGAAAATTAAAACCAACACTTCCTCGGGCCGGACTAGAAAAATCCATCCAATTTGTCACCAACAAGTCAATACCAAAATCTCGAAAGTTTAAAAAAAGTTAAAAAACTGATCTTTTAAGGGAAATAAAAACTTGTTACCTGACAACCGAAAATTAATCACAGGCTTTCTGCCCAAACGAACGAATCAAACGAATATTTAAAGTTATATGTGGTAAACGATTGTTGGTGCAGTTTATTCTACTTTGAGGAAAGGTGATCAAAGGCGCCGCCGCCGCCAGATGTTTGACTATTTTTTTGAGAGTTTCCGGAGTTGACACGTGCAGATGCGTACCCCGTGTGAATTTTCACACTTATCATTATCTATGATTTAATCGGCTGTCTGAAATTTTTTACATTACTGATATAATTTACAAAAAGATAAAATGGATTTGTTTTCTCACACTATAGGTAGGATTTACTTTTCAATTGAATGCAATAACGAACCATGATTTTTACTCATTGTCAGATTTAGTAGTTTTGTATTAACTAAGAAATGTTAAACTGCCCTATTTGTCAAATACCATCATTATCGTTACAACAGTTTTCTCTTACCTGCGCTATTATACAAAAGCAAAAGAGGTCGGATATTCATACAAAATTGCTTGTTCGGAAATATGCTTAATCCAGACAATGCCACCGGGAACCAAAGTGTTTTGATTAAAGCGACATGACTGTAATAAGGAAACATGACAGTGGCTGTCAGACAGCTGAAGGGAAGTAAATTATGCATAGTGATTTTAACACAGCTGTAGGGATGTAAATTACACAACATGACTGAGATCGTAAAACAGCTGTAGGGGTGTAAATGATGATGGCTGTATCACAACTCTGGGGCCATAAATAATGCAACATGAAAGAGGTTGTAACACAGCTCTAGGAGTGTAAATAATGCAATATAATGGAGGTTGAAACACAGCTGATTGGGGTCAAAATAAGGCAATATGGTGGAGGTTGTAACACAGTTCTATATGTGTAAATAACAGCTCTATATGTGTAAATAATGCCACATGATGATAGCTGCAACACAGCTGTAGGGATGTAATTATGCAACATGACAGAAGTGTAACACAGCTGTAGAGGTGTAAATAATGCAACATGATGGAGGCTGTAACATAGCTCTAGCCTCTATATGTGTAAATAATGCCACATGATGATAGCTGCAACACAGCTGTAGGGATGTAATTATGCAACATGACAGAAGTGTAACACAGCTGTAGAGGTGTAAATAATGCAACATGATGGAGGCTGTAACATAGCTCTATATGTGTAAATAATGCAACATGATGATAGCTGCAACACAGCTGTAGGGATGTAATTATGCAACATGACAGAAGTGTAACACAGCTGTAGAGGTGTAAATCATGCAACGTGATGGAGGCTATTACACAGCAGTAGGGATGTAAATTATGCAACATTACAAAGGCTGTGACACAGCTGTAGGGGTGTGAATTATGCAATATGATGGAGGCTGTAACACAACTCTGGGGGTGTTAATAATGCAACATGATGGAGGCTGAAACATAGCTGTAGGGATGTAAATTATGCAACATGACAGAGGCTGTGACACAGCTGTAGGGGTGTGAATAATGCAATATGACGGAGGCTGTATCACAACCCTTTGGGTGTAAATAATGCAACATGACAAAGGTTGTACACAGCTCTAGGGGAGTAGATTATGCGGCATGACAGACACTGTAACCTGTAAGGACAAATATTCACTACAGGTATTTTGCATAATTTCATTATTTGACACAGAATCAACCTATATCAGGGTGTTATTGCAAAAAGGTGTTTCCACCTGTGAGCATGTGACTCATTCACAATTATTGTTCATGTCACACTATTTTTACGCCTCTGTCAATCACAAAGGTGAATTTTCTATCTTTTCATCAGGTTAGGCTTTAAATAACTAGACATTGTCGCAAAGCGGACTAATTTCCCCCAACAGCGCTTGTCCATATACAAGTGCTATCTGCAAAAGGGCCATAACAAAAAATTGACTTTTTTAATTAAATGGCCATAAATCTGTCAAAAATGAATGGACCATCACCTAAATAGGTTATGCACATGTCTGACTTATACCGAGTGTTTCTGTAAAATTTGAATCAAATCCGTCCAATTGTTGCTGAGATATTGAGTGGACAGGATTTTTCACCAAAGGGCCATAACTCCGTCAAGAATCAATGGACCGTAACCAAAATAGAATATGCACATCTCTGCTTGATACTGATTATATCAGTGAAGTTTGAATCAAATCCGTCCAATGGTTCCCCAGAAATTGAGGGGACACGAAAAAGCTATAGACAGACGGACGTACTGACAGACCGAATGACAAGCTGACTCCTATATACCCTCCTAACAAAGTTAAGGGGGGTATAATTAGCTGAATAGGTACTTTCCTTACAGTTAGAACACTATTTGTTGTTTCAATGAAACCTTGGAAAAATGCTCTAATTATATTTGATTGCTTTGCTGCAATTTTTCTTTACCCAGTTTACTAACCCCTTTTCCAGCATGTCTACTCCATTCCGGTGCAATGACTATAGGGTTGGGATATGTTTCTCCCAGAGAGATTCCAGCATTAGATAGAGCATTCTGTGATAGTGTCCATACAGTATGAACTGATCCATCTTTAACACCTTTTAACTCAGGTACCCACAGTCGAACATACTCTCCCTGAAATGGACAGATGAGATAGTACATGTTGCAGTTTGATTCTTTAAACCCTTTCCTGTTTTGCAAAATATTTACAAATTCAAAGCTTTTGCAGACAAAAATTTAAATGGATTTAATTTGAAAAATATCCAATTAGTAGGAATTAGAATATTGTGGAAAAAGAAGAAATTGCTTGTTACAAGCAATTTCTTCTTTATTGCACAATGTTTTCTCATTATAAAATCACAGGGACGTAAAAACCAGGGATTGAACAGGAAAAGGTTACACACAACCATGAGAGCTAAATGGTCTTAAATTACTCACCTGATCTCAAACACCCCATTGCCTTTAACCCATTTAACCCTTTCCTGTTTTCCAAAATTTTGCAGACGACAATTCAAAGTCAATTTTATTTGAAAAATGATCATTCTGAAGGATAGAAAAAATTGCGGAAAAAGAAGAAATTGCTTGTGTCAAGTAATTTCTTCTTTTCCCACAATGTTTTCTCAAGGATAAAAACACAGGGTCGTAAAAAGCAGGGATTGGACAGGAAAGGGTTAAACACAAATGTAACTAGAGCTGTCGCCCTCAAGGGCTGACGTGAATACCCCCCACACCGCTAAAAAGGCTTTTCTATGAAGGAGTGGAATTTGAAACTGTTTAATCACATGCATGTCATGGTGGATGAACATTGCCCACCCTCCACCTCTTTCTGATTTTGTGTTTGTTGCTAGAGTTGACTGCTTAGGAAAGGTTGGTCAATATGAGCCTATGTTAAAGAAAACTGTGTGAGGAGATGATGACACAAAATTATATCCACGAAAAGTCAATATGAGCCTATGTTAAATTTTTGACCCCCGGGGGCGGGGTCAAATTTGACCTCAGGAAATAAACCGTTCGATATTTTGTAAAGGTCAACAAGATGATGTTACTTACCAAATTTGGTAACTCCCCTTATGGTTACTGAGTTTTGCAATTTTAAATTTTGACTACTCCCCCCCCCCCATTAAAAAGTTCAAAATGGCATAACTCTGAAACTAACGACTGGATCAAGATGAAAATTTCAGGTGCACAACTTCATAGGATAGGAAACAACCTGATAAAATTTCAGCAAAATTGGTCAAAAAATGTGGGAGGAGAAGAGGACACAAAATTATGTCCACGGACGGACAGACGGAAGGACGGACAGACGGACGGACAGACGGACAACCTGATTCCAGTATACCCCCCCATAACTTCGTTGTGGGGGGTATAATTAAGAATGCTCTAAATCCATAGAAGTTGCAGATGATAATTTTAAGGTTGTGTAATTTAAAATAAAAGACCTAAAGGTCCTGAAAATCACCATATATTGAATGTTTAGACCACATAAGAGGTGTTGAAGAAATACAAATCATGAGACCTGTATAACATCTATCTTAAAACCCCTTAACTGAAAGAAATTTTAAGACTGGTCCAAATTGAAAGAAGTCAAGACAACAATTTTAATTTTTAATGTTTAAATATGTGTCATATAGGGTAGAAAAGTGAGAAAAGAATAAATTGTTTGTAACAAATAATTTCTCATTTTCTCACAATGTTTTCTTAGAGTATTTTTCTTATTTTAAAACAATAGGCCCATAGGCCCTATTGGTCACATGAGTCTAAAGAGCACAAGAGGACCATGATGGTCCTATATAGCTCCCCTGAGGATGACTAAAGGCTTTATGATACATACAAATATCTAAGCCCTACACCAATTAATTTTGGAAAAAAAGATTTTCTCCTTTAATCCTGGGTATATTAAAGATCCAACCATATAGTGCTAATTTCCAGAGTATGATAAGTCTTCCAAGTATTTTGGTAGAGGGTCAACAGGCACTGAAGCATACTAAATATCAAAGCTGTAGGTACTATGGTTAAGGAGAAGATTTTCAAAGATTTCCTTCTTTTTCCATTTCTAAAATCAGGAGATACATAGAAAAGGGCTTATTTTCTGAGTATGGTAATTATATGAAGTATTTTTGTTAAGGCAATAAACATTGATACATACAAAATACTAAAGCCTTAGGCATTATGATTTGGGAGAAAAAGTTTTCAAAGATTTCCTTCTTTATTTCTATATAAAATCAGGAATCACACAGAAAGGGATTAAATGTCAAGATACGGTAATTCGCTAAAGTATTTTGGTAAAGGGTCAAAAGATGGTGATTTATACCAAAAATCAAAGCTCTAAGCCCAATTGTTTGTGAGAAGAAGATTTTCAAAGATTTCCTTCTTTATTCATTTGTAAAATCAGAAAAGGGCTAATTTCAATGTTTATTTATTTTTTGAAGTATTTTGTTAGAGGGTTAATAGATGATGATTTGTACAAAATAAGAAAGCTCTATGCCTTATGGTTTTGGAGAAGAAGATTTTTCCCTCTATATTTCTATGTAAAATTAGGGATTGCACAGAAAAGGGTGGTAATTCTTTGAAGTTTTTTGGTAGAGTGTCAATAGGTGATGATACATACCAAATATAAAAGCTCCAGTCCTAATGGTATATGTAAAATCAGGGATTGCACAGAAAAGGGCTAATTTTCAAAGTATAGTAATTCTTTGAAGTATTTGATAGAGGGTCAATAGATGATAGTTTGTTCCAAATATCAAAGCTGTAGGCTTTATGGTTTAGGAGGTGAAGATTTAATAATTGTTTACTGATGGACAGACCTACAGACGGATGCCAGACAACCGATCACAATAGCTCACGTTCAGCATTTTGAACGCAGGACACACAATGCATGACAACAGGCTAAACACAATTGCAATAGGTCACCATATCCTCTAGTCAGGTGACCTAACAAGAGGACCATGACGGTCCTAAATTGCTCCCCTGCATATGATTGTTCGTGGCCTTATGATATAAACAAAATAGCAATTCCTCTGTCTAATTATTTTGGAGAAGATGTTTAAGGATTTTCTCATTTAATCCTCAGTATTTTGATGATTCCTCCATATAGCACTTATTTCCTAACTACAGTAATTATTTGAAGTATTTTGTTAGAGGGTCAATAGACATCAATACATACCAATTATCAAATCTCTAGGCCTAATGGTTTAGAGGAGAAGATTTTATATGATATCCTTCTTTATTCCTATCTAATATGAGGAATTGCATACAAAAGGGCTATTTTCAGAGTACGATTATTCTATGAAGTATTATAGTAAAGGGTCAAAAGATGATTATAAATTCAAAACATCAAAGCTCTGGGCCATATGGTTTGGGAGATGAAGATTTTCAAAGATTTCCTTTTTTATTCCTATGTAAAATCAGGGATCACACAGAAAAGAGCCAATTTCAAGAATACAGTAATTTTGTGAAGTATTTTGGTGGAAGGTAAATAGATGATGATAAATACCAAATATAAAAGCTCCAGGCCTTATGGTTTGGGAGAAGAAGATTTTCTAAGATTTCCTTCTTTATTCCTTTGAAAAATCAGGAATCACACAGAAAAGGGCTAATTTTCAGAGTACAGTAGTTCTTTGAAGAATTTATGTAGAGGGTCAATAGGTGAGAATAAATACCAAATATAAAAGCTCTATGCCTTATGGTTTGGGAGAAGAAGATTTTAAAAAATTTCCTTCTTATTCCTTTGTAAATTCAGGGATTGACAGAAAAGGGCTAATTTTTAGAATAAGGTAAGTCTTTGAAGTATTTTGGTAGACAGACGGACCCTGGACATTTACCAATTACAATAGCTCACCTTCAGCACATTGTGCTCAGGTGAGCTACAAAGTGGGACTTTGTGGGAAAAGATTCAGTGTTGAATCATTTCAGTTGTTTGAAATTTTGATATGAGAGTACTTTAACAATAAATATCTTTTATTTTGCAGCATTAGTTTTGTATGCAGATGCCTGAACCTCGGCTGTAACATTCTAAAGATAACGGTTAGTAATTAACCTCCGATGTTTAGTCACAAAAATCCAATGAAAATGAATCAAGAGTTACCATCCTTGATTGTAGAGGTTTTACTTTTATTTTTAAGCTATTACCAGACAGCCTAATTTTAGACTGGTCCAAATTGAAAGGAGTTACAGATGACAATTTAATGTTCAATTTTTCAATTTTCTGAGTAAAAATATAGAGGAAAATGAAGAAATTGCTTAATTTTACACATTTGTTTCCTGTGTTGTTTTTCTGAAGGGGTGTCAAAAAACATCATTGTGTTGAAAAGGGCTAAACTACAAGCTAAAAATTCAAATTTGTTACAAAGTCAGGTTTGATTAACAGGTTTAGGAACTTGAAAGTTAGTATGCAAAATTCAGTACAAGCATCTGCATTTTCATTCAACCCATTCCATTCAATCCCACTTTAAAAGCAGCTCAAGAAAAAGGCTTTGGAAAACTTTGTGGACAATGAAGAAATTACTTGCAACAAGCAATTTCTTCGATTTCCATAATTTTTTCTACCCTATAATGTAAAGATTTTCTAAATTCCAGCAGCTTGACATTGTCACCTGCATTTTCTTTCAATTTTCACAAGTCTAAGATTTTGTCATGTTGTAATGGATTAAAGGGTCAGTTTAACTTGTTACAAGCAATTTCTTGAATTGTCCACAATGTTTCAATCCTAATAATCAAAGATTTTCTAAATTTCACCAACTTGAGATTGTTATTGCAATTACGTTCAATTTCAAACAGTCTTAAATTGTGTCAATCAGTAATGGGTTAAAATAGCGGACTAATACCCCCCAACAGCGCTTGTTCATGTACAAGTGCTATCCTCCCAAGGGTCATAAGAAAAACAAACTTTTTTAAATAAAAGGGCCATAACTCAGTCAAAAATCAATGGACAATAACAAAAATAGGATATGCACATGTCTGACTTCTACCAAGTCTTTCAATGAAATTTGAATCAAATCCGTCGAATGGTTGCTAAGAAATTGAGCGGACACGATCTTTCTCCAAAGGGCCATAACTCCATCAAAAATCAATGGAACGTAACAAAAAAGGAATATGCACATCTCTGCTTGATACTATTTATATCAGTGAATTTTGAATCAAATCCGTCAAATTGTTGCAGAGAAATTGAGCCGACATGAAAAAGCTACAGACAGATGGACCTACTGACGGACCAACCGACATTTCTCCTTGTTGATACATGTAATATGCTGTTATCTTCCATATCCAAGAGCAGTAACCAATAAGACCAAACGGAGTGACCTCACTGGAAATTACTTCCTGAGGTCGTTGTATGGTAAAAGTAGATCTTAGAGAAAATGTAGTTCTTGAAAGGCAGGGATGATTTGAGTCTTAAACAGTGGTATATGCAATATTTTGTTTGATTTTGTAGTAATTTTGCATCTTTTCTGCTGTTTGAAAGTGCATTTTACACTATCTTTGCAGGTCTATGTGTTATAGATGGTGTTCAAAAATTGGAGGTGTAAATTGGCGACATGTGATTTTCATGGTTGGAAAAAAGACGGTGCCTTTGGTTAGAATCCATTATTTCAAAAATTCATCATTCATCATATATGATTTCTACTATTAATGAGAAGTTCTATGAACGACGAAACAGCATCAGAAAGGCTATAATTCAACGAACGTTCTGACAAGTGCTACATCCTGGACGAAAACAGTGATTTTATATAGACTAAAGAAGGCCAAAATCCGGTGGGGTCTGACCTAGATGACAAAATATGAACTTTGTTATTTCTTGGAATTTAAGCCTTAAACTGTGCATACAAGTTTGGACTAACACCAGAAGATGGAATATGAGGTTATTTTCATCAAGGTTTGTGTATTTTTTTAAATTTCAACATTTTGTTAAGAAATGATACGAAATTGGCGCATTTTTGTCCGGTAGTGATCTCCCTTGCACGAAGTTCAAGTGTTGTTGTCTGCTAGAGTATTTTCTTGTTAAGAAATAGAATTACAGTGTTTTTGAGTAGTAGGTGAGTGTTCTGTTCTAAAAATACTATTATTTTTATACAATTTTAAGATTTTCCTCTAAAGCCGAAAAGCTACCCGCCCCCCACCCCCTTCCCAATTTTTGGAAATGAATTTGTTCAGAAAAACAACAACAAAATATGACATGGTAAACCATAAAATTATATATAGTCCCTGTGGGTATTAACATGGGCCATGCGGGTGGGGGTTGGTCTTTGCGTGCAAATGTCTGTGTGCGTGTATGTGTGAGTGTGTGTGAGTGAAGGGGCATTTCTCTCTCTCTCTCTCTCTTCCTGTTTCGGTCGGCATCAGACCATCATTTTTTCCAGACTGCCTTACGCATTCGTTGAATCTAAGTGCTGCCCAAAAGGTTAGGGTCTGCTTGTCGCGTCACACTCCAGGCTTTGCCAAGCTGGTCGTAGAAGTCTTGCATTCCTAGGTAGGATTTTATGTCACCATCCGTTGTAAGCGTTCGAACCATTATGTCGCCTTTTACATTTGACTGGCTATGTCGAATGCCATCTGCCTCTCAGAATGTGGTTCCATACACGCAAGCTTGGCAGTACAGCCAGAGTGCCCCCCCCCCTCCCAGTTATTGAACCTCAAACCAATGGTTTTGTAAGTACGCGCCTGTCCATCATAACTTGTTTTGGATCACTAGTCCGACTATATACTTGAAGCTTGTATGGTTTTCAATTGCGACCCCCATCCAACTTTGAAGATGCTTGTCCAGGTTTGTATGGCGACACCATTCTGTTGGCATTGTATCGGCAGTCGTAGGATATGTCAAAATGTCGTGGGTCTGTAGAACCACTTCTTTCGTTGTCCTTGATAACCATCTGCCTCTTTTTGGCCATGTCGGCCTCATTGAGGTGGAGGGTCTTCTCTGAAGCTTGAACGGCCAGTTTCTGCAGGTGGCTTCTGTATTGGGGTGGAATGTCCAAAAAGCTCAAATGCACATTTGCCTTTTCTACCCCAGTTGATGTTGTTGTAGAGCTGAGGCTAGCATTATATTTACAGCGGCTCCCTTCGACTCTCCGGTACATTGAGGCTGATAGGTTCTGCAGGGTGTTGATACATATTGACAATTTTTACAGGAAAAGACAAGGTCAGACCCTAGTCCAATTTTCTTTTCACTGTGCAGCTTTACATTAAGGCTTTCGCAGTGGTCAGAAAATAGCTGGCGGTCATGTAAAACAGCATTCATAATGAAAACTATTTGGTTGAGGCTGACAATTCTGTTCCCAAGTTTCCAGACTATCATTTATGTTTTCCAGTCTACAAGATATGCGAACAGGCTCTGACATTTTGCTGGTTGACTGCATTGGAGGCTGGTCTTCGACAAAGCTTGGCCCAGACTGTGGATTATGGTTATGAACAGCTCGCCGTGTTGATTGGTTGTCCTATGTGAAGAAGGCCCCGGAAGCTCGTCTCTTTCGGATTCCTTTCACCTTGGTAAGTGCTGTTACTGATCTAATAATGCAATAATGCTATGAAAATGGTTGTGTGGCTGGTCATTTTATAGCCTTGATCTAGAATGACACTGTAAACAGAGTCAATGTCATCTGCTTGCTCAAGTATGCTGTCATTCCCCAAGTGTAGCCTGTCAGATAGTGCATAAACCTCTTATTGGAAAAAAATGGCTTTATTAGGGATTAACCCTTTGCCCACTCATGACCCTACCTATGGTGTACTGAATATTGGTAAATGAGTTAGACCAGCTGTACTATATCCATATTTGAAATGTACATGCTAATATTACTTGAAAGTTTTGAAAAAAAATTCCAAGATGGTTTCGGCTGTGCGGAAAATACTATTTTTGCGCCAAATTTGGCGCAATTTCTGAGAATATTTCATTCTGAGCCAATCTTATTAGATCAACAATGTCCCAAAATACCTCATAAGTATTCCCCTACATATGTAGCTCCCAGCACTTTTTATTTGATATGAATCCAGTGTGTATTATTAAAGATGTAGCAAGTCTACAATTAGCCTTGAAAGGCTTTTTTCCCCCCACTTTTTGCCCATATTTTACCATATCTACCAGTGCTGTTAAAAACACTCCTAGCAACAAAGACAAGATTCTAGCCTTTCAAAATGAGTTTAACTTTGCTCAGGAATAGCCATAAAACAAAGTGAAGTCAACATTTGATGCTTTTGTTGAACAGCAAATTTTATTTAGGAGTGACCTCACTGGAAATTACTTCCTGAGGTCGTTGTATGGTAAAAGTAGATCTTAGAGAAAATGTAGTTCTTGAAAGGCAGGGATGATTTGAGTCTTAAACAGTGGTATATGCAATATTTTGTTTGATTTTGTAGTAATTTTGCATCTTTTCTGCTGTTTGAAAGTGCATTTTACACTATCTTTGCAGGTCTATGTGTTATAGATGGTGTTCAAAAATTGGAGGTGTAAATTGGCGACATGTGATTTTCATGGTTGGAAAAAAGACGGTGCCTTTGGTTAGAATCCATTATTTCAAAAATTCATCATTCATCATATATGATTTCTACTATTAATGAGAAGTTCTATGAACGACGAAACAGCATCAGAAAGGCTATAATTCAACGAACGTTCTGACAAGTGCTACATCCTGGACGAAAACAGTGATTTTATATAGACTAAAGAAGGCCAAAATCCGGTGGGGTCTGACCAAACCCTACTTTCTACCACTTTCTACCATCCTTGCATCTCTTTGATCTATATTTAGAACTGCAAAGGGGAATACTTCTTTTAAGTGTTTGAAGACATGAAATATGCAATTCCAGTTTACTATAAATAAGGAAATATTGTAATTTTAGTTACCAGAGTATTCCTTGGAAATTGGGTGTTAATTGGTCCATACATGTATACATAAACAAAAATCAATTGTAATAAATCTGCCATTCAAGAATGGGAAAGGGTTAACCAAACTTGGATGTATAAAGGTATGACAAGATTGAGAAGACATAAAAGGTGAATACAACAAAGGGCAATAACTCAAACTATTGCCTGGTAGAGTAACGGTTCTTGAATGTGATACTTCTTCATATTGTGATCTAAAGTGTATAAAATTTGAAGTTGCCAGCACCTGTGCAATAGGAGACATGTTCTGGACAAAATGTACAAGAGCCATGTAGGACATGGCCATCCCCAGCCATAAAAGCTTGATAGTAAACTGAAGCCAGTTAGATTTAGGCTTCTTGTGCACTGCATTTCATCTCAATGAGTTCCATTACAGCTATTATACTTTCCGAGATATGCTCTGGACGAAATCTAAGTCTTTAAAACAACAAAGGGCAATAACTCCAAAATTATGCAAGCAAGAGTTGTGGTTCTTGTGCACTGCACTTCTCCTCAACGAGATCTATCAACCTATAAAGTTTCAAGTTAATAGCCATTATACTTCAGAGATATGCCCCGGACAAAATCTTAGTCTTTAAAACAACAAAGGGCAATAACTCCAAAATTATGCAAGCAAGAGTTGTGGTTCTTGTGCACTGGACTTCTCCTCAAGGAGATCTATCCACCTATGAAGTTTCAAGTTGATAGCAATTTTATTTTCAGAGATATGCTCTGGACAAGTTTAGTGACGGAAGCACAGAATGACGGAAGGGCAGAATGACGGACAGAGACCATTACTATATCCCCTTCGCTGAAACAGCGGGGGATAAAAAGTAAACACAACAAAGGGCAATAGCTCAAAAAGTGGGCATGGCAGAGAAACGGTTCTTGTACATGACATTTCTCCACATTGTGATCAATAAGTGGTATAAAGTTTGAAGTTGCTAGCACTTATGGTTTAGGATAAGGTCCGGTCAAAAGTGTGACGGATGGATAGACAGACAGATAGAAGGACGGAATTATGCAAACCTTTAGTACCCTAACCGTTAACATGTGGTTTATGCTATGTTTTAAATAAAAATGCTCTAGGCACTATATGTAAGAAGATTTTTTTCAAATTGAGCAATTTATGCAATTTTTCACCCCTGGAAGAGGGGCAATTTTTACCCTGAGGCATAGTTTCCTGTAACATAGTCTAAAATTATTTAGTGATGTTTCATACCAAATATGAATCTCCTTCACCTTACTTTTCTGAGGAGAAGACTTTTGAACTTGCTCTAATTGGGCGTTTTCTCAAATTTTTGACCCGTGGGGCAGGGCAACCTTTTATCCCAGGGCTATGATTTTTACTAACATGGAAGAGAACCATCTGGTTATGCTATATATCAAACATAAATGCCTTAGACTTTGTAGATTGAGAGGAGAAGGCTGTTGAACAAGGTCTAATTGAGCATTTTTACGAATTTTACACACCTAGGGAAGGGGTATTCAAAGGGGTAGATAACAGTCAGGCTATTCTACATTCCAAATATGAATAACCTCTGCTTTTAAGTGAAAATTTTTTTAACTTACGCAAATTTATGCTTTCCCTCTATTGGACCCCTAGTGTAGGGCCCTTTTTTAACCTAGGAGCATGATTTAAGTGAAATAGTACAAAACCATCTGATAATGCAACAAACCAAATATAAATGTCCTAAGCCTTATACTTTATGAGGAGAAGTCTTTAGAACATGCTCTAATTAACTCATTACCACTCAGTGACGCTTTTAGACGCCCCCCCCCCCCAAAAAAAATACCAGCTTTGGAAAACATTGTTGAAAATGAATATATTGCTTGTAACAAGCAATTTCTCCATTTTCTACAATGTTTTCTACCCAGAAAGTTGAAAAAATCCAGAATTTCATTAACTGTAAATTGTCGTCTGCAACTTCTTCCAATTTAGGCTAGTCTAAAATTTTGCCGTCTGGTAATGGGTTAAGCATTTTTCCAGACTTTGGACCTCTGGGGCAGGGCCATTTTTTACCCAATGGGTATATTTTTAAGCAAACTTGACAGAAAACTATGTGTTTTTGTTGTGTATGAAAAATAAATGACCTTAGCCTTGTAGTTTCTGAAAAAAAGATTTTCAACGATTGACTTAAATGTCCCATTTACAAATGCCATTGCATCCAGATTTTTTCATGGAATTAAATTCTTTTAACAAATTTCAGAACTTCATCCAGTGAACATTCCTTCAAAAGTTCAGCTTACTGGTTTAGGAGGAGAAGATTTTTTTTAGAGAAATTGAGGACGGACAGACAGATGACTGATAATTACCAATCACAATGTCACTTCTCGCACTTTGTGCTACAGTGACCTAAAAATCCTTCTTTATTTCAATATAAGCCCCTTCCCCCCTCAGGCTCCCCCCTTTCGAAACTAAGGGTAAAGATTTTAGAAAATCTAATCTGAAAAACATAAAACATCAAGGCTCTATGTCTTCTTGGGCAGAAGGCAATGACTTTTAAACAACTATAGTCATGAAACCAGTGCATGATTATAGAAGTTATAGAGTGTACACAGCAAAATGTGCCAATCTTTTACTTTTGGCCCAAGATGGTGACCATGACCTTTGAGATAGGAACCTGGGTCTTTTTCTTGACCATGGCCTGAAGGTGGTGAACATTTGTATGAAAGAAATTTGTAATTGCATGCATGATTATAGAAGTTACAGAGCAGACGCTGCAAAAAGTGCTGATTTTTTACCTTTGACCCCAGATTGTGACCTTGACCTTTGAGATAGGAACCAGGGTCTTTTACACGACAGGTCGTCTGAAGATGGTGAACATTTGTTTTGTTTGTTTGAATGGGGTTTTACGCCGCTTTCAACAATCTTTCAGTTATATTGCGGCGGCTGGAGCACCTAACAATGGAATCCTGGTATTTCTCATACCAGTACTACCATTACATCCTTTCCTAGCCCCCAGCTGCTATCCCACATAAGTCACGATTATCGACCCATTGGTGAGAGACAAATAGTCGAAAAGGACGAGTGCCACCGTCAGGGATCGTAGGAACCTGGGTCTTTTTCACGACACGTCGTCTGAAGGTTGTGAACATTTGTATGAATGAAATTTGTATCTGTGTGCATGATTATAGAAAATACAGAGTGGACACGGCAAAAAGTGCTGATTTTTGACCTTTGATCCTAGATTGTGACCTTGACCTTTGAGATGGGAACCTGGGTCTTTTTCTCGTCACTTCGTCTAAAGGTGGTGAACATTTGTATGAAAGAAAATTGTACCTGTGTGCATGATTATAGAAGTTACAGAGTGGACATGGCAAAAAGTGCTGATTTTATACCTTTGACCCCAGATTCTGACCTTGATCTTTGACTTAGGAACCTTGGTCTTTTTTGTGACACGTCATCTTATAGGGGTGAACATTTGTGAAGTTATATTGAAATCCACTTTTGCATGTAGAAGTTACAGAGTGGACACGAAAGCAGGACGGACAGACAGACTGTCTGTCAGTCCGCACTGACAGACAGGAAGTTCAATTACTATTTGCCTCCCTTTGGGGGCATAAAAATCTCACCATAAGCCATGTGCTCAGTAGAACTAAAATAGAGATGCTTGAGCCCTTGTATCACTCCATAGGCCTGAATATACTGTTGAAAGAAATGGTGTTTTCAGTATTCAATAAACTGAATCATCTTAGCCATCTCTGGCAAATAAATCTAGTCACCAAAATCTTTAAAATAATTCTAGTGAAGCATTTCAAACTTTCCACTGTTTTACAATAATGTAAAATTCATATTTTAAGTAAGATGAAAAGGCATTTACAAAATTTTCACTGTATACCATGAAAAGGTGTTTAAAAATTGTTCACTGTATTTAGCCCACCCATACTAGCCATGTTTCAAATTATCAAATTATGTGAAGAAATCTGACAAAGTGTCCCCTGAGGATTATTCCTTCAAAATTGGGTTGAAACCCATTGATAGGATTCTGAGAAAATGTTCAAAGTTCTCAGAATATATTCCATGTATGAAAATTAGCATCCCCACAAAAGTGTCATGCTTTTTCCAATTAAATCAACTGAATACAACTGTTAAAGGGTCTAAAAAATGGATATTTCCTGTGACATTTGGTTTAAATCAATCTACTGGTTTCTGAAAAAAAAAAATCACTGTATACTATATATGGAAATAAGCCCCACCTATTTCAGCCATAATTTCATTCGATCAAAATTTCTTTGAATGGAATCTGCGAAAAGGTCACCCCAGTACCATTTCTGTAAAATTTCGTTGAAATCTATCCACTGGTTTCTGAGAAGATTTCGAAAGATTTCACCATATAAGCAAATTAACCACCATGCCCATTAAAGCCATGTTTTTAATCGCATTAGAATTTTCTATATAAATCCGTCCGCTGGTTTCTGAGAAGATTTTTTAAAGCTTTCACCATATATGGAAATAGCCCTACCAATTAAAGCCATGTTTTTCATTGTATAAAATTCTCTGAAGAAATCTGAGAAAAGGGTGACCCAAGGATCATTTCTGTGAAATTTTGTTGAATTCCTTTGAGTACTTTCTGAGGAGAAGATTTTTAAAGACAAGAGCTGTCGGAGACAGATTATGCTCCCCAAATAAGGCTTTGTCAAAAAACTGTATGCCATTATTTGACAAAACTTCTTATTGAATGCAACTATAGTTTGAGAGTTCAGTTCACAAGAAATTGGGAAGTTTTGACAAACATTGAAGGAATCTGTTTGGCTTCACAGGCCTGGTTCTAGTAAAATTCAATATTATTATATGGTAGAGGGTTAAATATTTTACCTTGACCATCAAAGTTATCAATGAACAAGAGGCCCATAGGGCCTTATCGGTCACCTGAGTCCAAAGAGCACATAAACAAATAAAAGTCCACCAGATTATGCTACATACTAAATATCAAAGCTCTAAGCCTTTTAGTCTGGGAGAAGAAGAGTTCTAAATTTCGTTATATAAGCCATATGTAAAATTCATGATGTCCGGGAATGGGCTAATTATGACCCAAGGGCAATAATTCATACAATCTTGATAGAGGTCCACAAGACGATGCTGTATACCGAATATCAAAGTTCTAGGCCCTCCTGTTTGGGAGAAGAAGATTTTTACAGATTTCACTATATAAGCCTATGTTAAATTTGTGACATCCGGGAATGGGCTAATTTTAATCCTGAGGCAATAATTTTTACAATATTGATAGAGGTTTACCAGATGATACTGTATACCAAATAACAAAGTTTTAGGCCCTCCTGAAGAAGAATTTTACAAATTTCACTATATAAGCCCTTTGTGAAACTTCCGACGTCTGGGAATGGGCTTATTTTGACCCTTGGGTTATAATTTATACAATCTTGATAGAAATCTACCAGATGATGCCACATACCAAATACAAGCTGCCCAGTGGTTCTTGAGAAAACCATAAAAAATGTTTAAAAGTTA
This sequence comes from Fragum fragum, assembly GCA_946902895.1. NCBI lineage: Eukaryota > Metazoa > Mollusca > Bivalvia > Cardiida > Cardiidae > Fragum > Fragum fragum. The sequence continues at coordinate 9,032,070 of OX336366.1, forward strand.
ACAGACGACGGTCAAACGATGATTACAATGGGTCACCATGACCATTCGGTGGTGACATAAAAATATGAATTTCTTAACATGAACTTTGAACCCTGGGCGTAGCCCGATACATGACCCCAGGTACATAAATTTCACAAACTTTAGTATACCTGTCCTACCAGTCATGCACATAAAATATTTAAGCTCTTGCATTTAGGGTTTATTAGAAAAAGATTTTTTAAGAAGTACAAAAATTCACCCCTTTCTGCCCTCGACTGGGGCCCCTTTTACCCCAAGCCCCCCCCCCCAACCTCTTTTCACAAACTGGAATTGGCATCCCCCAATGATGCTTCCGACCAAGTTTGGTTGAAATCCCCTCAGTAATTCTTGAGAAGAAGATGAAAATGTTTAAAAGTTACCAAATATGACCCCCTTTTGGTCCCAATTTTAGGCCCCCCCTGACCTCCAGCCTTTTAATTTTCACAAATCTGTATAATCAGTACCCAATGATGCTTTTCACCAAGTTAGTTTGAAATTGGCTTAGTACTTCATCATCAGAAGATGAAAATGTGAATTTTTTAACATGATGAACCTTGACCTCTGGGTGTGGCCCCATACATGACCCTTGGGACATGAATTTCACAATTTATAATATACCTGTCCTAGTTGTCATGCACACAGAATATTTAAGCTCTGGCATAAACAGTTTATTAGAAGAAGATTTATAAAGAAGAACCAAAAATTCCCCCTTTTTCCTCCTATTTTGGCCCCTTTGACCCCCAGAACCCCTATTTTCACAAACTTGAATTGGCATCCCCCAATGATGCTTATACCAAGTTTGGTTGAAATCTGCCCAGTAGTTCTTAAGAAGAAGATGAAATATTTAAAAGTTACCAAAAATTACCCCCTTTTGGTCCCCATTTTAGGGTCCCCTGACCCCCCAGCCTTTAAATTTTCACAAATCCGAATAACCATTACCTAATGATGCTTTTCAGCAAGTTTGTCTGAAATTGGCCTGTACTTCATCAGAAGAAGATGAAAATGTGAATTTTTTAACATGATGAACTTTGACCTCTGGGTGTGGCCCCATACATGACCCCAGGGGCATGAATTTCACAATTTATAATATACCTGTCCTTGTTGTCATGCACACAAAATATTTAAGCTCTGGCATTAACGGTTTATTAGAAGAAGATTTTTAAAGAAGACCCAAAAATTACCCCTTTTTGCCCCCGATTGGGGCCCCTATGAGCCCCAGAACCCCTATTTTCACAAACTTGAATTGGCATCCCCCAATGATGCTTTCTACAAAGTTTGGTTGAAATCTGCCCAGTAGTTCTTGAGAAGATGATAATGTTAAATAGTTAACGGACGACGTACGACGACGGACAAACGATGATTGCAATAGGTCACCATGACCATTCGGTCAGGTGACCTAAAAATGTCTACATACAAAACAAGAGGGCTGTTGGCCCTGGGGTGCTCACCTGAGATAAAGGCTCTTTTTCTTTCAACAGTCTAATTTCATTTTAAGAGTGATTATGAAACAAGTGGGCAATAATTACATATGAAGACTATGAACCTGGGGATCCAAAAGTCTAAATTACAAATTCCAAGGCTTTAGTGCTGATTTGAAAGAAGGAAAAAACTTTTTCCATGGGTTATAATTTCAGAAATAAGAAAGAAGTCTGTGAACTGATGCTTCATGCCTTTACCCCCCCACCCCTGGGTCCGCCCCTGGAGACCCTAGGATCATGACTTTAGCTATTTTGTAAGAGATCAATACTGATGCTTCATGCAAAATATCAAGGCTCTACACCTTCTGGGTCAGGAGGAGAAGATTCTTAAAGATTACTTTTGTTGACATGGCAACCAGAGTTTTTAATGGATTTCAATTCTTTTAGCTATTTTTGAAGGGGACCACCTAAGGAACATTTCTTCGAAATTTGGTTCAAATCAGCCCAGTGGTTTGAGAGGAGATGTCATTTAAAAAATCGTTCTTTATTTCTATATATATATCCCCCCCGCCCGGGGCTCTGCCCCTGGAGACCCGAGGATCATGATTTTAGCTATTTTGAAAGAGGTCAATATACTGATGCTTCATGCAAAATATCAAGGCTCTATGTCTTCTGGGTCAGGAGGAGAAGATTCTTAAAGATTACTTTTGTTGCCATGGCTACCAGAGTTTTTAAGGGATTTCAATTCTTTTAGCTATTTTTGAAGGGGACCACCTAAGCAACATTTCTGCCAAATTTGGTTCAAATCAGCCCAGTGGTTTGAGAGGAGATGTCATTTAAATAATCGTTCTTTATTTCTATATAAACCCCATCCCCCTGGGGCTCCACCCCTGGGGACCTGAGGATCATGATTTTATCTATTTTGAAAGAGGTCAATATACTGATCCATCATGCAAAATATCAAGGCTCTACGCCTTCTGGGTCAGGAGGACAAGATTTTTAAAGATTATTTTAAAATCTCACTTTTGTTGCCATGGCAACCAGAGTTTTTAACAGATTTCAATTCTTTTAGCTATTTTTGAAGGGGACCACCTAAGGAACATTTCTGCCAAATTTGGTTCAAATTGGCCCAGTGATTTAGGAGGAGATGTCGTTTAAAGAAATTGTTGACGGACGACACACAACGGAAGACGGACAAAAGGGGATCACTACGTGCTCAGGTGAGCTTAAAATAAGACTCTAACTAGAGTAGTCTTACAGAAACAATAGACTGATTTATTTTAGAGTAGGAATTTGAAATGAACATGACCTAGGGCAAACAAGGTTTATGTAAAGTAACAAGAAATTTGGCAATTGGTAAAGCAGGTATATTTAAAAATTAATGACCTAGACAATTTGACCTTGACTAATGACCTTGATTTAGGTATCTGCTGAAAAGTCTTGTCACAAATAATAAACATTTGATATATGAAGTCTCTATCACTTACCAATTTTTAAATAAAGGACAATGTTGAAGTTATTTTTTTCAAAATTTTGACCTTGAGAAATGACCTTTAGCTAAGTCAATGACCTTGAAGTTGGTTCCAACAGAAAGGTCATGTAATAAGCAATGCACATGTGAAATATAAAGGCTATATCACTTACCATTGTATATCTATGGGTGATGTTAAAGTTAAAATTTTCAAAATTTAGACCTAAAGAAATGACCTTGACCTTGACAGATGACCTTGAACTTAATACCAACAGAAAGGTCATATAAGCAATGCACATGCGCAGTGTTGTGTGGGTGGTAATGGGTTTTAATTGCATTTTTTTCAATTTAATTCTATTCAAACTAGAATTTATCATCTGGTAAAGGGCTAAAAGATAATGATAAATCTTTCTCTCAAACATTTTAAAAGAAAACTCATTATGCAAAATGATATGTGGTTGGTTGAATGGGGTTTTACAGCACTTTTAACTGCATTTCAGTCATATCCCGGTAGCTAGAGCAACTAACAATGGATTCCTGATTTCTTACACCAGAACTACCACTACATCATTTCCTAACCTCCAGCTGCTATCCAACTTAGGTTAACCACCAATTGGTGAGAGACAATGTCGAAAAGGATTTGTACCGCCACAGGGGATCGATTTGTTTGTTTGAATGGGATTTTGCGCCGCTTTCAACAGTCTGTCAGTTATATCGTGGCAGATGGAGCACCAAACAATGGAATCCTGGTATTTCTCACACCAGTACTTTCCTAGCCTCCAGCTGCTATCCCATATAGGTCTACGATTATCAACCAATGCCAACTGTGGATTGAACCCATGACTGAAGATTAGGAGTCTGATGCACTACCGACTGTGCTATGACGTCGTCAAAATGATATACAATACAGTTGACTAAATTAGCTGAATTTATAACCTCCCTTTAATAAGCCTTACAACATTCAGCCCGTAACATTTAAAAAAATTAACAGATCAAAATCTCTTTAAAAAATCCAATTAAAGATATTGCGAAAAAGATCCATGAACATCCATGTAATACATAAACATATCCATTTGATACTGTCTAAGGAGACTACCTTTAGTTAAGTTGCTATATTCCATTTGTGGTAAAAAGCTCCCTAAAAGCTAGGTTTTTCATCCAATCAAAATTCTTTGAAGAAATCTGATAAAGGGTCACCTAAAGATCATTTCTGTCAAATTTGTTGGAATTCCAACCCCTAGTTTCTGAGAAAAAGTTTAAGCACATAGGGAGGGACAGATGGAAGCATGCACAACGGACACAATGCCATGACTATAGCCCGCTGGCCTTTGGCCAATGGAGCTAAAAATGGAAACTTAGTAACAGCATATCTTCATTTTCCCAAAAGATTTTTTACCAAACTTATTACATGTTCCACAGATTTAGACACTTTAACCCAGTACCACATAACAAAAATTTAAACTGGTCTAAATGGAAAGATATTGAAGACAAAAATTTTAAAATGGTAAAATTAAAAATTCTTCATCTTTTGGGGTAAAAAATATTGTAGACAATTTCTTCAAATTTTTCAAAAAAATGTTTCTCCTTGTGCATAAAAAAAGGAATTGTGTGGCAATATGTTAATAATACGTTTCCATTTGATACCAGTATAAAAGGGTTATTCTAAAGAGGGTTTTGTTTCAAACGTATCTTTTAATGTAAAGTGTATGTCTGCACGCACATCATATTTTTAACACTTTCTCCAAATCATAAACTTATGTTTCTCTTCCAATTCAATTTATTCAATTGGTTAAGTCTGAGATCATTTGATTACCAGGTTAAGTTGTTATATATATTTTTTGCTTTTGTGACATTATAAATTGTATTTTTGTTGTAATTTGTTGTGACGAGAAACTGTATAGTTTAAGTCAATAAAATATTGTCTATTGTCCTGAAACTTTTTTAAAATTTTTGAGCTAGATTTATATAAAATATATAAAAATATGGCCTTATTGTTTTTAAAAATTTTAGATTCGTTGAAAACCAAAAGAGTAGCACAAGACAGTACTTTACAAAAAATAACCATCCTATATGATAGAAAATATTTTGGGAAAAGAAGAAATTGCTTGTTACAAGCATCTTCTTCAATTTACACATTGTTTTCCAAGGTGTTATATCACAGAAATGTAAAACCCAGGGATTTGTACAGGAAAGGTTTAAGAACAAAGGTAAAGAAATACTTTATTGGAACAAATTATGTCATATTACTGAAATGTTAGCTTATTCTTCCAAAATAAGAACTTTTGTCTATTTTTTAGCATCATAAGTCTATCACATCCACCAGTAGACTTAATATTTTCAGTACAGATTATCAACTAGGATATCTTTTTCCAAAAAAGATATTCATTACAAAGACCCATTTTAAACAGTCACAAAAACTATTATGACTTAGTCTTTCATACACTTAGAACAATCTATGATCTACAATATCTATGATCATAGGATAGGATATAGGATTAACATAATTATTGATGTCAAGAAAATGCTGAAAAAAGGTACATAAATTTGCGATTTGCCAGTCTAAAATGTGTTTACGTCATGCCCAAAGAGGTTGCGCAGATATTCTTGACTAGCATTTCAGACGGGAGGTAAAAATTTTTTAAATAAATATTTCAGAAATGTGTAAGTCTGTCTGGTTTCAAAAGCTCAAACAAGTAAATCTACCTTTTCTCCTGAACATTACTAAATTTGTCATAAAAATGTAAAATGAAGACATTGAAAGTCAAACATTTTTAAATGCGCAGTTAAGGTTTGCAATATCAAATGTCGGAAGTGATCCACAAAATCTTTTGAGTTAATTAACAGTTGATATGCGCCGGCTTGAAAGATTTCAATGCAGTACTTAATTAATTCTTTGTCTTACCTCACTGGTTGGTACCCTTTACTATGTCATTTCAAAATCAGTGGGTTATACCCTGCTTGTTTGTGTATATCTATCATTGGAAAGTTCTAAACGTAACTTGTCCAAATTGAAGGAAGTTGGAAAAACAATTTAAGAGTGCTACACTTAGAAAATAACTTCCAAATATGGTAGAAAACATTAAGACAAGAAGCTGCTTACTGCAAGAATTTCTCAATTTCCTACAAAGTTTTCTCCAACAATATTTCTTTTAGAGTAGGCCAAGGAACATCATAAACAATTCATGTAATGAGTTTCCCCAAATAAAAGCTCCCTAAGTCGAAACTTGCTTGAATCAGAGGTAGAAATTCTATAATCCACAATGCTGCAAATTTTTTAACCATTACAACATGGCAAAATTTTAGTCTGGTCCAAACTGAAAGAAGCTGCAGACAACAATTTAAAGTTGATGAAATTTCATTTTTTTGTCTTTTGGGGGTAGAAAACATTGTGGATAATGAAGAAATTGCTAAATACAAGTAACTTCTTCCTTTTCCACAAGGTTTTCTAAAACTGGACAAAATTGAGAACTTACAGAGGACAATTTTGATGAAATCTCAATGGGTTTTTGTCCTTTGATGTTGAAAACATCAAAGAAAATGAAGAAATTGCTTGTAACATATTTACCAGTAATAATAAAGACAAAAAGATTGACCATTACCACACAAGAAAAATTTAGACTGGTCCAAATTGAAAGGAATTGAAGACAACATTTTAAAGTTTATGAAATCTTAGATTTTTTTTTAACTTTCTAGGTAGAAAACATTGTGTAAAATGAAGAAATTGCTTGTGACAAGCAATTTCTTCGTTTTACACAATGTTTTCTCAGTTTTTTTTTTTTTTTGGCATTCAAAAGCGTCACTGTGTGGAGATTGGTTAATACTATTCCAGATTGAGAGAAATTACATGCAACATTTCAAATTCTGCTATATTGGGAGAAAAGTCCCATATAAGGTAGAAGACACTGCTAGAAAACAAGAAATTGCTTGTTACAAACAATTTCTCCTTTACCTGCCAAGTTTTCAATAACTTAATTTCTTCAGTGTGTCAAGAAGCCTGATTGTGTGGAACTGTGTTTTAGTTCTTTTTTGAAATCAATTTTATATTCCAGGATTTGCAGCTTCAGAATGAATATAGAGCTCTATCGAGTTACTACATTTGATGATAAGAAGCTTTATGTGCTAAGAGAGCCTGGTTTAGTTCTCATACTAGCAAAGGACGGCTACTATTTCAATGGTTTGAACATCCTTTGTTTCAGTTGTCAAGTGAAATTACTATTCTTTCCTACAAAAGGCATTGTAATTGACGATTTCACTTCAATTCATCATCAAAGTTGTAAACGTAGAGAAGAAACTCTGGAACTGCCTCACTCTGTCAATCTTCTTGATGAGCTTGGTGGATACCAACAAGGGAATGACTTCCCAATGATAGATATACATGAACCAGCAGGGAGAGGGAGCACTGAAATAGTGGTAACAGTTGGTAGCACAGGAAACACCATTAAATCTGTTCAACTTGAAGGTAATAATGTCAACCATAAAGAATCCCGATTTGTATTTTCATTTCAAAGCTCATTTGACTTCTATTTGACAAACATTGCATTGAATTCCCAAAATCAAACAGATGAGACCTATATTTCTCTTTTTTAAGGAAAGGCAAATCATCTCTTCCATGAAACTCTCGATTTGCACTTGGGTCATTTAAAAGGGGATTAGTCAGTCTTATTTTGTAAAACGAGCCATTTGTAAACTTAATTTAAAGTTAAAGTCGCAAGTAATAGATATTAACCCTTGTTGTGCTGAACCTGTAATATTCCTGTATTGGCAGGTGGTAGAGACAAAGATCAGTCTGCACATATGTGCAGTCTAATCTTAGTCTAAACCTCCTACTTGTCCCTTTTAAAGCCAGTTATTTATAAGATAATTTTCAAAAGAATCATTAACCCATGATAATTGCATGTAGTAACAATAAACCTTTAGATTTTAATTAAATCATGACAAGGATTTTATTCAGCATGACAAGGGTTAAAAGCTGAATGTGATATCTTTGCACAAACAAGATGTGTTTGTGAAACACCATGCCCCCGAAACAGGAATTCTTTAGAAACGTGTGATTTTTATTGGGGTTTTTTTCTATGTTTTAGGGAAAGGGGTTAAAATTTTGACCTTGATGAAATGACCTTCCGCAAATGTGCCTTGTTTAGACCTATCTACATACCAAATATTAGCATTTTAACTTAATTAGGGATGAAGTTATGGGAAAATGGCAGGTAAAGTTTTTAGTAACGTTTTAGGGAAAAGGGTTAAAATTTTGACCTTGACTTTGATGAAATGACCTTCCCCCGTTGTGCCTTGTTGAGACCTATCATTTTACCAAATATTAGCATTGTAACTTAATCTGGCTTGAAGTTATAGGAAAATGTTTAGTTGGCAGGTTAAGTTTTGCAGACAGACAGACACCAGTAAAACAATTTGCCCCCGATCTTATCAATGCAGGGGCATAAAAATGTTTGACCAGATTTTGATAATAATTTTGATCTGTTCAGAGATGTTTCCTAAGATTCTCTATTTTTATTAATTTTCAAATCAAATTTTCTACAATGCAATTCAAGTGCTACTTAAATTTCAAATGCTCAGTCCAATAATGTAGTGAAGCTCTAGTAAAGCTGTTAAAAGAATTGAATTCCATCAAAAACTGTGGTTGCCATGGCAATAGAAAGGGCAAAAATGAAGGAAGTTTTTAAAAATCTTCTTATGAGAAACTATAAGGTCTAGGTTCCAAAATTTGAATGCTACAATGCCTGGTGGCACTCTACTTAAGTTGTTGAAATAATGCCCAAGGGGTTTCATTTAGGCCCCTCCGGTTCATACCCTATTTTACTTAGGAACGAAGAAGAAAATCTTTTAAAAATTGTATTTTGAGAAACCATAGGGTCTAGAGGTTCCGAATTATGCATGCAACATTGCCTGGTGACCCATTCCCACTCACTGATGCTTTTAGACTCCCAGAAGAAACTAGATAGCTGTCCAAGGACAACTGCTGTCAAGCCTGCAAAGTTTTGTAGGCATCATGCTCCAGACAAGCACAATTTTAGTGCTTGACCTTGAGCTTTCACCTTGAACTTTATTGATTGAATGGCATTTAACGTCCCTTTTAACAGTATTTCAATCATATTATGGCAGCTGGAGCACCTAACAATGGATTCCTGGTATTTCTCACACCAGTACTACCACTACATCCTTTCCTAGCCTCCAGCTGCTATCCCACTTATGTTTACAATTATCCACCCATTGGTGAAAGACAAATGCCGGAAAGAATATATGTTGCCGTCGGCCATGACATCCCATGATTGAAGATAAGGAGTCTGATGCGCTACCAACTGCGCTATGATGGCGGCACCTTGAACTTGAAGCTATCCAAAAAAAATTTTCAAATGGCACATCTACTCATGATGGAGAATAATTGTGCCAATTTATTTTGAAAACCATCCATATTTGTAGCTAACTGCTCTTGATAATAAAAATTTTGTGTTTGACCTTTAGCTGTGACCTTGACATTAGAACTTTCCCAAACATTCTTTCAAATGGCACATCTATTCATGATGGAGAATAGTTGTGCCCAAGTTATTTTGATATCCATCCATAATTGTAGGAGTAATTGTCTGGACAAATTCGGACAGATAGACAGACTAACACACATACACTGACTTGTCATAGTGACAACTATGTCTAGCTCACAGTAAGCGGGCTCGACAAAAAAGCTTTAAAACACATTGTGAAAAATGAAGAAATTGCTTGTTATAAGCAGTTTCTTCATTATCCACAATGTTTTTAACCCCGAAAGTTAAATCAAGAGGCCCATGAGGGCCTGAGACGCTCTACCGGTTATCAAGTTTACGTTAAAGAAATCCGATATTTAAGGAAGTTAATTGCTCAAAGAAGAATGCATAAAGAAAAAAAAACAAGACTTTAACCCTTTTATTATTTTGAGCAACAATCCTCAAGGCCCCTTTTCCAGTGTTTCATGTTGGATCCTCTCCAGTTACCTTATGACCCTAGAATCATCCTGTGAAATTTTTATCAGAATCTAATAATAATTGTGGACTTAATCACATAAACAGGATTGTTTTGAATGAAAATCAGTAAGGCCCCTTTTCCTCCATTTTCTGATGGATCAATTTCATTCCAAAAGGAACTTTCCTTACAACCCTTTAATTGTCCTGTGAAATTAAAAGACAATTTGATAATGATTGTGATCTTCATCACACACACAAGAATGTTTTGAATGATAACCTGTAAGGACCCTTTTCCTGTGTTTCGTATGCCACAATTATTCCATGCATCTTTGATGAGAATCCGATAAAACTGTTACATTATTGTATTAACAAAGATATTAAAATCAAATTCTCATATTAGGCCCCTTTTCCTGTGATATTTCACTGTTGGTTTTATCATTCTGTGAAAATAAAAAGTGAATCCGAACCAATATGGGGACTTCATTATGATTACGAGAATATTTAGAAAAAAAAAATCATATTGCCCCTTTTTACATGATACTTGATGAATTGTACCCAGTTCTGAAAAGAACCATTTAAGTGTTGTACAATCATTCTGTGAAATTTGAAGTGAATCCGGTGAAATCAAGGGACATCATTGTGTTAACTAGAATATTTAAGAAAGTTTTTCATAAGGCCCCTTTTTATGTAACACTTGCCATAATCAGATCCACTGTCAAAATCAACAATTGTAATGATGGTACAATCAATCTGTGTAATCTGTAGAATTGATTGTGTTAATGAGTTATAGTGAAATCTTCATAGGGACCCTTTCCCATGATACTTTACAGAACAAACCAAATTTCAAAAGGAACAATTCTAATGAAAGTACAGTCATTCTTTAACTTTTAAAGAGAATTAATGAAAAAAGTGGACTGAATTGTGTCCAGAATTTTTTGTAATAAAATTTTCATAAGGCCCCTTTTCTCATGAAACTTAACAAACCAGACCAAATGTAAAAAGGAACAATCCTAATGATAGATAGTTTGAAGAAAATGATAAAGACTGAGGACTTTATTGTGATAATGATGTTTTGTAATAAGTTTTCTTAAAGCCCCTTTTCTTGTGTCACTTAACAAATCAGACCCAATTTACAAAGGAACAAGTCCCTTTTCCCATGTTACTTGATGGATCTGAACCAAATCCAAAGGGAACTATACTTACAAAAGTATAATTATCCTGTTTGAGTATAAAGACAACCCCATGAAATCCGTGGACTTGGAGGCATTAATCAAGATTTTTTTAATTGAATTTTCCTAAGGCCCCTTTTCCTATGTTTCTTGATGGATCAGACCAAATTTGAAAGGAACAATCCTTATGATGGTACAATCATTCTGTGAAAGTTTGAATAGAATCAGATAAAAACTGTAGACTCTAGAGAGTTAACAAAGATCTTTGCCCTTTTCCCATGTTTCTTGACAGATCATACCCAATTTCGAAAGGAACGATCCTTATGATGGTGCAATCTTTCTGTGAAAGTTTGAAGGGAATCCTATGAAAACTGTGGATTCTAGAGTGTTAACAAGGAAAAGTTTAACAGACAGACAACAGACAGACAGAGGGACACACGGACGTGCGGCAGGAAAAAGCCATCGCAATAGCTCTAGTGGCCTTCAGCAAGTAGAGCAAAAAATCAAGACTCAATAAGCTTTAAGTCCTCATCTGCAACTCATCTGCTGTCTTGCAATGGTTTAAAACAATGCCTATAGGGCTCCACATGGGCACACTTTACTTTCCATAAAATCAAAGAAAGAAATTTTAAAAATCGTCATAAGAGAAACCCAAAGGTTCCAAATTTTGCAAGTGACATTTCTGGTGACCGTCTTCTTAAGTTGTTAAAACTAGACATTGTCGCAAAGTGGACTAATACCCCCGACAGCGCTTGTCCATGTACAAGTGCTATCTCCCAAAGGGCCATTAGAGAAAAGGACTTTTCAATTAAAGGGCCATAACTCAGTCAAAATTCAATGGACCATAACCAAAATAGGATATGCACATGTCTGACTTAAAGTGAGTCTTTCTGTGAAATTTGAATCAAATCCGTAAAAAATTGGTTGCTGAGAAATTGAGTGGACACGATTTTTCAGCGAAGGGCCATAACTCCTTTAAAAATCAATGGACCGTAACCCAAACTGAATATGCACATCTCTGCTTGATACTGATTATATCAGTGAAGTTTGAATCAAATCCGTTCAATGGTTGCTGAGAAATTGAGCAGACACGAAAAAGCTACAGACAGACAGACGGACTGATGGACTGATCGACTGACAAGCTGACTCCTATATACCCCCCAAATATATTTTTGGGGGTATAATAAGTCATCTTGGGTCTTATTTGGGCTCAACCTTAGCACACCCAATTTTATGTTGGAAACTTTCTGACAAAAAATAAAGAGGTTTAATGGCTTATATTGCCTGCTTTATTAAAGTTTTTAAACAAGTTTTCTGAAGAATAGATTGGTGAATGCTGCTGACAGGGGACTGTTGGGAAAGCAGGGGCTGGATATGCGGGCTGTAAATTTGGTGTGCATTAACCCTTTCCTGATCAATCCCTGGTTTTTACGTCCCTGTGATTTTATAATTATTAAATATTGTGGAAAAGAAGGAAATACTTGTAAAAGGCAATTTCCTCTTTTCCCACAATATTTCCTACATGACTGAATGATTATTTTTCATATCAAACCCACTTTAACTCTTTGTCTGAAAAACCTTTGAATTTGGACAGGTTTAAAAGTAAGAAAAACAGAAAAGGGTTATCCTCACCTAGATTGTTCAAATACTTCTACATTTCTTAATGATTTTTGACGGAATTTTCACCAAATGTTTGTCATGGTGTGATCTACAGAATATTATCAGCTTTTTGTTATTCAATGATGTGTCTTGAATAATTGAGACTTAATGTCAAATTTCTTGTATGCCCAACTACTCCTATAATTCTCAATAAATTTTGATGAAATTTCACTTAATGTTCGCCTTCATGTGACATACAGCGTATTATCAGCAATTTGTGCATTCGATGATGCATCATGGAAAAAGAAGACTTATTGTCAAAATTCTAGTTTTGGCATACCACTTGACAGATTCTGATGAAATTTTCACAAAATTTTTGTGATTAAATGATGCATCATGTAAAATTGAGACTCATTGTCAAAATTCTAGAGTTGGCATATGACTGGAACTTGACAGATTCTGACGAAATTTTCACAAAATATACTAAATATCTTCTTATGACCAACCATTTTTTGTCATTTAATGATGCATCATGTAAAATGGAGACTCATTGTTGAATTTCTAGAGTTGGCATACTACTGGTACTTGACAGATTCTGATGAAATTTTCACAAAATATGTTAAATATCTTCATATGACCAACCATTTTTTGTGATTAAATGATGCATCATGTAAAATAGAGACAAATTGTCATAATTCTCCGGACAAGCACAGTTTTAGTGTTTGACCTTGAGCTGTAACCTTGACATTAGAACCATTCCAAAAATTCTTTCAAATGGCACATCTACTCATGATAGAGAATAATTGTGCCAATTTATTTTGAAATCCATCCATAATTGAAGGAGAAATGCTCCAGACAAGCACAGTTTTAGTGTTTGACCTTGAGCACTGACCTTGACATTAGAACTATTCCAAAAATTCATTCAAATGGCACATCTACTCATGATGGAGAATAATTGTGCCAAGTTATTTTGAAATCCATCCATAATTGTAGGAGTAATTGTACGTACAAATTCGGACGAATGGACAGACTAATGCACGGACGCATTAACACACATACACCTTCTTGTCATAGTGACATCTATGTCTCACTCACCACAAGCGGGCTCAACAAAAACCGCTTGGTCAGTTTTTGGCATGTGTAAAAAAAACTTCTGTGAATGAAACAAGTTTGCATCGTGGGTCACAACTGTATCAATCAATACTTAAACCCCTCCCAATATCCCTAAAGTTATGCTCAGGCAAGGTTAGTTTTGTCATGTAATCTTTGAACGAGACCCTGATCTTATCCCCATAAACATTTCCCATGACACTAGTAATCATTGAGCAGAGCAACCATGCCTTGCATAATAGAAATAGATATGGGGACACAGTTGATGTGACACAGACAGTCACATATAGATAAAAGTCTGAAATATCATATATGTGAATGTCTAGATGAATGTTAGAGAAATGAAACTTTATCTAGATACTTGAATTATGATCTTGAACATGTGTGTAAGTTTCAAAGGAAACGCTTGAGTGGTTACAAATTTACATGTGCAGATTTGCACACTAAAATTTTAAACAGAAATATCTAAGTCAACATAGAGTCAAAATTACAATAAAAACAGAGTGATAAATCTTGACCTACATAGTAAGATGGTATTATGATCATTAAATAAAAACATGTTCAGAGCAATCATACATGTATTACATGTAGTACGAGAAGGGATATGAGACTTGCCCATAAAACTTTAACCAAAGAAATATGCTTTTCTTAATCCCGTTTATTTTAAAAGCCCCCCGTGCATTCCTTGAATACTTAACTTACAAAGAATGCCAATGGCCCATTACTGCTCACCCGAGATGTTCAATGTATAAGTCAGAATGGACAAAGATTTAAAGAGGGGCCATGGGCATTTTTTTTAACAAACTTGGTAGACACATACCTTACGATGCTACATGTTTTTAAGAAATATCATAGGAAATATACTTTGTGAAAAGAAACATTTTGAAGTTGCTCTTATCTATTTCTTTTTCAATTATCCCTGGGGCAGGGCCATTTTTAATTGGGGCATAATTTGAACAATCATGGGAGACATTCATCTTGCTATCTTACATAAGCAACACAAATCTAATACCAAGACCTTAAGATTGATAGTTTCCAATTTTTAAATTCCAGAAATTCAGAACAAGCCGGAGTGTGTTTGGCCATGAAAGATGTCAGATAATGGAGTAGAATCCTATCTCACTAAACTATTGCTTACAAGATGACAAAAGCTAGATGGCAAAGGCATGCTACCTCATCTTGATCCCTATTTTACGCTCTTTTCAAAACTCACCATCATCTATTAGTTGTCTTTTATCAAGGCTCTACTGTTCCTTCCCAATATGTGTTGCTCAGATGCAATAGTATCTTTTTGCAATGCTAGGATGTGTTCATTTTATGTTTTTGAGCTTTACCCATTCCCACATAATAAGGCTTTTAGATGTCTCCAAGAAAAAAGCTTGGAAAAAAATTCTGGAAAATAAAGAAATTGCTTGTAACAAGTAATATTTTCATTATCCACAATATTTTCTACCCCAAAAGACAAATATATCATGAATCTGACCAACTTGAAATTGTAGTCTACATTCTTTCAAATTTATTCAATTTGGACCAGTCTTAAGCCATTACCAGACGGCAAAATTTTAGACTGGTCCAAATTGAAAGGAGTTGCAGACGACAATATAAAGCTTATGAATTTTTCCAATTTTTTTACCCTTGGGGTAGAAAACATTGTGGCAAATGAAGAGTTTGCTTGTTACAAGCAATTTCTTCATTTCCAAAGCTTTTTTCTGTGGGGCGTCTAAAAGCATCATTGAGTGGAAATGGGTTTAGGTCTGTTGTGTTGGAATGATTGTGCAAAAAGAAATTGCTTGCCAAAAGCAATTTCTTAATTTTCCTCAATGTTTTCTAATCAAAAATGTTGATTAAGGGAAAATATAATTATAAAATGGAAAAGAAATTCTTTGTAAATGTCAAAGTGGGAGCTATGTTCCAACCTGTATTACGCAAGCAACTAAGGAACATAAAAAAGTGATTGCTTTAGGAAAGTGCTTGCTTAATTTTATATTTGCTTTATTTGGTAATCTTATGACTACAGCTTCTTTCTTACTTGGATATATTGTGTCAAAGATCATTGCCATGAAAATTTAACCTATTCCCATACAATCCCTATTCTGATGCCCTCAAAGAACAGGTTTGGGAAAACATTGTTGAAAACGAAGAAATTTCTTCATCTCCCTCGTCTTATATACAATACGAAAATGACTTAAAATCTCATCAACTTGAAACTTGCTGCAACTTCTTTCAGTTTTGACTAGTCTAGAAATTTGTCATGTGGGAATGGGTTAAGCATTTCTGGTGCAATCCCTGTTTTTTATGTGCCGTTGATATTATACTTGAAAAAAAACATTGTGGAAAACGAAGAAATTGCTTGTGACAAGCAATTTCTTCCTTCCCCACGTTATTTTCTACCATGTAAGATGGTTACTTTTTTAATTGTTTTTACTTTATACCCATGGCATTATAGTATGATAGGGTGCTTGTGTTAAATGTATCATCCAGTGACTAGTCATAATTTTCATGATACAAAAGATCAATTTTTCTGTTACTTATTTTTAATTTTTCTGCAATATCTAGTTTTCTGTAGGCTACAAATTACTTGTATCACTAGTTTTTAGCAACAAATTTGAATTGGGTTGACACTAGCACTAGTCCTTGTGCAAGAAGACCTGCAGTCCATTAAAGTCACTTCATTCATGTAATACAATTAACAATCAGTGGTTTTCATTACCCAGATATGGTGTTTTAGGGAAATAAAACATTATGGAAAAAGATTAAATGCTTATGACAAGCCATTTTCTCTTTTCCTGTATAGTTTTCCATAAAATATTTCATTTTGCCATATCCAAAATATACACTGATTACTTTGAAATACTAGTCATTCCATATTTTGGAAGACTTTGATTTAGCACCTTTGTTCATTAAAGATATGTAATCATTTGAACAAATTGGTCCTGCAGGCCTGTGGAAAAGCTAGGCTAGTGTCAAATCCTGGTTCACAAGTAATTCTTTATATAGTAGAATAAGGATAATAGCATCTCAATGAGTGTTTTTGTTTGTTCATTAACCCTTGTCGTGCTGATCCGGGAATATTCCTGCTTTATCAATGGCTTTTGCAGGTATATAGACTAAAATCAGCCTGTATAGACATGCACTTTGATCTTAGCCTTCACTAACTGCTTTTCCCGCAATCTGTGAAGCAAAAATCTTTTAAAACAGCATCCATCTATATACATCGATGTTTTAAAATATAGTGAGGAGGATAAATATTCAGCAGGACAAGAGTTAAATACTTTTTCATCATTTGTCTCACTTGTAGTGTATGAAAGAAACAGTCTTTAGTATCTATTATAAAACTATTGTTGATATCATTATTATTTGTATGAAAGTTGTGAGCATATTTTTGTTTCACTAAAAGCAATGAAATGTAAATACCAGTAATCACAATGAGAGTCCTTACATGATATTTCTAATCGAATCAGATTTGTGTGAAGCATAAACATTGAGAAGTCTTGACAGACCTATGTATCTATTGTAAAGCTATTGTTGATATCATTATTTGTATGAAAGTTGTGAGCATATTTTTGTTTCACTAAAAGCAATGAAATGTAAATACCAGTAATCACAATGAGAGACCTTACATAATATTTCTAATGGAATCAGATTTGTGTGAAGCATAAACATTAAGAAGTCTTGACAGACCTATGTATTTATTATAAAGCTATTGTTGATATAATTATTATTTGTATGAAAGTTGTGAGCATATTTTTGTTTCACTAAAAGCAATGAAATGTAAATACCAGTAATCACAATGAGAGTCCTTACATAATATTTCTAATGGAATCAGATTTGTGTGAAGCATAAACATTAAGAAGTCTTGACAGACCTATGTATTTATTGTAAAGCTATTGTTGATATAATTATTTGTATGAAAGTTGTGAGCATATTTTTGTTTCACTAAAAGCAATGAAATGTAAATACCAGTAATCACAATGAGAGTCCTTACATAATATTTCTAATGGAATCAGATTTGTGTGAAGCATACACTTGAGAAATCTTGACAGACCTATGTATTTATTGTAAAGCTATTGTTGATATCATTATTATTTGTATGAAAGTTGTGAGCATATTTTTGTTTCACTAAAAGCAATGAAATGTAAATACCAGTAATCACAATGAGAGCCCTTACATGATATTTCTAATCGAATCAGATTTGTGTGAAGCATACACTTGAGAAATCTTGACAGACCTATGTATTTATTGTAAAGCGATTGTTGATATAATTATTTGTATGAAAGTTGTGAGCATATTTTTGTTTCACTAAAAGCAATGAAATGTAAATACCAGTAATCACAATGAGAGTCCTTACATAATATTTCTAATCGAATCAGATTTGTGTGAAGCATACACTTGAGAAGTCTTGACAGACCTATGTATTTATTGTAAAGCTATTGTTGATATCATTATTATTTGTATGAAAGTTGTGAGCATATTTTTGTTTCACTAAAAGCAATGAAATGTAAATACCAGTTATCACAACGAGAGTCCTTACATGATATTTCTAATGGAATCAGATTTGTGTGAAGCATTAACATTGAGAAGTCTTGACAGACCTATGTATTTATTGTAAAGCTATTGTTGATATAATTATTTGTATGAAAGTTGTGAGCATATTTTTGTTTCACTAAAAGCAATGAAATGTAAATACCAGTAATCACAATGAGAGCCCTTACATAATATTTCTAATCGAATCAGATTTGTGTGAAGCATAAACATTGAGAAGTCTTGACAGACCTATGTATTTATTGTAAAGCTATTGTTGATATAATTATTTGTATGAAAGTTGTGAGCATATTTTTGTTTCACTAAAAGCAATGAAATGTAAATACCGATAATCACAATGAGAGCCCTTACATGATATTTCTAATCTAATCAGATTTGTGTGAAGCATAAACATTGAGAAGTCTTGACAGACCTTAAGGACTTTTAGAATATCGGCTGATCATTTAAACAATTACTAAAAACAAAATTTCAGACTGGTCCAATTTCAAAGATGTTTCAGACATTTCTACATT
Organism: Fragum fragum; assembly: GCA_946902895.1. NCBI lineage: Eukaryota > Metazoa > Mollusca > Bivalvia > Cardiida > Cardiidae > Fragum > Fragum fragum. Next base: position 9,050,862 of record OX336366.1, read on the forward strand.
ATCCACAATGTTCTCCAAAGCTTTTATTCTAAGGGGTATCAAAAAGTGTTACTGAGTGGGAATGGGTAAAGTAAGCTATGGTTCAGTTTCAATATATGGAGGCTGATCTTTGAAAACCCTATCTTTGAATCCTTGATAGTGACAAAACATTTTCAGGCAAAAAACTGTAAAATGAGTTATGTTCCTTGACAGCATCAATTGTTTTGATAAACAAGCAATGAATGTATAATCTATGTTTCATTTACAGAGGAATCCTGTAAATAGCAACTCGAATTTGTCAAAGCTTTTATTTGCTTTTGTTGCAACTAACTAGAAGTCGCTATTAAAAGGAGCTATTTGTTTTAGAAATGTAATGTTTGTGCAAAATGTGAGTTCGATTTAGCAGTGAATTGCTATCATCAGTGTTTCAATTATTAAGATACCACTATATATGTTTTCAGTTATACCAGAGATATCACAAAACGTCTCAGATTTTTGCATGACATTTAGTTTTAGTATTATTTACAGTGTGCATGATTAACATGTTTACTATATTTCAAACACAATTGTTGCTTCAATTTCCATACAATATTCATTAGTCTTATCATTGCATAGTTTTTCATATTATCTTAAATGTGCTTCCAAGATTTATTGCTCATAATTAACAAAATGACATTTTTCTGTCATAATTTAAGATTGAAGATTTGGGAAAGAACCTGTTATACAGACAAAAGAAAAACAAATTAGGGTCCAGGTAAATAGAATTCACATGCAGACATAGTTATATTTTTTTCATCAAACTTTTCTGATAATACTTATAAAGCCACACTTGTATTAAGCGACCACTTAAGGGATGGCCAAAAAGTAATCACTGAAGTGCATGGTCACTCAACACAATTTTTGTGACATGATGATTGAAATAACATTTTATCCCCCCCCCATGGTACAGATATAAACTCATGTCCATATAACAAAATTTTAGAAAGGTTCAAATTGTAGAACTTAAAGCCAAGAAGTCAGAAAGTGTTGAAGTGAAATGGAAGTACCTAACAATGAAGAAAACAGTGTGATATAAGGGGGGAAATTGCATGAAACAAGCTATTTCCATTTTTGTTACAATATTTTTTCCAACAGAATACATTGGAGGCATTCAAAGGCATATATGGTAATGGGTTTACAACTATTCTTTGTCAAATTTATACCTCTGTAATGTGCAGTACCTCTGACAAGTGTGTAGTATGAATCAATTCTTCTGCTTTCCAAAGAAATAAGATTATTCAACCCGTTCTCATAAAATCCCAGCTTTTCTACACCCCTCAACGAAAAAGCTATTACCACACAATGATGCTTTCAGACACCCTGAAGAAATACAATCATGGAAAACTTGGTGAAAAAAGAGAAAATTACTTATAACAAGCAATTGCTACCTTCCTCGAAATGTTTTCTACCCTATTTTGCACTTACTTTCTAATTTTTGCCCAATTTGATAGGGTGTCTGCTTTCTACTTGGAACAGTCTAAAATTTTTGTCATATAGTAATGAGTTCAAAGAGCTCACTGTAGATAATTCTAGTCAATCTGATTGTCAATGTTAACCCTTGCCATGCTGTATAAATTACCTTAGTGAATTACTGTCAAATCAAAGGGCTAAAAGCACTGATAGAACTTTTTGTTCAAAAATCAATATTTGTTTTTAGAGGTCAACTTCATAAGCAACTCTGGTGGGGAAAAGTACTAGCAGGAGGTGTAGACTAAGATCAGCCTACACATAAGTGCAGTCTGATCTTAGTCTACACCTCCTACCAAAACTGGAATATTCCGGGTTCAGCATGACAAGGGTTAAAAAGATAAACCAACAGGGCTATAATTTATACATGTTTTATGATATTTATTAAACTAACCAATTAAGAGATGAAGAGAACTTTTTTTTTCATGGAGGTATGAACTGAAAAAAACTAATCACACTGTATGAATACACGAAGTGGATTCATATATATGTGATTAGGTTTTCGGTTCATACCTCCTTGAAACCAAAAAATATTCTCTTTATTTCTTATAATTTAATAGCATGGAGCAAAAAAAGCAAATACTTTACAAATTTGAATACCTTTTTGTAGTGGAATATTTTGTGCAGAAGCAAACAAAATCTCTGCATGCTCAAAAATTTGTTCATGGAGTAATGAATAATTTTTATCGACCAATTAGAAGGCTTGATTTTGATAGACGAAACTAAAAAATAAATTATTGACAACACAAGTCCACAACTTGACACACAATTCATGGCAAAAAAAAAACTTTGGCAAAAAAATACTGTCTACCTTACAGGACACTCACTTAAAATTGTTGTCTGCAATTTCAGATAAGTTTTATATTTTGCCCTATGGTAAAGGGTTAACAATTTCCATTTAGACATGATGATGTGTAGAATTAACCAATTACCAGAAAACATCATTCTAGACTTGTCCAAATTGAAAAGATTTTAGATGTTTAAACTTTCTGGGAAAAAAATATTATTGAAATGAAGATTTTGCTTGTTGTAATTAATTTCTACATCTTCCACACTGTTAACAAAATTGATTTTTTTTTAGGGGCGTTAAAAAGTGTCATTATGTGGGAATGGGTTGATAAACATTTTTTATTATTCTTTATGTTGAAAAAGCCTTATTATGTGTTCAACAATATCTATGTAGAAATTTTGATTTCTCTTTCCTAAACAATACAATAGACATTGAAAAAAAAAGAGAAATATAGTTGCATAAATGAATGCAGCACAACCCATTCCCACACAATTACTCTTTTTGATGCCCCTTAAGAAAAATTGTTTTTTGAAAACATTGTGGAAAACAAGGAAATTACTTGTGACAAGCAATTTCTTCATAATCCACATTTTTTTCACACCAAAATAACAAAGATTTTTAAAATTTCATCAACTAATATTGTCATCTGCATCTCCATTCAGTTTGGAGCAGTCTAAAATTTTGCTGTTTGGTAATGGGTTACAGAGCTAAACTACACTTGGGCATCATATGTAAATTTTCCACAGTAATGTATTATACCAGAACAGAGGGTATTTCTAAGAAAATGTGTTGAAGGACAAAAGCTTTGGAAAAGTAATCAGAAAATGAGGAACAATTACTTACAAAGCAATGCTTTCAGCCTCATATGGTATTGTTTTTTCAATAGAAATGCCTTTTGACTGCATTCTCTGTCCATTGAAGTTTCACCCATTCCAATACATCTGGCATTTTTATGTTCATCAAGAAAAAAGCTTTGGAAAACAATATGGAACATGAAGATTGCTTGCAACAAGCAATTTCATCAATGTCCACAATGTTTTTTACTTAAAAGACAACATTTTTGAAATTACACTTAACTTGAATTTAGCATCTGCATACCCTTCAAATCGGACCAGTCTAAAATTCTGTCATGTGGGAACGGGTCAAGAGAAAAAGGTTTCGGTTACTATGTTAATAAAGAAATACTAGTTGGTATTTTTTGTATTTTTAACTATATCTTCCTAAGAGGTAAACTGTCTTTTCTGCAACACAATGTATCATTTCAAAAACTACCTCAAAGCTTCAAAATATATTAGAGGTTGTGATTTCAATTTCATCATATAGAATTTCTTTATTTCTTTGTCAAACCCTATGCTGTGGGTACTCATTGTAACTGTTTTCATGTGACAATTGACTAGTTGAGAAACTAGGCTGGCCCAATTACTCCACTGACCCTTTGCATGACTCTGACTAGAAGTTCAACTTTGATATTTAATGGCTATATTTTATAATTTATGGCCAGTTACATGTAACAGTGTGTAAAGTAGAATGGTTGGTTAGCAACTTAGACATTGTAACTACAGCTTAAATAAGTTGTAGTACCAACATTTAAGTCTTCAAACCAAAAAATATGATTCACAGAAATAGCGGCCAATGTCAAAGTTCAAAGTTAACTTTCATTCTGAATGGATTAATTTGTCGATAGATTAATTGTTTGACAGCCACGATTGGTCAATTCAAATGATCTCCCATAACACAGGGTTCGGATGAGAGATAACAGATAGTGAAACATTGTCACTTTACCTGGTGCTATAGAAATTTTTTTGTATATTTTTTCATTACTTATATGATAAATGCTGTTCATTTACCATTGTTAACAATTACATCACTTTCAAATATTTAGTATTAGTATTTAATTCATTACTAATAAAATTGAATAATACATGACTTGGCATGATAAATTCTCTTTTAACAATAGTTACCAGACTATAAATTATATGGAAATTAAAATTTCCATAATTTTTCTGATCAAGAACTTTATAGTAGGATGCCCGGAGCTGTTGATTTTAAATCAAATCAGATGTTTTGTAGTCTTAATTCACAAAAAGTCCTTGCAGTATATCTAATATCACACTTTTGGTTGCAAAAATTCTAGGTCATATTTTCATTTTTGCTCAATACATTACAACTGGGCCAAAAATATGGCATCTAAAATACAGTTTTTCAAAGACTTGACTTATTAACCAATTTTTTACGCCATGTGACCCAATAACAGACATATTAGAGATCTCAGGGAGACCAGCATTCTGACCCTAATATTCAAACATTTGAGCCAGAATGGTGGCCTCTATGAATCCAGAAAAATTTTGAAATCCAGTGACTTTTCTATCAAATTAGACCAATATATCATGAATTCAATTAATCTGATCAGATATCACAACATTTGAGCAGAAGTTGTGGCCTCTAGAGCAAGAAAGATTTGAGCTTGTTACCTAGTTTTTCAACAAAAGTTACCAAAACTTCAAATTTGTTCAATATTTCATGCAGACAAACATTCCGACCAAATATCAAAGTTTTTTGTCAAAATTTCGACCTCTATATTGCAAATAAGATATTTCTAAGGCTTGACCAAAAGACCTTGTTTTTGGTGGATGAAGATGACATCAATAAGTGTACCCAGTTTGGAAAATCCAGTAAGAGTTTACAAGGTTGAAGAGAAGTAGCCAACAATTAGGTTCGTCTCATTATTTTTCAAAACCTGTCTCCTCCAAACAACTGTTTATTTTGAAAATGGTGTTGTACCAGGATTTCTCTATAATTTATTGAAAGGGTAAAGACTCCTTTACATACAAAAACACCTATCAATATCCTGCTCATCCTAGATGCAGTCACTGTTTCAATAATGTGCTGTCTTTCAATGATAAAGTGAGTAATTTGCCTTCTTCAGAGCTCTAGCTAGGTCCTTTCATAGGGGCATCCTGCCCTCAAAGTGCAAAGCCCTGTCAATTTTTTTCAAACACTCTACCAAAATAATAGTCTCTAAATTCTATGCATACTCTGAAATTAACAACCACCCTTTAGATGCATTACTTGGATTGATAGCTCAAGTTTACCGACATGTAAATTCAACAGCTACCAGTGGGAGCTATATATTCACAAAACACAATACGTTATGGAGGCAGTTTCTAATCTGACAAATAGCACCTGCCCGTAAATTGTAAACAAAACTTCGAAAATCAATAAAATGCTTCCATATTGCAAGACAAAAAAGCATGGATGATGAAATAAGGTAGTGAAAAGTCTAACAAGAGGACCATGATGGTCCTAAATCGCTCCCCTGAGTATGATGGTTCATGGCTTTATGATATAAACAAAATAGCAAAGCCCTCTGTCTAATTATTTTGGAGAAGATGTCTAAGGATTTCTCTTTTAATCCTAGGTATATTGATAATCCCACCATATAGCACTAATTTCCCGAATATGGTAATGCTTTGAAGGATAGACATCAATACATAACAAGTATAAGAGCTCTAGGCCTAATGGTATAGGAGAAGAAGGTTTTCAAAGATATCATTATTTATTCCTAACTAAAATTAGGGATTGCACAGAAAAAGGCTAATTCTTTAAGGTAATTTGGTAGAGGGTCAATGGATGATGACATGTACCAAATATCAAAGCTCTAGGCTTTGTGGTTTGGGAGAAGATTTTTAAAGATTGCCTTCTTTATTTCTATTTAAAATCAGGGATTGCCCAGAAGAGGGCTAATTTTCAGAATACGGTAATTCTTTGAAGTATTTTAGTAGAGGGTCAAAAGATGATGATTTGTACCAAATATCAAAGCTCTAGGCCTTATGGTTTGGGAGAAGAAGATTTTAAAAGATTTCTTTCTTTATTTCTATGTAAAATCAGGGATCACAAAGAAAAAGGCTAATTTTCAGAATACGTTAATTCTTTGAAGTATTTTGGTTGAAGGTCAATGGATTATGATGTATACCAAATATCAAAGCTCTAGGCCTTATGGTTTGGGACAAGAAGATTTTTAAAGATTTCCTTCTTTATTTCTATGTAAAATCAGGGAAAGCCCAGAAAAGGACTTATTTTCATAATTCAGTAAATCTTTGAAGTATTTTGGTAGAGGGTCAATAGATGATGATTTGTACCAAATATCTAAGCTCTTGGCCTTACCGCTTGGGAGGAGAAGATTTTTTAAGTTTTTTCACTCCTTTGCTATGGCAACCAGAGTTCTTCATGGATTTCAATTCTTTGAAGTATTTTGAAAGAGCATGACCTAAGGATCATTTCTGTGAAGTTTTGTTGAAATTCAATGGTTAGTTTAGGAGGAGAAGATATTTTTGTATTGTGAATGGACGGACGGACAGACGACAGACGATGACCGATCACAATAGCTCAGGTGAGCTAAAAATACATCCTTCCAGCACAATTTTACCCTTGTCACAATTTTCGGAAAATTGTGTCAATTTGCTCAGGATTCCTCGTCATATCCTGTATGTCTTGATACGTCAAAGAAGCCCGAAGTGGGCGAGATGGAGCCTTTTTTTTTAACTTATTTGTGCTATTTGAAATGTTCTGTACAGCTAGTTTAAATTTAGACCAGTCATAAAATTTTAGCTAAATCCGATGCTGAATTCTAAAGTACATACTTGAGCTGTGACCTTGATCTTATAGCTATCTGAAAATCTGTTTCAAAAGACACATCTACTCATGTTAGAGAACAATTGTGAAAAGTTATTTCAAAATCAATCGGCTATGCTCCAGGCATGCTTAATTCTAATATTTGACCTTGAGCTGTGACCTTGACCTTAGAGCTATCTGATTTACTCTTCAAATTGCATGTCTTCTCATGACAGAGAACAATTTTGAACAAGTTATATTGAAATCCATGTATAATTGAAGGAGCTAAGCTCTTGGCATGTATAATATAAATGTCCAAGCTTGAGCTGCGACCTTGACCTTGGAACTATGTCAAGAAATTTTTCAAATGCTACATCTACTCATGAAAGCAAACAGTTGTGTAAAGTTATTTTGCATTCCATTCATAATTTTAGAAGCTATCTTCCAGATACGGTTATTTTCAACATTTGACCTTGAGCTCTGACCTTGACCTTGGAGCTATCGGATTTTTTTCCCAATTGGCAAAAGTTACATTGAAATCCTTCAATAATTGTTGGACCTACGATCTGGAAAACTTATTATTCACATTCGACCTTCAGCTGTGAAATTGACCTTGGAGTTATCTGAAGATTTGTTTCAAATTGTACATCTACTCATGATGAAGAATGATTGTGCAAAGTTTTTTTTGAAAGGAGCTATGATGTGGACAAGGTCAATTTTATGATCTTTGACCTTTAACTGTGACCTCCACCATGGATCTATCCAAACAACCTGGAAAAATGCATCGGCACAATATCATAGGGAATTAACATGTGAAGTTTAATCCAATTTGCTTTATGATCCTCCAACTGCTCATCCAACTTAGGTTTACCATTATCCACCTATTGGTGGGAGACAAATGTAAGAAAGAATAAACTGTGCCTTGGGATCGAACCCTTGAACTCATAATTGAGAGTCTGATGTGCTATCTACTGCACCATGGCCGCAAACTTCTTGAGAAAACATTTTACAGAAGAGGATGCCAGAGACATTCTCCATATTTCTCTCCCCTGTTAGAGACTTTTTTCAATTTGGACCCATTCATCAATTTCATCTGCTGCCTCTATGATCTTGGAACAGCCTATTTTTTTTGTAATTTTTAAATATGATCCCACTACTTACATTAGGGTCATAATCTAGACCCTGTTTAACCATGTTGAACTTTCTGTCCTCTCTTGGGTCATTGCCAAGTCCAGCACTATACAACCAGTTACCATAGTTACTGCAGACATCATGGTCTACCTAAAAACAAAACTAGACTATCACTGAATATGATTCATACCCCAAACGAGACATTTTGAAGGTGTCAAATTTCTAATATTTTTACCTAAAAGAAATGGCTTTATTAGGTCATGGTTGAGTTTTTTTGGGGGAATAAATTTTTGTAACATATCGTCAAAAGTCCAGCAACGATTGCAATAAATAAAAGGTTACTATTTTTGTTCATATTCAATCGTTATCAAACATGGTAAATGATATGCTAAGTTTGACTTTATTAATACTGAGAGATATAGCTTGAATTTCCAATTGTTGATTTACGTAATTAGAGTTTTTAGTTGATTTAGTATGACCAATTCCCACATTTCGATAAGAGAATACAGCTAGCTGGCAGCCTCATAAAAGGCTTTCACTCTATTAAAAGTAAATGGACGCCACCGAATTACAATATACACATTTTCTCTTGATTCCGAATCTATCTATTAACCCTTACCAATGATCCCTGATTTTTACATTCATGTGATTTTACACCATAGAAAACATTGTGGTAAAAGTAGCAAATTCCTTATGATGTATATTGATCTTGGAGGGAGCAGTATAACTTACCAGCATAGATTCAAACCATTCAGCACCAAGTCTCCAGTCTAATTTTAAATCTTTGGTGAGAAAACTTGCCACATTCTGAAATAAATGCCAAAACTCTCTAAAAAATGACAATTCTTTGACTATTGATAAAGCTATAGAAAGATACCAGATAACTCATAGACGGCCACCAAAGCGCATTGGACTATCAATCATGAGGTCCCAGGTTAGATTGCCGGTTGTGGCAAATATCCCTTCCAACTTTTGTCTCCAACAAATGGCACCAATAAGTGAATAATTGTAAACCTAAGCTGGATGAGTAGCTAGAGACTCGAAAAGGGTGTAGTGGTAGTATTGGTGTGGGAAAGACCACAAATCCATGGTTAGGTGCTCCAGCTGCTGCAATATGAATGAAATACTGTTAAAGTGGTGTTAAACCCCCAATCAACAACAAGAGGACCATGATGGTCCTTAATCATCCCCTGACTATGATGGTTCATGGCTTTATGATGTATACAAAATAGCAAAGCCTTCTGTCTAATTATTTTGGAGAAGAAGTTTAAGGACTTTCTTCTTTAATCCTAAGTATATTGATGATCCACCATATAGCGCTAATGTCCTGAGTATGGTATTTCCTTAAAGGGTCATCAACACATACCAAATATCAAAGCTCTAGACCTTATGGTTTGGGATAAGAAGATCCTCAAAGATTTCCTTTTTCATTCCTTTGTAAAATCAGGGATCCAATAGAAAGGTCTAATTTTCAGAATAGTTATTCTTTGAAGTATTTTGGTAGAGGGTCAATAGGTGATGATCAAACTATAGGCATAATGGTAAAGATTTTCAAAGATATCCTTATTAATTCCTATCTTAAATCAGGAATTGAACAGAAAAGGGCTAATTTTAAGGGTATGATAATTCTATGAAATATTACATCAAAGAGTAAAAAATGATTATTAATTCTACCATCAAAGCCTTAGGCCATATGGTTAAGAGAAGAGGATTGTAAAAGATTTCCTTCTTTATTCCTATGTAAGATTAGGGATTGCACAGAAAAAGGCTAATTTTCAGAGTCCAGTAATTCATTGAAGTATTTTGGTAGAAGTCATAGACATTAATTGCATACCACATAACAGATTTTAAAAGATTACCTTCTTTATTCCTTATTGTAATTCGGGGATTGTACAGAAAAGGGCTCATTTTCAGAATACAGTTATTCTTTAAAGTATTTTGGTAGAAGGTCAATAGATGATGATACATATCAAATACTAAAGCTCTAGGTCATATGATTTGGGAGAAGAACATTTCCTAAGATTTCCATCTTAATTCTTTGGTAAAATCAGGGATTGCACAGGAAGGGACAATTTTCAGAATACGGTAATTCTTTAAAGTATTTTGGTAGAAGGTCATTCAACACTTATACATACCAAATAGAAGAGGGCCAGTGACCCTGGCGCTCACCTGAGACAAGGCTCTTTTTTTCTTCAAGGCCTAATACAAACTGGGGCGGGACAAGACCTCCTTTAACATTTAACTAAAATAAACAAGCCCAAATTGGTTTAAATTGGCCAAATAGTTTTGAAAGGGTTGCCTTCTTTATTTCTATTTAAGCCAAATCATCCTGTATCAATTTTGAAAAAGGTCAATGTACTGATGCTTCGTGCAAAATTCAAGATTCTTCAATCCTGGGTCAGGAGGAGATCTTTTTTTAAATTGTTTTTGTCAATTTTACTCTTGTTGTCATAGCAACAAGATTTTTCAACTAATTAGATTCTTTGGTTGAAATCAGTCCAGTGGTCGGGAGGGATGTCTTTTTAAAAATCCTTCTTTATTCTATATAAGCCCCCCCCCCCAGCTCCGTCCCTGGGGTCCCAAGGCTGGTGATTTGTGCAATTCTGAAAGAGGTCAATGTACTGATGCTTCATGCAAAATATCAAGACTCAAGGCCCTCTGAGATCCAGAGATAATTTTTAAAGCTTTTATTAAAATTCCAGTTTTGTTGCCATGGCAACCAAAGCTTTTAACGGAATTCAATTATTTTAGTAAGTTTCATATAGCATCACCCAAGGAACATTCAGGCCAAATTTGGTTAAAATCAGCCTGGCGGTTTTGGAGGAGATGTAATTTTGAAAATCCTTCTTTATTTCTTTATAAGCCCCGCCCCCCTGGGGCTCCGCCCCTTGCACCACCCAAGGAACATTTCTGCCAAATTTGGTTGAAATCCGCCCATTGGTCTTGGAGGAGATGTAAATTTAAGATTTTTGACACATAACGGACGACAGACACAGGACTATCAAAATATAATAAAAGCTCTAGGCCTTATGGTTTGGGAGAAGGAGCTGTTCAAAGCTTTCCTTCTTTATTCCTTTGTAAAATCAGTGATTGCAAAGAAAAGGGCTTATTTACAAAAACAGTTATTCCTTTAAGTATTTTGGTAGAGGGTCAATAGATGATCATACATACCAAATATAAAAGCTCTAAGCCTTATAATTTTGGAAGAGAAGATTTTCAAAGATTTCCTGCTTTATTCCTATGTAAAATCAGGAATCGTACAGAAAAGGGCTAAATTTCAGAATATGGTAAGTCTTTTGGTAGAGGGTCAATATTTGATGTTACATACCAAATATAAAAGCTCTAAGCCTTATGGCTTGGGAGCAGAAGACTTTCAAAGATTTCCTTCTTTATTCCTTTGTAAAATCAGGGATTGCAGAGAAATGGACTAATTTTCAGAATATGTTAATTCCTTGAATTATTTTGATAGAGGGTCAATAGATGCTGATACATAACCAATATAAAAGCTCTAGGCCATATGGTTTGGGGAAAGAAGATTTTCAAAGCTTTCCTTCTTTATTCCTTTGTAAAATCAGGAATTGCACAGAAAAGGGCTAATTTTCAGAGTCCAGTAATTCTTTGAAGTATCTTGGTAGAGGGTCAATAGGTGATGATACATACCAAATATAAAAGCTCTAGGCCTTATCTATTGGAAGAAGAAGATTTTCAAAGCTTTCCTTCTTTATTCTTTTGTAAAATCAGGGTTTGCACAGAAAAGGGTTAATTTTCAGAGTACCGTAATTCTCTGAAGTATTTTGGTAGAGGGTCAATAGGTGCTGATACATACTAAATATTAAAGCTCTAGGCATTATCGTTTGGGAGAAGAAGATTTTCAAAAGATTTCCTTCTTTATTCCTTTGTAAAATCAGGGTTTGCACAGAAAAGGCCATTTTTCAAATAATGGTAATTCTTCAAAGTATTTTGGTAGAGGGTCAATAGGTAATGATATGTACCAAATATCAAAGCTCTAGGCCTTATGGTTTAGGAGAAGATGATTTTTTAATAATTGTTTACGGAGGGACAGATGGTCAGATGGACAGACGGTCAAAGGGACAGACAGTCAGACAGACGCTGAATAATTACTGATCACACGTTTTGCTCAGGTGAGCTAAAAAGCGTCACAGAGTTGGAATGGGTTAAACTAGAGAATTTGTCACAGTATGTGACTTAATACCCCCGCAAGTGCTTTCATCAGTGTAATGAGAGCTTTAACAATACAAGGGCATAGCTACTGACTTTGCTTTTTTAGAACAGAGGAATTTGCGACACAAAATTGGTAGTATTATTAGCTGTATATGTCTACAAAGCATAAACAATGTCTAAGTTCAAGGGTAGATCATTCTTGAACCAGGGGGAATTAAGACTTCAAAATTGCGTCTTGCAAAATTTCAATATGTGATTAATCTTTGTATAAAGTTTCAACGGTATTGAAGCAAACCTGAAGGAGGAGTTTGCTACACAAAATTAGTAGTATTTTTTACACATACAGACAAACTCATGGACAGACAGGCTGATTCCAGTATACCCCCGAAAACATTTGTTTTGGGGGGGGTATAATAATACAAATGTAAATCATCCCTCCAAATAAAATCCAAGCTTTTAATCTGATTTGATTTCATTTGAAGGAATCTGATATAGAGTAAACTTAAGATTATACCTGTGAAGTTTAGTTTCTGAGAAGTAAATTGTAAAGAAAAAGTTAACAACTGCCACACTCACACATTGTCCCACATATGATGGCCATAATGCAGTGTTTTTTCTAGGATTTCAAAAATAGAGGGAATTTTAGTGCAAAATCTATACTTTGAGAAATGTTTGGTATTTCATGCTCTTGTTTACAGACAAAAATCCCCTGCCATTCTTTAAAATATGGGGGATCTTTGAAATAAGAGATAGTCCTATATTGCTCACCTGAGTATTATGGCTCAAAGCTTAATAATATACATCAAACATCAAGGCTCTACACCTTACGGTTTTGGATAAGATTTTTAAATATTTCCTTCTTTATTCCTATGTAAAACCAGGGATTGCACAGAAAAGGGCTAATTTTCAAAGGTTTATTCTTGTAAATAGATGATAATTATGTACCAAATATCAAAGCTCTAGGCCTTCTTATTTGGTAGGAGAAGACTTTTTCAGTTTTTTAAGAGTTCTTCATGGATTCTAATCCTTTGAAGTATTTTGAAAGAGCACGACCTAAGGATCATTTCTGAAATTCCTTGACTTTGACAATGGCCACCACCCAATAGCTCAACCCTGAGCTTTTTGTGCTAAGAAGAGCTAAAAAGTGGGGAAATCCCCCAATCCCCTTACATACAATAAACACTGACACAACCTTCTGACAACAGCCCTCTGGCCTTTGGCCATTGAAGTTAAAAAAGACTTAGAAGAAAGATTCAATTACAACTCTACTGAATACCAAATTACCTGTCGTCCTCTATTTGACATAAATCCTGTTGCTGCCACTTCCCTCATGTTTGCATCTACATATGGAACACCTGTTCTGCCCTCTGAAATTTGAAATACTGCCAGTTACCAAATGATCTAAATATTTAATCCATTCCCATATAACCAAGCTTTTTGACACCCCTCAAGAAAAAGCTTGGAAAAACGTTGTGGGTAATAAAGAAATTGCTTATTACACTATTACTCCAATACAATAATAACTGCTACAGCGATAGATCCAAGACGGTATCCACTTGTCTCCTGAAATTTGAGGGCTGACCATATTTGGTTGCTGCTGCAATGGTTCCCGATTCGACGTCAACACTGATTTAACCATGGTTTCTACCATCTGATTGAAAAAGATGGGTACCATATAAAATTGATTACCTAAAGTCAGGTAAGTAATAGCCAGGTAAGTATTTCACACGTAAGAGTATTCCTTAGATCATAGATAATTGCTTTGGTAGGTTTAAATTATTATTGAAATCCATAGGATTGGTTAGTACAAACTGTTTTGAAATCTCACATCATACACAAATCGAGTAAAAAAGTTTGGTCAGAGAAAAAATCTAAATCGAAAATAACTTTTAATTTCAAGAAACTAGGTATTCCACAGTCTCGGAATTATGCTGATTATTGTGACAATCCTCACATTAACAATTATAAACAAAAGCGAGTGTGTTTTTTACCTGTAACAAATTTTTAAATTAACTCCAGTTTTGTCCACAGGCATTTGTTCAGCATAAAACCCGATCTGTAAAGGACTAAGTTTAGATACTGTTTTTAGTTGATTTATTTTAATCATACTTTTAACGATGGTAAAGAATTTAGGCCAAGTCCATAACCATCTAAAAGGTTTGAAGGTCAATCCACTAGACATTTTCTCAACACACCAGTAATTGCAGGTGTTCAACAACTCGTCTGTCTCAAGAAAACATTATGTATATTTCTTAGATTTTATTTCTTTCCTTCATGGATGGAAATATCATTGCCAATTTAAAACTTAGTTTAAATAAATAAATATAGCCAACTAGAAATAATATAAAACTTGTCAATGGTGAACTTTCTAGCTTTCTGAAATTGAAGGATCCAAAGTTTTTTGATAAGATTTTTTTTTATTATTATTTCTTTTTAATAGTATAAGAGTAAAACTTGATTCCCCTGATTCCCCTGAATATGTCAGTTTTCTGAAAAAACATAGTGTAGATAAACAAGTTTGAGGGAGCAATCAATGAATAAATAAATCTCTGATCAAGATTTTTTGAGACTCACATGTGCTTGCAGACCTAGAACTTTCTATTTTTTTTCTTGCCCTTTTTTTTAAATTTCATCTCCTGATTCTTATCAGCTGTAAAATTAGTAATTCTAATTAATTTTTTGGTCAATTTGGGAGGGTTATCAGGAATTATAAGGTGTCTTGTTCCGATACACAGGTAAAATTTGTCACCATGGAGATAGTCATCACCACAGGTCAGAAGGAGGCGGGGGATACAGCATTACAGCATAATAACTCAACTTATTCCGCTGTTTATTTCTTGGATCCCACATACATCGTTATAATAGAGTTGTAGTGTATCTGTAGTTTCTTTATATCCCACAACATTGTTTAACAATGAAGACAAAGGTTTTTAAAATTCCATTCTCTTGAATTTACCATCTGCAACTTCTTCCAATTTGAATCGGCCTAATTTTTTTGTATGTAAAAATGGGTTAATGACCCTAAAATACATTTTAAAACAAGATGTGTTTGTGAAACACTATGCCACTGAAACAGGAATTCTTTAGAAACGGGTGATTTTTATTGTGTTTTTTCTTTGTTTTAGGGAAAAGGGTTAAAAATTTTACCTTAACGAAATGACCTTCCCCAGTTGCACCTTGTTGAGACCTATCTACATACCAAATATTAGCATCGTAAATTAATCAGGGTTGAAGTTATAGGAAAATGTTTAGTTGGCAGGTTAAGTTTTGCAGATGGACAGACAGATCGATGCTGGGGCATAAAAAAATATTGTTAAAAGGGAGGTTCAGTCCAATGAAACTAACTACAGGTGCTTGAGGGCTGGAGTTTGAGACTTGCATATTTTCAACTCCAAATTAACACTTCAGCCAAGTTCAAAATGAATTGGATAGAAATTGTAGGAGTTAACCACACAAGCATTTGGTCCCATGAGCATAGGAACTATGCTTAAACTATTACAAACCTTTCCATGCCTTGAACTGTTCTTTATCCTGTTTCCATGGTATGTGTTTTCCCTGGATACCAGACAAATGGAAAATTTTATTTCCATACTTTAGGGCTACATAACGGAAATAATCTCTCCACATGAGTTCAAATATGACCCAATATGTTGATTGATTGGCAGTTCTTTCTGCTTCATACTTCTTTATTTCATGGTAAATTCTTCTTGGTGATATACAACCATGAGCTAGCCTATCAAAACAAAAAGATTTTTTTATAAACCCTTCTTGTTTTTTAAAATTTTAGACTGGTCAAAATAGATAGAGGTTGAAGACAAAAATAGTTTGGATGCAGTTGAAATGAAACCATCCAATTTGGTAGAAAATATTGTTGGAAAAGGAGCCATATAGGATAGAAAACATTGTAATAAAAGGAGAAATTGCTAGCTAATCATAGATGATTTTCTTCTGCACATCAAAATGCATGGTTGTGTGTTAAACCATTACCACTCAATAATGCTTTCTGACGCCCCTGTAAAATAATTCTTCAGACAACATAGTGGAAAAAGGAGAAGTGGCTTGTCACAAGCATTTTCTCCTTTTCCCTCTATGTTTTTACCCTATTCAGTCATTATCTTTCAAATTACAAATACTTTGAAATGTTGTCTGCAACTTCTATCAATTTCTCTTTTCCAAAATTTGTATGGGAATGGGTTAATGAGTCAAGTTAAACAATGCATTATAGTGGAAAATAAGTGACATTAGTAACTGGCATCAAGTATCGAATAGATTGGTTGTCTGAACACTATTCTAACACACAACCATATGGGTGCTGACTATCAGACTTGAGCTAAACAGACTCATACACCAATATTTTTTATCTGTATTTCAATGCATTGCCACAATCCAATGATTTGATACACTGAAACATAATATTGCATGTTACAAAAAGCTTTCCCTTTTTTAAAGTATTTTCAATCAAATCTGGCACATAATTCTAAATTTAGATACAACTGATGGATCAAGGATGTCTATAAAGAATCAATCATTCATTTAGATCAGAAGTTGGTTTTTTTTTTATGTACAGTAGAACCTCGTTAATTTGAACGTCACTGGTTCGTAGGTATGTGTTCGTTCGTATACTTAACGCGGTCCCAATCTTATTCCTTCTTTATCTTTGTTAGAAAGTTCTGTCTAATTCGAACGTCAGTGGTTCGTAGTTCGTAGGCCATTTCAAGTCTCGAAAGTATGATTAGAGCACAAACTCCTATGTTTAATTCGTAGGTGTGGTAAACTCATTGTCTCCAATCACCACTTACCTCGATTTTCACACCTACTGATCTAAATGACAATTATGTGTTTTCACGTACCTTTAGTTAAAAGGGACTGTTTGGTTTGTAAGTTGGGTAATTCATCGAATAAAGATTCCCGTAATTATCGCCGAAAATTTACTTTAAATTGACGCACCCAATTAGTATCAGTGTTATTGCTCACTTAGAAATTCTAGCACTTAATTTTATTCTGTGGTTGCTTTCTTCACAATCGTTAATCCTCCTTTTTATGATTTGATGATAGAATACTCAGAGTGATTTGATCCAATGTATTGTAAGGGGAAATCACTCAGACGGAGTCTACCATTTGGTACAAACACTGTGTTTAAAAAATGTCAAAAATTAACAAAGAAATAAAAACATAAAAAATACAAGACGAGTAATTTTTAATGTATTTTTA
Organism: Fragum fragum; assembly: GCA_946902895.1. NCBI lineage: Eukaryota > Metazoa > Mollusca > Bivalvia > Cardiida > Cardiidae > Fragum > Fragum fragum. Next base: position 9,068,272 of record OX336366.1, read on the forward strand.
TGTATTCCTAAATTAATATCTGCAGGTCTTGTGTAGAAAACATAACCAATTTAGAATCAATTCCTAATTGGAGACAGAACAAGACCATGTCAGATTCCGTGTATCTCAAACAGCCGACCTCTTTCCCTCCGTTTTGTTCGTACTACGCTTAATTCGTATAAATTTCCCCGGTCCCTTGCGCTACGAACTACCGAGGTTTTACTGTATTTAAATTTTGTTGTCTGATAATCATTTTTGGCAAATGGGCAATTTATTTTTAAACTGACCCAGACCTTATATGTGAACAGGCGTTGCTGATTTCTGACAATTTTTTGTTACTGTATCATTTCAACTAAAAAACTGCTGGCCCTGCCTACTGACAACCATGGGCCACGCCTGTTTACTCTGAAAAGATGTTCCGCTTCGATTTTTAACAGCCTTATTCTGCAACATTTATGGCCAGCAGCATGTAACAAAACAGTAGAATAGTTTGTTGGCGACCTAAACATCGTAACTCAACTTGAATAAGCTGTAGTTATGACATTTAAATTTTCAAACTAACAATAAAGGTAAACAAAAATGGTGGCCGATGTCGGAGTTGATAAGCTCAGGTCTGGGTTGAATAAATTATTTGATTGGTTGTTTTATTCCTTGATTGACAGCCGCGATTGGTCAATTATCACTGCAAATGAAGGCTTGAATCTGTGAACATAAATCAAATGACCAATCAAATCATTCATTTAGACCAGAAGCAAACTTTGAATTCTGACATTGGCAAACAATTATGTGGAACATTTTTGTTAGTTGGCAACTTAAACATAATAACTACAGCTTATTCAAGCTGTAGTTATATTGTTTAGGTTGCCAACCAACCTGATTAGCCCTAAATTTTGCAAAATAACACCCTTTGTTATCTTAGTCAAACGTCCCATCAGGGCTCAGTGGGCGTAGCCTGTGATCCGTAAATTGTCTTAATGAGAAGACTGATACTCTAAAAACAAAGTTTGATCGTTAAGCCATTTCTTCTTTGCTAAATTTTATAAATTCATAGGTTCAAAGTGAAATTAGTTTCTTCTTTTTTCAAGATTTCTCAATTGTAAAATAAAAGGGGCATTAAAACAAGGGAAAGAGCAGAAAAGGATTAAGCCATGGTAACGAAATAGCATGTTACCAGTAAACGTAGGAAATTAAAGCAATGGGCAACTCTATAGCACAAACATAGGGTGTATTTATTCTTAAATTCCATTCTCAATCCTAAGTAATGAAATTGCTTGTTACTAGTAAAAGTGGGAATTTTAGCAATGAGCAACAAACCAAGCAGAAAATTTAGTGGAGTATTCTGATCCAATCATTCCATTTCTAGTTTCTTTATATGTGGCCACTGCATCAGTCTCCCACAGAAAACTGTTTAATCTCTGTAGGCAAGTAGTTTCACCTCCCACAAACGGAAAAGCTGTTCTGTTGTCTGGAGGTAATTCTGTAATAGAAACATGAAGTATTTTTAAATAATTCTGTTCCATAACCCATTCCAACTCAATAAACTTTTTGACTGGTCTAAATTGAAAGGATTTCCAGACACCAATTCAAAGTTTATGAAATTTTCAAATTTCATGGTAGAAAACATTGTGAAAATTAAAGAAATTGCTTGTACCAAGCAATTTCTTTATTTCATACAAGGTTTTCCCGATTGTTTTTCTTGAGAGGTGTTTAAAAGCGTCACTGTGTGGGAATTGGTTAATTCAAAATAGTAGACACTTGTATTCACTCAAAATCAGAAATCTAATATATCAAAGCCGCAAAAAGGAGATAACTGAGTCAACTTCATATGCGTAAGTGGCTGCAGTATGTGCCTCAGAAAACTATTTTATCTCAAGTCAGTCACCTCTACAAAGGCTGTTCTGTTGTATAGAGGTACCTCTGTAATACAGATTTTTGGCATACTTATTCTAATAATAAAACAGTAAACTTTACCAATGAGACTCATTCGACAAAAATATTTGATCATTTTTATACAGATGTTTCTAAAACTATTTTCTTGATATCCAACAATATTCTAGATTTTGTTAAAACTTTTGATCATCTTTATTAGTTTGATTGGTAAAATTTTTATATAAAGGCTTACATAACTATTAAATGTAAATGTTTAACCTGCTCCCTGATTTTTAGTTTGGATTTTGTTGTCTGGTTAGGGATTACATCAGAAGATACTTGACAGAAACTGGACCTGTTGCAAATTGGACTTCAGCCATTTGTCACTGAAGCAGCATGATCCAAAGAAAACAATTTCCCAAATTATGTTAATTATCAGACAACTAAATTTCAGTCATCCAAATTGAAAGAAGTTCCAGACAACATTTAAATTCAACAAGAGGGCCAAAATGGCTCTGAAACGCTCATCTGAGAATGATTTGAACTAAGCCCTACATGCCACACAGATGATTTTAAATAATTCCAGGGTTTCTCGGAGTCTGATAAGCCCAGCCCTTCCACGCCCACATTTTTTTTAAATAAAAATTTCACAAAAAGTTTTGTAAAGGATCATCCAATGAACATTCCTACCTAAATGATTAAAATTGGCTGAAATGGTTAAGGAGAAGATTTTTAAAGAAGTATTTCATGATTTCTCTTAATCTCATAAGATTGCCCCTATTTTTACAAAAAAAGAAATTTCATGAACAAGTTTTGAGAAGGGTCACCTAAGGAACATTCCTGCCAAAGTTTGTCAAAATTTGCCTTGTTTTTTAAAAGAAGAAGAGTTATAAAAAAAGATTTGTTTGGGAAACACTATGCCCCCGAAACAGGAATTCTTCAGAAACAGGGTGATTTTTAAGATGTTTTAAATGAGTTAAAATTTTGACCTTGACCTTGATCAAATGACCTTCACCAGTTGCGCCTTGTTGAGACCTATCTAGGGATGAAGTTATAGGAAAATGTTTAGTTGGCAGGTTAAGTTTAGCAGACAGAGACAGACGGAAAGACGGACAGACAGACAAACGGACACAGGTAAAACAATTTGCCGCCGATCTATCAATGCGGGGCATAAAAATATAGATGAAAACATAGTGAGAAAAGAAGAAATTGCTTGTAACATTATAAGAAAAGGAAGAAATTACTTGTAATAAGCAATTTCTTCCTTTTTCAAAATGTTTTCTATGTGATTTTGCCCTAGTTTTATTAATATAAACCAACTTTGCTTTGTCATCTGCAACCTCTTTGAATTTGTACCAGTCAAAGATTTTGTTGTTGGGAAAGTAGTTAATTTTGGAAATACCTTGAACACCAATTTGTTCCATGGAGGGAATCTCTCCTTCCTCAATACCCTCAGGGAGGGGATTCAGTTTCTCTGGCATATCAAAACATTTTCTTATTCGACATCCTCCCTCGACACGCTTTCTAAATTGTGTGTAGACATCAGGTAATCTAGGGTATTAGAGAAATTTTAAACGTTGTCATGCTGAACCCGGAATATACCAGTTTTATAGGAGATATAGACAAAGACCAGCCTGCACAAATGTGTAGACTAACTTAAGTCTTCACCACCTGATTTCAACCCATTACCATATGGCAAAATTTTAGAATGGCCCAAATTGAACGAAGTTGCAGATGACAATTCGAAGTTAATGAATTTTTTTTTTCAACTTTCTGTATACAAAATGTTGTGGAAAATGAAGAAATTGCTTGTAACAAGCAATTTCTTCATTTTCCATACTGTTTTCCAAAGCTTTTTCCTTGGGAGTGTCTAATCAGCACTTTGTCATGATAGAAATACCTTCAGAGAAATGTTTCAATCATAAGAATAATTTGTGACTTTGACCTTTGTCATGTGTGATAAAAAAAAATGGTTATGGGTGTGGATGGATGGATGGATGGATGGATGGATGGATGGATGGATGGATGGATGGATGGATGGATGGATGGATGGATGGATGGATGGATGGATGGACAGGAGAGCAGACAGACAAATGTGGTTGAGACAAATTCCATAGGTGGATGTAAAATGAAAAGTATTTCCACATGACAGGTTGAACATTACCTTTAAGGACTTTTCATTAACAGTCCGTCAATAAGCTACAGAGAATTGTACAGCATTCTTGCTATGTAAAACATCTCTATGACATGTGTAAATGCACCCAGATTGTGACTAACTTTGCCCCACTTTCCTTCTTTACAAGTCACACAGAGAAGAGATAATTTACTGTGAAACAGGGAACAGTTAAGCATCTCTATGATACAGTGTGTGTCCCCTGATTTAATGGACCAATTCCACTCCACTTACCTTCATTTTTACAAAGCTTTTTCATACAGAGGAGAGATAACTTTCTGTGCAACTGAGAATGGTAAATAACCTCTATGATAAAGTGTATATCCCCTGATTGAATGGACCAATTCCATTCCACTTTCCTTAACCCTTGTCATGCTGAATAAATTACCTTATTGAATTGCTGTAAAATCAAAGGGCTGAAAGCACTGATAGAACTTGTTGTTAAAAAAAAATCAATATTTCTTACAGTAAAAAAGTTCATAAACAGCTGTGGCAGGAAAAGTACAGACAGGAGGTGTAGACCAAGATCAGACTGCGTTTATGTGCAGGCTGATCTTGGTCTTCACCTCCTGCCAGAACCGGAATATTCCGGGCTTAGCATGACAAAGGTTAATTTTAACAAAGCCTTGTCATACAGAGGGGAGATAACTTACTGTGCAACTCAGAATGGTAAATCATCTCTATGATAGAGAGTATGTCCCCTGAGTGAATGGAACAATTACACCCCACTTTCCTTCATTTTTACAAAGCTTTGTCATACAGAGGGGAGATAGCTTACTGTGAAACTGAGAATGGTAAATCATCTCTATGATAAAGTGTATGTCCCCAGATTGATTGGACCAATTTTACTCCACTTTCTTTCTTTACAGCTTTCTCTACATCTAATTCTTCTTTGGTTGCCTGAAATATTATTTGTCAAAAAGATAAATTGATCCATTTCATTTTTGATAGATTATTACTGTATAACATTATAAGGCTCAGAAAGTCAGCTGACAACAATCTTCTAACCCTTTCCTATTTAATCCTTGGTTCTTGCCCCTATAATTTCAGACTTTTAATAGTAACAAGTTATATCTTTACCATGGATTAACCCTGTCCTGCCCAATCCTTTTTCTTTCAATAGGATTTTATAATTGAGAAACCATTAAAGAACAAGAGGGCCGTTGGCCCTGGGGCGCTCACCTGAGATAAAGGCTCTTTTTCTTTCAACAGTCTAATTTAATGTTAAGGTTAGAATTATGAAACAAGTGGGCCACAATTTCATATAAAGACTATGAACCTAGGGATCAAAAAGTCTAAATTACAAATTCCAAGGCTTAAGTGCTGATTTGAAAGAAGGAAAGAACTTTTTCCATGGGTTATAATTTCAGAAATAAGAAAGAAGTCTGTGAACTGATGCTTCATGCCTATACGCCCCCCCCCCCTGGGGCTCAGCCCCTGGGGACCCGAGGATCATGATTTTAGCTATTTTAAAAGAGGTCAAAATACTGATGCTTCATGCAAAATATCAAGGCTCAAATTGGCCCAGTGGTTTGGGAGGAGATGTCATTTAAAAAATCGTTCTTTATTTCTATATAAACCCCACCCCCCTTGGGCTCTCCCCCTGGGGACCCAAGATCATGATTTTAGCTATTTTGAAAGAGGTCAATATACTGATGCTTCATGCAAAATATCAAGGCTCTATGCTTTCTGGGTCAGGAGGAGAAGATTTTTAAAGATTTTTTTTAAAATTTCACTTTTGTTGCCATGGCAACCAGAGTTTTTAACGGATTTCAATTCTTTTAGCTATTTTTGAAGGGGACCACCTAGGGAACATTTCTGCCAAATTTGGTTCAAATTGGCCCAGTGGTTTGGGAGGAGATGTCATTTAAAAAATCGTTCTTTATTTCTTTATAAACCCCACCCCCCTGGGGCTCCGCCCCTGGGGACCCGAGGATCATGATTTTAGCTTTTTTGAAAGAGGTCAATATACTGCTGCTTCATGCAAAATATCAAGGCTCTACGCCTTCTGGGTCAGGAGGAGAAGATTTTTAAAGATTTTTTTAAAATTTCACTTTTGTTGCCATGGCAACCAGAGTTTTAATCGGATTTCAATTCTGTTAGCTATTTTTGAAGGGGACCACCTAAGGAACATTTCTGCCAAATTTGGTTCAAATTGGCCCAGTGGTTTGGGAGGAGATGTCATTTAAAAAATCATTCTTTATTTCTATATAAACCCCACCCCCTGGGGCTCCGCCCCTGGGGACCCGAGGATCATGATTTTAGCTTTTTTGAAAGAGGTCAATATACTGATGCTTCATGCAAAATATCAAGGCTCTTTGCCTTCTGGGTCAGGAGGAGAAGATTTTTAAAGATTTTTTTAAAATTTCACTTTTGTTGCCATGGCAACCAGAGTTTTTAACGTATTTCAATTCTTTTAGCTATTTTTGAAGGGGACCACCTAAGGAACATTTCTGCCAAATTTGGTTCAAATTGGCCCAGTGGTTTGGGAGGAGATGTCATTTAAAAAATCGTTCTTTATTTCTATATAAACCCCACCCCCCTGGGGCTCCGCCCCTGGGGACCCGAGGATCATGATTTTAGCTTTTTTGAAAGAGGTCAATATACTGATGCTTCATGCAAAATATCAAGGCTCTATGCCTTCTGGGTCAGGAGGAGACGATTTTTAAAGATTTTTTTAAAATTTTACTTTTGTTGCCATGGCAACCAGAGTTTTAAACGGATTTCAATTCTTTTAGCTATTTTTGAAGGGGACCACCTAAGGAACATTTCTGCCAAATTTGGTTCAAATTGGCCCAGTGGTTTGGGAGGAGATGTCATTTAAAAAATCGTTCTTTATTTCTATATAAACCCCACCCCCCTGGGGCTCCGCCCCTGGGGACCCGAGGATCATGATTTTAGCTTTTTTGAAAGAGGTCAATATACTGATGCTTCATGCAAAATATCAAGGCTCTATGCCTTCTGGGTCAGGAGGAGAAGATTTTTAAAGATTTTTTTAAAATTTCACTTTTGTTGCCATGGCAACCAGAGTTTTAAACGGATTTCAATTCTTTTAGCTATTTTTGAAGGGGACCACCTAAGGAACATTTCTGCCAAATTTGGTTCAAATTGGCCCAGTGGTTTGGGAGGAGATGTCATTTAAAAAATCGTTCTTTATTTCTATATAAACCCCACCCCCCTGGGGCTCCGCCCCTGGGGACCCGAGAATCATGATTTTAGCTAATTGGAAAGAGGTCAATATACTGATGCTTCATGCAAAATATCAAGGCTCTACGCCTTCTGGGTCAGGAGGAGAAGATTTTTAAAGATTTTTTTAAAATTTCACTTTTGTTGCCATGGCAACCAGAGTTTTTAACGGATTTCAATTCTTTTAGCTATTTTTGAAGGGGACCACCTAAGGAACATTTCTGCCAAATTTGGTTCAAATTGGCCCAGTGGTTTGGGAGGAGATGTTGTTTAAAGAAATTGTTGACGGACGACGCACGACGCACGACGCACGACACACGACGCACGACGCACGACGCACGACGGACGACGGACGACGGACGGACGCCGGACAAAAGGGGATCACAATAGCTCACTTGAGCACTACGTGCTCAGGTGAGCTAAAAAGAAGAAAATACTTGTAACAAACTATTTCTTCTTTTTTGACAATGTTTTCTGCCCTACTGAATGGCTGTTTTGTTGTTGTTGTTGTTTGTTGTTGTTGTTGTTTTTTTTTTTTACATTGAATCTACTTTAAATTAACTGAAAAACCTATGAATTTGGACAGGTCTAAAATTTTGCTAAACAGGTAAGGTTCAATAATTGACATTCAATATATTCAATAATACCTGATCTATTACAATACAAGCCCAACCTTTAACCCTTGTCATGCTGAATTAAAATCCCTTACAAAATTGCATTAAAAACAAAAGGCTGAGAGCACTGATAGTACTTCATGTTAAATAATCAACATTTCTGTTGAAAATCAATTACATAACTTCTCTGGCAGAAAAAGTACAAGCAGGAAGCGTAGACCAAGATCAGACTGCACTCATGTGCAGGCTGATCTTTGTCTACACCTCCTGCCCAAATCGGAATATACCGGATTCAGCATGACAAGGGTTAACAACTGTTGAGAAAAACATTAAGGGATAAGTGGAAATTGATGGTTACAGTATCTCCCAATTTTTATTAACCTAAAAGGTCCTCATTTTTCAGTTTACAAGCACTTTAAAGTTATCTGCTATCTCTTTCTATTTGGACCAGACTAAATTTTGGCGTCTGGAAATGAAGTAAAGTGTTGCTCAAACATCTTTGGTCCTAAATGGAATAACAGAAGCTTTCCCATAAAGTATGTGTCCTTAACTAGAAAGAATATCTGTCTAAAATCAAAATTCTTCGGACAATTATCTTGGTATCAATTTGTTACCTAACCAACTACCACATCACAAAATGTTAGACAGGTCCAAATTGAAAACTCTAGCAGACAACAAATTCAAATTGATGAAATTTTAAAAACCTTTGTCTTCTGTGGTAGAAAACCTTGTGGATATTAAAGAAATTGCTTATTACAAGCAATTTCTTCATTGCACTCAATGTTTTCCAAAGCTTTTTTCTTGACGGGCATAAAAAAGAGGAATTGTGCAGGAATGGATTAACCTATTACCACATTATGCTTTTTACAAGCACAGAAAAACAGATATGGCAAGAATTGATGAGTTACTCTTTGCTGCACAATCCCTTGTATTTATGTCTCTATGGTTTTATACTTCAGAAAACATTGTGTAAAAAGAAGAAATTGTACATAACAAGCAATTTCTTCTTTCCCGAAATATTTTCTACCTCATAGGATGGTTACTTTTAAAATTGTACTCACTTTTAATTGTCGTCTGCAACATATTTCAAATCAATCAAGGCTAAAATTTTGAAAAACAGTAAAGGGTTGAAAACAAAAGGACCATGATGAAACTATATTGGTCACCTGAATCATCTGCAGTCAAATAATGCATCTGTTGTCACAAGTTTCATTTTGACTGAAACAATTAAGATTGTACTGTGGCCTCTAGAGTGTAAACATAGAAACTGTCATTAAGACCCCCTTTTCAGTACTTCAAGGGCTTGAAAATCCCTTGAAAATTGTTTACTTGTCCTGCACAATGAGAATATTTAGTTTTACATTAATTTCTGTATTCAAATCTTTAAAATTCAACTCATCCTGCATAAATAGATTGATTGATTGAATAGTGTTTAACACCACTTCTAACAGTATTTTGGTCATATCGCAGCGGCTGGAGCACCTAACAATGGATTCCTGGTATTTCTTACACCAGTACTACCACTACATCCTTCCCTAGTCTCCAGCTGCCATCCCACTTAGGCTTATAATCATCCACCCATTGGTGAGAGACAAATGTCGGAAAGGATATGTGCCGCCCCAAGGGATCAAACCCATGACAGCCAATGGTTGAAGATTAAGGAGTCTTATGCACAACTGACTGCATTATGACGGCAGATCTGCATAAATAGACGAAGAAGGAAAATATTGTGCAGGACAAGTGGACAAGTAGAAATGTTTTAAACCTTGTTTCCAAATAGAACCTTCCCAATTTTGATAGGGTTCATCCCTATGACGAGTACCTTCCCATAATCAAAAAGATACTTAGGATCTAACTAGATGGTTGTCCAGGGACAACTGCTATCGATCCCATAAACTTTTGTAGGTATCATGCTCCAGATAAGCACAATTTTAGTGTTTGACCTTGAGCATTGGCCTTGAACTTGAAGCTATCAAAAATATTCTTTCAAATGGCACATCTACTCATGATGGAGATAAATTGTGCCAATTTACTTTGAAATCCATCCGTATTCCGTAATTGTAGGAGAAATGCTCCAGACAAACACAATTTTAGTGTTTGACCTTGAGCTGTGACCTTGAACTTGAAGCTATCCAAAAAATTCTTTCAAAAGCCACATCTACTCATAATTGTGCAAAGTTATTTTAAAATCCATCCATAATTGTATGAGTAATTGTGCAGACAAATTCGAACAGACAGACAGACTAACGGACTTATGCACTAACGCATATACACTGACTTGTCATAGTTACAACTATGTCTAGCTCACCACAAGCGGGCTCCGCAAAAATTATTCTTGGAGAGTTTTATGAAGATTAAGCCACAAAATTATTTTGGTTTCTGGAGTGTAAACAATAAAAAATTGTCATTAAGGCCCTTTTTCCTATGTTTTCCAATAGAACCTTCCCATAATCGATAGGGTTCATCCCTATGACCTAACAATTATTTTTACCAAGTTTCATGAAGATTAAGCCAAAACTGTGGCCTCTTGCGTAAGGATTTAAATCGCTGACCCCATGAAACACAACAGGCCATTGACATCAGACATCCAAGGATAACAAAAGCTCAACATGAGCATGTTGTGCTCAGGTGAGCTAAATTATCTTGGTTTTCTAAAATATGTTCTTAAGATTTTTTGAGAGTTGCATGAAGGACTCATTGTGCAGTAACGGGTAAAAGTAGCCTACCTCCTCTTGATACACAATAGCATGGACTGATTCACTGCCGAGTTTTTTCACAAGGTCAGGAATTATAGTCTCTGGCATTCCATATCTGACAACCAGTCCACTGAAATTAAAATATCAAATTATTTTCTTCATTATCAAAAATGTTTTCTGCCCAAAAAAGTCAAACATTTTAAACAAAAGGGCCATAATGGTCCTGAATCACTCATCTGAGATACTGCAAAAGTCCATGGATTGGCGCTTTTTTTTTTTCAACTCCTCCCTCCCCCATATTGTTTTCTTTTTTAACAAAATTCCACTTCTCTCTGAACCACAAAGCTGCTCACAACATAGAGCTAATGTAATGAATATAATATAGATCATATCATCATAACCTCAAGTATTTTGAAACAGGGCAATCAGGCAATGTTTCAAGTAAAAATTCAAAAGCTTTAGGCCTTAACCCATTCCAACTCAATCCCTCCTTTTTACGCCCCTCAAGAAAAAAACTTTGGAAAACATTGTGGAAAATGAAGAAATTGCTTGTATCAAGCAATTTCTTCATTATCCACAATGTTTTCTATCCAAAAAGACGAAAAAATTCAAAATTCCATCAACTTGAAATTGTCGTCTGCAGCTTCTTTCAATTTGGACCAGTCTAAAATTCTGCTGTGTGGGAATGGGTTAAATGATTAGAAGGGGAAGATTTTTTCAATAATTCTTAATAGCAACCAGAGTTATTCATGGATTCCTATTCTCTTTAAATTTTTGACATAAAATCATCCAAGATATATTTCTGTAAAGTTCAATAGAAATCTGATGTTTAGTTTAGGAGGAAATGTTTATTAACCCTTGTCATGCTGAATTAAATTCCTACATAAAATTGCTTCAAAATCAAAGGACTGACAGCTCTGGAAGGTCTTTATGAGGGTCAATATTTCTTTTGAAATTTGATTATTTACACAACTCTGGCTTGAAGGGGACAAACAGGAGTTGTAAAAAAATATCAGACTGCACTCATGTGCAGGCTGATCTTTGTCTATACCTCCTGCCAAAACAGGAGTATTCTGGGTTCAACATGACAAGTGTTAAAGAATTTGTTCCTGTGAAAATTAAAGTATATTTTATCATAACTTAAAGTTTTTTGGAAAATAAAAATAAGTTTATACTACATACAAAACTTAAAAGCTCTAGGCCTTACAGTTTAGGAAGAGAAGATTTTTAAGGATTTCTTAGAAATTCTTTTCGATTATTTATGGATAACAAATCATTGAAATATTTTGAGAGGATATCACCAAAGGATCATTTCTGTAAAATTTCCTTGAAATCTGATGGTTAGTTTGGGAGGAAATGATTTTTAAAGAATTTATTCTTCATTTCTATAAAATTCCAAGTACAAACAACATAGGACACAAATAAGTCACATAATCATAACCTGTCATATTTTGGTAGAGTACTGTGAGTTGTTTCTACATAAAAAATTTAAAAGCTCTAGGCCACACAGTTTAGGAGGAGAATATTTTAAAGAATTCCTTAAAAATTTCTTTTGGATGTCATAGCAACTAGAGTTATGCATCGATTACAAATCACACAAGAATCATTTCTGTAACATTTTAATGAAAACTGGTGGCTAATTTGGGAGGAGATGATGAAGATTTGTTCATTATTTCTATCCAAGTACCAACAATATTTGGCTATAAATATTTATCATATCACCATAACCTGAAGTATTTTGGTAGAGGACCATGAGGCAATGCCATAAGCAAAATTAGGGCTTTCTAGGCTTAAAGGTTAAGTAGGAAAGGGTTTTTAAGAATTCCTTACAAATTCCTGTTGGTTGAAATGGCAACAAGTGATATGAATGGATTTTGATTCCATGAAATACTTTGGAAGGATATCACCTAAGAATTATTTCTGTAAGGATTTATTTATTTATGTGATTGGTAGTTTGGGATGAGAAAATTTTTAAAGAGCTGTTTACAGATGGACAAAAAGAAGACAGCAAATGATCACAATAGCTCCAAAGAGCACTTCATGCTCATGTGAGGTGAAATTCACCAACTTCAAATTTGTTGTCTACAACTTCTTTTTATTTGGACCAGTCCCAAATTGTGTCATCTGGTTTTGAGTTAACACATTCCCTCAACAAAGCTTTAGACAGGTCCAAGTTGAAAGACACTTCAAATGACAATTTCAAAGGTTTGAATTTTACTTCTTTTTGGACTGAAAACAATGTAGATAAAGAAGAAGTTGTAACATGCATTTTCATTTTCCACAATGTTTTCTGAAGCTTTTTTCTTGAGGAGAGTGAAAATGAGGGATTATGAGGGAATGGGTTAAGTTTATTAGTCAATAAACTGAGAACACTGACTAAGTGACAGACAGGGGCTTATTTGTTATATTGTGGGAAAAGAAGAAATTGCTTGTAACAAGCAATTTCTTCTTTTCCCCCCAATTTTTTGACAATTATGAAAACATTTGGTGTAAAAAGCATGTGTTGTTCAGGAGAGGGAGAAAGCATTTATATTTGATAATAGTAAGGGAAAGTAACAACAGGTTCAACTTCCTAACTCAATTAAAGAAGTTACTTCCCTTTACAGCAATTTACAGGTAATCTATTATTAGATTTTATGCACAGGTAACCTTTAACAACAAAGTAAACAATGTACATTCAGCTCACTCTTTACACATGTACATACAAGTTTACACAAAAATTTCACCGGTATATTTTATAGATATGACACAGGAATTTTTACAAACCACATTGTTTATATAAAGGTACTAAATGGATTGGATGTAAATAACTGGTAAGATGCTACTGACTGCAGTATTTATCCTGCATACTTGATTTTTTTAATCCATTACCGAATGACCAAATCTTAGATTGGTCCTAATTGAAAGGACTTGCAGATTACAAATTTCAAGTTGATAAAATTTCATTTTTTCTATCTATTTAGGTTGAAAACATGGTGAATAATGAAGAAATTGCTTGTGACAAACAATGTCTTCATTTTTCCAAAATCTTTCTTCAACTTTTCCTGCATGTCTCTCACCAGTGTGTGGATAATCATAAACCTTCATTGGATGAGCAGCTGGAGGCTAAAAAAGGATGTAGTAGTAGTACTGGTGTGAGGAATACCAGGAACAAATGGCTCGGTGCTCTAGCCTCCGCAATAAGAATGAAATACCGTTAAAAGTTAACCCTTTACAGTTTTTGGAAATTTTAGACTGGTCCAAATTGAAAGAGGTTGCAGGCGACAATGAAAACTGGATGCCATTTGAAATGAAACCATCCTATGTAGTAGAAAATATTGTGGAAAAAGAAGAAATTGCTTGTTACAAGCAATTTCTTCTTTTTCCACAATGTTATCTCGAGTTTAAAATCACAGGAAAGTAAAACCCCGTATTTGAACGGGAAAGGGTTAATAATGTATTCAACAGGTTCATTTTATCAGTGTGCAATATAAAAATGGGGGATAGTGTGGTAATGGATAAATGTAACGGATAGTTTAACCCTTTCCTGTTTTGCAAAATTTTAGACCTGTCCAAATTCAAAGGTTTTGCAGATGAAAATATAAAGTGGATTTAATTTGAAAAATAACCATTTAGTAGGGTAGAAAAAATTGTTGAAAAAGAAGAAATTGCTTTTTTACAAGCAATTTCTTCTTTTTCCACAATATTTTCTAAAGTATATAAACACAGAGACGTAAAAACCAGGGATTGTACAGGAAAGGGCTAACCCCACAATAAAATTTTGTGTACTGGCAATGGGTTATGAATCATGTTTCCACATCTTGTGTTAACTGAATTATTCCAAAATATAGTTCCAATGGAAACCCTCTTTTTCATTTTCAGGTAGAAAATGCTGCAAAGAAAGTCCAACGGAGTGAGGATGGAGTCCAGTTGGTTTCTGCCTTTTACGATTCCCAAACTGAACCAAGCAGGTCAACAGAATAAGAAATCCTTCTCTCAAGTGTGGAATGAACACATGCAGAAGAAAAAGAGTCAAGGTTCAACTGCAAAAACTGCACAGGTACATAAATCCTTCCTCAATAGCAAGGGAACTACCTCTTCATGTACATTCTAAAAATCCTTTAACCGATTCCAACACCCTATTTGGCCTTTAGTTTTAAATATATTGCAAAATAATTTGAATTGCCATCTGCAACCTGCAACTTCTTTGAATTTGGACCAGTTTAAAATTTGGTAAAGGGTTGACATACTAATCGTTCATTACTCCACAGGCCTTTAATTATTTAAAAGAAATATTTTTTAAAAGATATTCAATGTAAATAAGGAAATAGGGAAAATAAAAACTAGCCACTGAATTTCACCAAAATGTTTCTTAGAAAAAGAATCTCAAATGTTCATCTTACCACAGCACTTTGAAACTTAGTCTATCACTAAAATGTGAGTTGCTGTATATAATGCTCCCCCCCCCCCAAAAAAAAAGCTCCAGTTCACAGAAAAGACATTTGCCAACAGAATAAAGTTTTCTTAATAATAGGCCATAACCCGAACCCATAGAAAAAAGGTTTATGGACAATAAAAGCTGGATGACCAATACGGCCCTAAATTGCTCACATGAGAAATATTAACAAGTTTTGGAAAGGGTCACCCAAGGATCGATCCTGCAAAATTTGGTCCAAACTTGTCTGGTGGTTAAGGAGGAAAACAGAATGCTTTTAAAGAATTATTACACAATTTCACTTAAATCCGATAAGCTAGCCCTGCCATGCCATGTTTTTTCATAAATCAAAATTACACAAATTTTGAAATGTGTCACCCAAGGAACATTCCTGTAATATTTGGTCCAAATCAGCCAAATGGTTTATGAAGAGAAGATTTTCAAAGAACCACTTTATGATTTCTCTAAATCTGATAAGCCCAGATCTGCCAAGCCCACATTTTTTGCAAATCAGAATTTCACAAACAATTTTTTTTGAAAAAGGTAATCAAGGAAACATTTCTTCAATTTTGTCTGAAACGGCTAAATGGTTTAGGAGGAAAAGATTTTTAACAAATTATTCTATAATTTCTCTAAGTTTTATAAGCCCATCCTTGTTTTTTCATATATACGAATTTCATGAACAAGTTTGGAAAAGGGTCACCCAAGGAATATTCCTGCCAAATTTTGTCCCAATCTGCCCAATGATTTAGGGGGAGATGATTTTTAAAGAATTATTTCATGTCTTCTCTAAGTCTGATAAGCCCACCCTGCTGAGCCCCTTTTTTCCATAAATCAAAATTTCAATAACAAATTTTGAAAAGGGTTACCTTAGGAATATTGCTGCCAAATTTCATCCAAATCAGCCCAATGTTCTAGGAGGAGAAAATTTTAAAAGAAATACTCCATGATTTCTAAAACTGATAGACCTGACTCTGGCAAGCGTTCATTTTTTGGCATACCAAAGTCACATACAAGTTTTGAAAAGGGTCACCAAAGGAACATTCTTGCAAAATTTGGTCCAAATTAGCCAAGTGGTTTAGGAGGTTGATGACGGATGATATACACTGAGTGATCCTAAAAGCTCCTCTTTAGCATGTTGTGCATCTTCTTCTGATAAAAAATGCATGTAAATATAACCAGTTTTGTGAGGATTGAGCCCAAATTGTGTCTAGAGTGTAAACAAAGAAATTGTCATTAAAGCCCCTTTTCCCATGTTTTCCAATAGAACCTTCCGATTTTCTAAAGGGGGTTCATCCTTATGACCTAACAATTATTCTGGCCAAGTTTTACAAAGATTTATCCAAAACTGTTACCTCTAAAATGTTAACAAAGAATATGTCCTTAAGGCCCATTTTCCTGTGTTTTCCAATAGAACCGTTCCATATTTAAGAGGGTTTATCCATATAACTAAAAATCACTCAGTCCAAGATTCATGAAGTTTCAGCCAAAATTCTGGCCTCTACAGCTTTAACAAAGAAATTGTTGACACTGCATGTCTCACAACAGATGACAGCTGGTGGATGACAGATATTCAATGTTCATGAAAGCTCAACCAGCATGTTGTGGAAACATGTGGAAAATGAAGAAATTTCTTATATTATATTTTAGACAAGTCCACATTCAAAGAAATTGGAGACGAAAATTTAAAATTAATGAATCTTTTAAATTGTTTTCTATTAGGTAATAATGAAGAAATTGCTTGTTACAAAGCTTTCATATTGTGGGGAGTTTAAAATCGTCATTGAGTGGGAATGGGTTAATATCAATTAAAATGATACATGTAGTTTTTAATTACTTTAATTAACCCGTTACAACTCAATCCCTCCTTTTTACGCCCCTCAAGAAAAAAGCTTTTGAAAACATTGTGGAAAATGAAGAAATTGCTTGCATCAAGCAATTTCTTCATTATCCACAATGTTTTCTACCCAAAATGACGAAAAAATTCAAAATTCTATCAACTTGAAATTGTCGTCTGCAGCTTCTTTCAATTTGGACCAGTCTTAAATTCCACTGTATTGGATTGGGTTAAATAAATACCACACAATGACACTTTGTTGTGCCTTGAAGAACTAGGATCATGGCAAACTTTGTGGGAAAGGTTGAAATTGTAAAAAGCAATTTCTCCTTTTCTCACAATGTTTTTTCTACCCCTTTTATTTACTTATTTCCAATTTTAGTGCAATTTGAAATGTCACCTGCATTTTCTATCAATTTAGCCTAATCTCAAATTATGTTGTCCAATAAAGTTTTTTTCTGTATGAACATTATATTGAAATAGGAGCATGAACATATTTCCTCACACTGTGTGTTTTGATAGTCTGGGAATTTTTCTATTGCACCTCATAGTTTAACCCATTCCCACATTATCACACCTTCTAACAACCCTTATGAAAAGGGTTTCAGGAAATAATGTGAAAATGAAGAAAGAGATCAATTCTATCAATTTGAAATTTTCACCTTCAGCTTCTAAGATTTGGACCAGTCTAAACTTTTGTCATCTGGGAATGGGTTAACCCTTTCCTGTTTCGCAAAATTTTGGACCTGTCCAAATTCAAAGCTTTTGCAGACAAAAATTTAAAGTAGATTTAATTTGAAAAAATAACCTTTTAGTGGGGTATATATTGTAGAAAAAGAAAGAAGAAATTGCTTGTTAGAAGGAATTTCTTCTTTTTCTACACTGTTTTCTCAATTATAAGATCACAGGGCCGTAAAACCAGGTATTGAACATGAAAGGGTTAAACCAAAATGTATCTTTTTTTACAGCTTGGTATGCGGCTCATCATGGCTTTTCAAGCGCCAACTATGATCTACGTGTTCATGTACTACATTGTGCCACATGTGTTTATAGACTTCAACCCGTGGGTTCAATACTACATGAAAGTCGTCTGCTGGTTTGTTCTCATCAATGGAATGACCAACTACCTATGTGTCATACTCTACGACCCCTCATACAGAAAATCCAAGGATAACCCTTACATCTCTATTAGCAGAAAATGGGACACACCCCCTGACCAGTTTATTGCTCAATCAGACTACTTAAATGCCAATGGGGTAGCAAGTAACGGGCATTGTATCTATGACATGACTGGGAAAGAAGGTTTGCCATGGAGTTTTTGTGATACATGTGACATGTATGTTCCACCAAGAACTCATCACTGTAATTTTTGTGACAAATGCATCCTGAAACGGGATCATCATTGTTTTATGGTGGGAAACTGTATAGGATTTAAAAACCAAAGATTCTTTATAGTGCTAGCTTTCTATGCAATGATAACTGGTGGACTTGGGGGTTATTTCACCATAACTTATGTGCAAGATGTTGTGTGGCCGGAGCTAGACGCATGGACAGATTTCATTCCATATGTGGCAATTTGTAAAACAATCTTTGGCAATATGAAGGCAGTGCATGCAATTCTAGTCACCCATTGTATATTGGAACCTGTGTTTGGTTTTGTTGGCTCTGTGTATTTCTGTTCACAAATGGCAATAGCCATACAAGGAAAAACCCTGTTCGAAGTCACTAAAAAAGTTCCAGTCAAAAATCTCAATTCCTACAATAAAAATATGCGCTCAATATTTGGGGATTTCTGGGCATTAAATTTCCTTTTCCCAATGGTTTTAATATTTCGTCAAACGGACGATGGTGTTCATTGGGAGAACATAAAAATTGATCATAATGCAAATAAGAAATGGAAAGCTGTGGAAGAGATTTTATAAGTTCTTAACCCATTAAAACACAATGCTGCTCTCTGACACCCCGGAGTAATCTGATCACGGAAAACTTTGTGAGAAAAGGAGAAATTGCTTGTAACACGCAATTTTTATTTCTCACACTTTTTCTTCCCTATTTGGCACTACATGTATTTTCCAAATCTAACAGTTATAATGTCATCTGCAGATTCTTCCATTTTGTCATCTGGTAGACTGTTCATGAGTTATTGTTGTGTGAAAGCAAGACTGAACTAAATGTTTACACAGTAAACTCCATTTCAAATGATGTTGAGATATATACTACTAATTAAGTTGATTACTATGCCCCAACAAGTTACAGATGACAATTTTTGATTGATGAAACTTTCAAATATCAATTTTTGATTGATGAAACTTTCAAAATATTTGACTTTTGGGATAGAAAACAATGTGCAAATTAAGAATCTGCTTATCACAAGCAATTTCTTCATTTTCCACAATGTTTCAAATACCTTTTTAATTGATGGGGGTAAAAGAAACTGGTTAAAGAATAATCAATGGTGATATTTGGAAATAAGAATGTATTTTTCTGCAGTCTCCTTATAATCATCATAACCCGAGTTCACTGCACAACGTACAGACCCTTAACCCTTTTCACACAGAGATGCTTTAATTCACCCCTCAATATGAAAGCTTTGGAAAACATTGTGGAAAATGATGAAATTGCTTGTAACATGCAATTTCTTCATTATCCAAAATGTTTTCGACCCTTAAAGACAATGATTTTAAAGATTTTATTAACTTAAAATCGTTGTCTGCAGCTTCTTTGAATTTGGGCCAGTCTAAAATTTTGCCATCTGGTAATGGGTTAACACTGTCTTGTGTTCCCCCTCGAGTAATAAAAGATCTGTTTTCCTCAAGATATTACCTGGCATATGACATTATTTTGATTATTTTAGTAAAAGACACAATTTAATAGTATGAAAAGTGGTTATCATTAAGCCTTGTCAGAAAAAAGCAAGAAAAGAAGACAAAATCCCTTGTTTTGACACCTTTGAGGTATACTTCACATCACAGGCTAACTCAAAGTAGCTCTTATGGGCGTTTTTCCATTTATCTATTGTTTCTACTTTAGCACTTGCCCATATGAGTGACGCCCCTAGAAGACAGTTAGTTGTTACAGGGGATAGGCAAGTATACAGGATAAAGCTGCCAAGAGATCTGCCTGGTTCATTAACCCATTCTCACTTGACAAAAATACATACTAGTTCATATTCAAAAAGGTTGCAGACAACAATTATAAGAATGAGTAATTTAAAAAAAAATTGTCTTTCTTAGAAGAAGACATTATGGATAATGAAGAAATTGCTTGTAACAAGCAATTTCCTCATTTTCTAGAATGTTTTCCCAAGCCATTTTCTTGAGTGATGTCAGAAAGAGTCTTTGTGTAGGAATGTGTTAACATGCTTGATGGATAGCACTGTCTCAACGGGCCTCCGATCAACGTCTCATCCATAAGACAATAATAAGGTCAGCCCAGGGCTCAAACCCGTGGTTTGAGGCTTGAAGCTGAGTGCTCTACCAAGTGAGCTAATTGGGCTGACACATTGCTGTCTATTTAAGGTTTGTGTCTCAGATTAGTATTTAGTCTATGATCCAAAGTGAAAGATCCAATCTGTCCATCAAACAATTGATAGACCAATAAAATCATTCTACATTGACAGAAATTTATGTGAATGATTTTTGTTGGCTTGGTAACTAAGATGTCGTAACTACAGCTTATTTCAGTTGTTGTTGAGATGTTCATTTCAGATAAAGAAGAAATTGCTTGTTAGAAGCAATTTCTTCATCCTACACATTGTTTTCCAAAGTATTTTTCTTGAGGGGCATCCAAAAGCATCACTGTGTGGGAATGGTTTAAGTCATCTATTTTAAAACTGGACCAAGAATCAAAATGTTTAAACTAAAAGTTATTACTTTTAATATTAGGTGTGATACTTGACTTTTGTAAATGCGAACTTTTCTTCCTGCTTTTGGGAAAAAAATAACACTTTCTGGCATTTGGAACATGTCCTTTTGAGGGACCCATTCTAAAAAGGGGAAAAAACTGTTGGCTGGGATAGGCAGGAGGATCTATCATACCAATTCATTTTATAGTAGTTTACCAAAGGGATGTTATAAACTGGTACTGACCATTTCAAAATGAGAGGGTAACTTTGAAACACATTGAGATTGGTGAGAGAGGCTATTTTGGTGAGAGAGGCTATTTTGGAAACCAAGAGAATTTCTTGAGGATTTTTGCAGGGGGAGGAGGGAATCACCTCTAGTACCCCCTCCCTTCTGGATGGTTCATTTACACAAGGGGAGCTCTTAAATACATGCCTGGTTAAGCAGGTTTTACTGTATTAAGACAAGGACTATTCAATTTGGACTTTTCTATAATTTTGGTGTGTGGAAATGAATTAGGACCAGTCTAAAATTTCGTTGCCTGTAATCTCAAATTACAAATTTTCAGACTGGTCAAAATTCAATGAAATAGAGATGAGAAATCAAATTTGGTTTAAATTGAAAAACAAGGTTCATATGAGGTAGGAAACATTGAAGCAATTTCTTTTCTCACAATGACTTTCATCGGTATCTTTCTTTGGCGCATGAACATGGGGTTGTGTGGTAATATTGATAAAGAAATAATAAATCATATTTGATAAATTTGATGTTTGTGTTATTTTTACAAGTAATTCATGTTTTCAAAACCAAATAGCATAAGAACTTGGACAATACCAATAAGCTTTTACATAATTCTGTAAGAAAACTATGGCAGACAAGCAATATCTTAGATTATCAACCCTTTATGCACTGGTCTCATATATTTTTGTACTTTTTTCTTACTGTTGTAATAAATGCTCAAATAAAAAAAAATACTAAGATCTCAATAATAATGAGTCCATTTTCTTTACACGCTTTAGTACGTCCTGTAACCTATTCCCACACAATCCACAAGTTTTTTTTATGCCCGTCAACGAAAAAGCCTTTGGAAAACATTGTTAAAAATCAAGAAAATGCTTGTTACAAGCAATTTCTTTATCATCCACAATGATTTCTACCGCAGTAGACTAAGATTTTAAAGATTTTACAAACTTAAACTTGCTGTCTGCAGCTATTTTGAATTTGACCAGTCAAAGTTTTTGTCATCTAGTTATAGTTCTTTTTGGCTGATTTTTCTCCCACTAATGTGCCACTATACAATCCCATATTTTCATGCACTGAAGCATAATACCTTTTCTATCAGGAGACATTGAGAGAAGTTGTTTGAAATAAGCAATTTATCACAGTGTTTTCTACCCCTAGGACTTGAACTTTAATTTTTCACTTTAGACACAGATAGATTTTGTATAGTAATTTGAAGCTTCTTTCGATTTTTAGACAAGTCTAAAATGTTGTCATTAACCCATTCCCACACAATAAAATTTAAGACCAGCCCAAATTCAAAGAAAATTGCAGACGACAATTTTAAGTTGACAAATTTTTCAAATTTTTTGTCTTTTGGGCTAGAAAACATTGTGGATAACGAAGAAATTGCTTGTAACAAGCAACTTGTAACAAGCAATTTCTTCATTCTCCACAATGTTTTTAGAAGCTTTCATAGTGTTAGGGCGTTTAAAAGCGTCAATGAGTGGGATTGGGTTAACCCATTCCAACACAATACTACTGCCTTTTTAAGCCCCCTCAAGAAAATATCTTTTGAAAACATTGTGGAGAATGAAAAAATTACTTGTTACAAGCAATTTCTTCATTATCCACAATGTTTTCCACCCAAAAAGAAAATTATTTTCAAAATTCCATCAACCATGAAATGTGATTGTCATCTGCAACTTCTTTCAATTTTGTATTTTTACAAGGCTAAAATTTGGGCATAACCCATTTCCACACAATACTGCCTTCTTAGTCTCTAAAGAAATAAGCTTTGGAAAACATGGTGGTAAATGCAGAAATTGCAATCTAAAACAAAAGAAATGTTTTGGATCTCGATTTCATGACTGAGTGAGGGATGATTTTTCTGAAACACAATAAATAAAGGAACTAGAGGTGCTTGAGCACCACATTTACTCCACCAGCCTGAATTTACTTATCAAACAGGCAATTTAGATTTCATTAACACAGGAGGGAACAAATTTTAGAAAGAATGACTTTATTATTCTTACTTAATGGGAGGCAACTTTTTATTATGCAACAAATATTCGCATTAAAGTAGTATCATTTATATCACTTGCATCACAATGTGATCTCTACCTGAAATTAGGCAAATCATCCAAAGAAATTTAATCAATCCATTAACAGACTTGTTGAAACTAAAATGAGTTGAAGGCGACAATTTTTAATTCATTTTCAACTTTCTGGGTTGAAAACATTGTGGAAAATAAAGAAATTGCTTGGTTCAATCAATTTCTTCATTTTACACAATTTTTTTCACCAATTGCTTTTCTTACGGGGCATAAAAAAGCATTATTGTGTGGAATGGATTAATCCTATTAAATTTTCTTCAAAAATTCTAATAAAGGGTCCCATGTGACATTTCATTGGAATCCATCCTCCAGTTTTCATTTTTTAGAGTTTTCAATATACACCATATAATTAAAACTAGCCCGCCTATAGAAGCCATGCAAGCATTGTTAAAAACAAAATGATTACAAATAGAAAAACTGTGCAAGTACACCTAAACTGAGATTGACAAACGTAAAAATATCTCATTAAGCCTCCTTTCCAAGTATTTTTTTCTTGTCTAAATCAATATTATACTGAATATTTTGTCTAACAAAATGAGTCCAGTGTATATTCTAAGCCAGGATTTGGGGATTCCCCCCTCTTTTTTCAAAGATCCCACAGATTTTCAATATAGCTGGGGGATTTTTTTCTAAACAAGAGGACCATGATGGTCCTAAATCGCTCCCCAAAGTATGATGGATCATGGCTTTATGATATATACAAATTAGCAAAGCCCTCTGTCTAATTATTTTGAGATTATGTTTAAGTATTTTCTCTTTTAATCCTAGGTATATTGATGATCCCACCATATAGCACTAATTTCTTGAATACGGTAATTCTTTGAAGTATTTTGTTAGAGGGTCAAAAGACATCAATACATACCAAAGCTCTAGGCCTAATGGTTAAGGAGAAGAAGATTTTCAAAGATATACTTCTTTATTCTTTTGTAAAATCAGGGATCTCATAGAAAAGGGCTAATTTTCAGAAAACGGTAATTCTACAAGTATTTTGGTAGAGAATCAATAGCTGATGATATGTACCAAATATCAAAGCTCTAGTCCTAATGATTAAGGAGAAGAAGATTTTCAAAGATATCCTTCTTTATTCTTTTGTAAAATCAGGGATCACATAGAAAAGGGCTAATTTTCAGAAAACGGTAATTCTTTGAAGTATTTTGGTAGAGGATCAATAGCTGATGATATGTGCCAAATATCAAAGCTCTAGGCCCTATGGTTTGGGAGGAGAAGATTTTTTAAGATTTCCTTCTTTATTCCTTCGATAAATCAGGGATCTCACAGAAAGGGGCTAATTTTCAGAATACAGTAATTCTTTGGAGTGATTTGGTAGAGGGCCAATAGCTGATGATATGTACCAAATATCAAAGCTCTAGGCCTATTTGTTTGGGAGAAGAAGATTTTCAAAGATTTCCCTTTATACCTTAGTAAAATCAGGGATTGCACAGAAAGGGGCAAATTTTCCGAGTACAGTTATACTATTAAGTATTTTGGTAGAGGGTCAATAGGTGATGATATGTACAAAATATCAAAGCTCTTTGCCTTATGGTTTAGGAGGAGAAGATTTTTTATTTTTTTTTTTACGGACGGACAGACAGACAATTACTGATCACAATAGCTCAACTTGAGCACGTTGTGCTTAGGTGAGCTAAAAAAAAAAGCATATTATAGTTAATATTACTCAATTGTGTGGATTGGACACAGAAATCTCTCATATTTTTTTAAATCTTAAAAATAAACACAGAAGAGTCATAAAGCTTATATAAAATCAAGCACCTTTTTCCATTAAACAATTTCATGTCAATGAATACTGTAGCATTTGATTTATAGCAAGAAAACAAGCAACAAGCATGATTGTCCTAAATTACTCAACTGAGTCACCTGCTTGTTAAAGTACTTTTCGGTATAAAAAAGATTCAACTAGAGCCAAAATAGTAAAAGTTGAAATATGTCTTTGAAAGTTTCTTTGTTCACAAACTATCTGTTTATGCTATATGAATGACTTAGAACTGATACATTGAGGAAATCTTAACTTGCTCTAATTGAGTGTTTTTTCCTATTTTTGACCCCTGTGGCCAGGGCATTCGACTCAAGGGGCACAATTTAAAGTAAAATAGTACATAAACATCTAGAAATGTGACATACCAAATACAAATGTCCATAGATTTATAGTTTTAGAGGAGAAGTCTTTTGAACTTGCAATGCTCTAATTCAGCATTTTTCCAAATTTCGGACCCTTGGGGCAGGGCGAATTTTGACCCCTGAAGTATGAATTTAGCAAATTTCATATAGAACCATGTGGTTATGCTGTGTATGATTGCCCTTGGCCTTGCAGTTTCATGAAACTAAATTCTTGTAAGAACTTTTGTAAGGACTTCTTCCAGTGCACATTCCTGCCCAGATTCAGCTTGATCAGCTAACTAGTTTAGGAGGAGAAGATTTTTAAAGAAATTGTGGACTGACAGAAGAACAATTACAATAGCTCACATTGCACCTTGTGCTCAGGTGAGCTAAAATCAGATAATTCTGAGCATTTGATCTGGAGATATTTGATAAAAGTGATATTTACATAAAGCCCCATTTTTCAATGATGGAGCATTAAATTGAAAAAATTCAAATAGTTCACATGGTCTGTGGCATTCCATTATGTTAGAAGAAATTAGAGAATAACTAATTTTCATATTAAGTCCTCTTTTCCAATGACACACCCTTAATTGAGAAACAGGGAAAGTATTTCTGGGAAATGTTCAAAGGAGTTTATATATGAAGTTTCATCCAAGTCGTTCCTAGGGTTGTGGAGAAATAGCTTACAGACAGACTGGCACATAACAAGGCAACTTTATGCTCCCAAGAAAGGTTTTTAGGGGAGTGTAATAAAGTTTATGTAAGAAAAGGTTGAAAAAGAATTTACAAATTACAACAAGTCCACTCACTTTCCATGAGTTTTCAATGTTTTTCGAAGATCTGCCACGCTCTCTCTGAGAAACTTCAGTCTGTGGGGACCCGTTTTCTGCATTCCAAATGTGTATGTGCTACCATAATGACGTGGGTCAAAACAATACACGGGCAAAAGGTGGCTACCATTCTTGTTGGCCCAATATAACACCTGTAATAGAAATCAGTATAAACCAATTCCCACTCAACTAAATTTAGACTAGACCAAATTGAAAAGGGCCATAGATGATAATTTAAACTTTATGAAATTTTAGATTTTTTTCAACTTACTGGGTAGAAAATAAGCTGTAAAATGAAGAAATTGCTTGTTACAAGCAATTTCTTCATTTACACCATGTTTTCCCAAATGTTTTTCTTGAGAGGCGTCAAAAAGCATCATTGTGTGTGACTGGGTTAAATTCTTCCAAACCTCATTTCAATGATTTTAACCCTTGTCCTGCTGAACCCAGAATATTCCTTTTTCGACAGGATATGTAGACCAAGATCAGCCTGCACATAAGTGCAGTCTGATCTTGGTCTACATATCCTGCTTGTACTTTTTCAGCAAAAGTTTATGAAATTGATTTCTAACAGAAACATTGTTTTTTAACAGCAAGTTCTACCAATGCTTTCAGTTCTTTGATTTTACAGTGATTCAGTAAGGTAATTTACACAGCATGACAAGGGTTGATACAATTTCCTTTACAATGCTCATGTATGGTAAGCAGATAACTCTCATTGCTAGGCATCTGCTTTTGACAAGGGCAAGGCCATATGAGGTTGAGGTCAAATTCTTAACTATTATCCTTGGAACTTAATTTCAAGACTATTCAACATTCTATTCAACTACCACCACATCCTTTCCAAAAGTCTCAAGCTGCTAATCTCATTCAGATTTAGAGTATCAACAATTTGTTGTTGGAAAGGACATTTGCCGCAAATAGAAATCTCATGATTGAGAATCCGACCCGCTACCATTTGCATGATTGCTGCAGCAATACATATTTTGTACTAACTTTTTGCAACATATTCAAAATTATTTCTATAGTTTGGAAATCTATAATGGTTTGATCTTGTAAAACCTCTAACAGGTCTTTGCATGGACTTACAGTTCTTCTTTATGCGAATAATAAAGTCATACTCTCACATTTTTATCAATTCTCACATTTACATTTTTACACCTTAAGAAAAGGGTTATCAGGAGATGCAAAAAAATTCAATCTCTGGACCTCTACTAAAAATATCCTAACCTGTTTTTACGTAAAATAGGATGGTAGGGGGAGCCCATATTGGACCCAAGGGACATTGTTTCAACAAGACAAAAATTAGTCACAAAACAAGGTTTTCAATGGCTTCATCAAAATTTGTCAAGAATCACAATACACTGATAGTACAGGTAAGGTCACATTAAGACAAACATTCAGTGAAAATTTCGTCAAAATATGTCAAGAATTGTTGCCATAGCCACACATACAAGAATTCTAACAATAAGTCTTCTTGTTTCATGACACTGCATTGAATCACAGAACACTGATAATATGAAGCAGTGCACAAATAGACAAATATTTAGTAAATATCTCATTGAAATCTGTCGAGAATTGTAGGAGAAATTGCACACACAAGATGAAATTAACACCAACCCATCTGAATAAGGTGCACCCGGCCAGAGCCCAAGTGAGACCCCTGTGGTATTTTTCTAACAACTTTAGTAGAGGGTTACCAAACAATGTCACATGCATAATTTGGAACCTCTAAGCCTTATTGTTTCATAACAGAAGAATGTCAAAGATTTCCTCCTTTGTTTCTTTGTAATATAGGGTACGCCCCAAAGGATCCCAAGACACCACAGGGTCATCAATTTAACAACTTTAGTAGGGGGTCACAAAAATGTTATTTGTAAAAATTATAAGCTCTAGACCTTATGGTTTCTCAAAAGAAGAATTTTGAAGATTTCCTTCTTTGTTTCTATGTTAAATACGGAGCACCCTAGGGGAGCCCAAGCGAGACCAAAAGGAGCGTTATTCGAACAACTTTAGTAGGGGGTCACCAAAATATGTCACATGCAAAATTTGGAACCTCAGATTTTCTTGTTTTTAGGTAAATAGGGTGCACCCAGGAGGAGCCAAAATAAAATAAGACCACAGGAACAATATTTTACAATGTTAGCAGAGGGTCACAAGCAAAAATTATAATCTCTACCCTTATGTTCTCTCACAAAAAGGTTTTTAAAGATTTCCCTCTTTGTTTCTCTGTAAAATAGGGTGCATCCTGGCAGAGCCCAAGAGAGACCAAAAGGGGCATCATTTTAACAACTTAACTCTATCACGAAACAATGTCACATGCAAAATTTGGAACTTCAAGGCCTTAATGTAACATAAAAGAAGAATCATAAAGCCTTCCTTCTTTGTTGCTATTCAAAATAGGGTGTGCCCAGGCCATGCCCAAATGATACCCAGAGGTATTATTTTAACAACATTAGTAGAGGGTCCTATGACAAAGTCACATGCAAATTTATAGCCTCTAGGCCATACGGTTATTCACAAAAAGTCTTTTTTGAAATAAATATCTTTTAACAACTTTGGTAGAGCTACATCCAATGAACATTCCTGCCAAGTTTCAGCTTGGGTGGCACAGTGATTTAGGAGAAGAAGATGTTTAAATAGATTGTTGACAGATGGACGCCAGATAGACAATGACCAATCACAATACCTCTTCTAAGCTCAAATGAGCTAAGCATAAACTACTCTTTGGACTTTAACAATTTCTCCATGTTTTGAAATAGATCTACAAGTTTTACACTTAGGAAAGGGGTCTTCTAATTTCATCAGTTGATTTATTAAATTGGGTTTAATGCCGCTTTGAACAGTATTTTAGTCATATCATGGCAGCTGGGGCACCTAACAATGGATTCCTGGTATTTCTACTACTACATTCTTTCCTAGCCTCCAGCTGCTTTCCCAGTTAGGCTTACAATTATCCACCAATTGGTGAGAGACAAATGTCGGAAAGAATATTTGCAGCAGCCAGGGATCCAACCCATGCCATCCCATGATTGAAGATTAGGAGTCTGATGCACCACCGACTGTTCTATGACGGCAGCACATCAATGAAGTGACAATAAAAGGTCACACCTACTAATGTGAATGATACTATTAATGCTCTAAAGTGATTTTAAATTGTGAATAAATTGACGCTAGAACTTTAACAATGGCACATACACAGTAAAAATGCTCCCTAAAGTAAGAAAATTTGATTCTACCGCCTTGTCAAAGAAGTCACATGCAAATAATTGATAAATATTAAACAATTTGTCTTCTTGGATAAGGGGGTAGAATCAATTTTTCTTTCAAAGGGGAAAATTCATTTTTTTTTTTTTTTTTTGTTCATCAAGTGACAAAAGATGAAGATCTGAATATTATTTTGTATGAAACCTCTCGGGTCCGTTCGAATAAGGTACGGAACTTTTAGGGTACGAAAACTATTTTGATATTTGATTAAATCGTTTCAATAATGTACCAGTGATGTCCACAATAAATTAAGACAATGAAGTAGCAATAGTTTAAAACGAATGCATCTGAATTACGTTAACTTCGATTGAGAAATCGACATAGATCTTGTGAACGTGGAGTGGACCGGGGTCTGACGAGTTTAAATTCTATTTCGAGGACTATGATAGAGCATTATAAGTCGACTTACCTCGTTGTCATGGAACCGTAGATCATTTCTGAGCATGCAAAGTACAATGCGCGTTTTCGAAGCCATTGCTCACGTTTTCTTCCACTTATAACAGGTCATCGACCCAAATTTACATAAGGGCATGGGGCAAATCGATCGAGGTAACACCGTGTATATATTTCAAGACGTATGGCGGGAAAATGACGCCGGCACGTGCCCTAGTTTTCAGTAGGGTCGGTCCTTCTTTTATGCGTAAACCTAAAAATCCAAAGCGTTTTGGTCGTAAAAACGTCAAAGAGTTTGGGTTAAAGTAGTTCCGGCAGAATAGATACCGGAATATACCGTTAATTAACAGCAAGCTTATTGAGTCATCGGTTAACTTGGTGTAAGTTTAGACAGCCCGCCGACTAGCCACCCAACTGCGCTTTTAGATGCCAACAAGATAAAAAGCTTTGGAAAATATTGTGTAAAATGAAGAAATTTCCTGTTACAAGCAATTTCTTCATTATCCACAATGTTTTTATACACTAAGAGTAAAAAGATTCCTGCTTTGAATTTGGACTGATCTAATATTGTGTCGTCTGGTAATGGCTTAGGGCAATAACCTAGTCAGGGTCATCACGGCTATGTATAGACCTAGTTACTTCCCGAGTTAGAGCCCTGGGCTGACCATATCAACTAACAAAGTAATTGTCTTTCGGTTGAGACATAAAATCGAGGCCCCGTGTGACGGTGCTATCTCCCGAGCATGTTAACCAGTTCCCACACAACAAATTTTTAGACAGGTCCAAATTGAAAGAAGTTGCAGACCACAATTTCAAGTTGATGGAATTTTAATTTTTTCGCCTTTTTAGGTAGAAAACATTGTGGATAATGAAGAAATTGCTTGATACAAGCAATTTCTTCATTTTCCACAATGTTTTCCAAAGCTCTATAATTGAGGCGCGTAAAAAGGTGGGCTTGAGTGGGAATGGGTTAAAGAACCAAGCGGATGTCTCAGTATCCCCCGTAACAACTAACCGTTTGCTGGGGGCGTCGCTCATATGGGCATGTGCTACCGTAGCGATGATAAATAAACGGGAAAAAAACACACACACACACACAGTTGCTGATGTCAAAATACCAGTTCCCGGCGTAATTGAAGAAGTAGAAATTGATCAGTGTGTAAAAGGACCAATCGCGATGCCAATAAAGGAATCAATCGACCAATCAATTCAATGGTTAATTAGGTCCGGAAATCAGATTTGAACTCCAACATTGGTCGCCATTCGTGTAAAACACTTTTGTCGGTTTGGCGACCTTAACTTCGTAACTACAGCTGGTTCAAGCTGTAGTTACGACGTTAAGGTCGCCAAAAAACAATTTCACTTTTTTTGTTACGTGCTACTGTTTGAAATTTTGCATAATAAAAGAGAAAGAAATTGCCGTTTAGAATCGATGCGGAACTTCCTGTTTGAGTCAATGGGCGAAGCAACGACATCTAAGTAGGCGCAATTGGGCCGAGGCCAGCGATTAGTCAATCATCAAATCACAACAAAAGAACATACAATGAAAGAAAAACATTCTCAACACACGGAGTTGCAAAGAGACTGGAATCGGAATCAGGGCCACTCTTCAACTCGGAACCATTCAAAGATTTTCCATAAGAAATGAGATCCACAGAGTTGC
The DNA here is from genome assembly GCA_946902895.1 of Fragum fragum. Classification (NCBI taxonomy): domain Eukaryota; kingdom Metazoa; phylum Mollusca; class Bivalvia; order Cardiida; family Cardiidae; genus Fragum; species Fragum fragum. Next base: position 9,099,489 of record OX336366.1, read on the forward strand.
TCCACACCATCATAGGCCTATGTAGAGACAATCGTAAAAAGGAAATTCTTCATTTTCCAAAATGTTTGCCAAAGCCTTTTCACGAGGGATTGTGTTGGAATGGGACAAGCAATAGACTGGTAGCATGGTGCAGTATCCATGAACGATCTTGTAGGACAGTTTAACACACCTAAGCAAAATCTAGTCCACTATTGAAACAGTTATCCTTGCGTACAACTGTACGCCAATGAAAGAATGCTTCTTCGTGCAAACAGAATACTATTGAACCCAAAGTTATTTTGATAATAATTCGTGGTAGTTGGTATGGGCTGTGGGTTTATTTTGGAACTTTAAATAATCAAATGCGTACTTTAAAGAGAACAAAATTGTATTGTTAAGGAACATTACAATAATAAAATGAGTAACCAAGAAGTACCAAAAGGTTTAAATGCGGAGAGTTGCATTTAAGTCTTCAATTAGTACTGGACTCCAAATTGTTTAGGAACATTGAAATAATCAAATAAGTACTCAACAGAGTTTTGATACAGATTGTAAGAGGCATATAATCGACCCCAAATTGTTAAAGAACATTGAAATAATCAAGTTAGTTCCTTAAAGAGTTATAGTAAAGGTTAAAAAGGAGGAATTGGTGGACTGCAAATGATGAAGGAACATTATAGTGATAAAATAAGTTACCAAAAGATTTGATAACATATTAAAAAGAAGCATTAACTGCACTCCAAATTGTTTAGGAACTTTAAATAATCAAATAAATACTTAAAAGAGTTTAAGTACAGATTAAGAATAAGCATTTACCGGATTCCAAATCGTTTAGTAACATTAATGTAGTCAAATTAGAAACATTAAGAGTTATTGTGCAGATTAAAAAGAATACTAGAAAACTAGGTTTACTAGACATCAAATCGTTACGGAATATTAAAATAATCAAACTAGTACTCTAAAGAGTTTCAATACAGATAAAAAAGAAGTATTTTCTCGACTCCAAATTTTTCAGGAACATTGAAATAATCAAATGAGAACTCCAAAGAGTTTAGGTATAGATTTAAAGTATCTATTAACAGTACTCCAAATCGTTTAGTGACATTTTAGTAATCAAAATTATTACTGTAAAGAGTTTTGGTACAGATTAATGAAAGCATTTATTGGGCTCACAATTGTTTTGGAACAAATCTTTATCAAATTTGTAATTTGAGTTTCAATACAGATAAAGAAGAAGTTTTTACTCCTCTCTAAATTGTTATGGAACATTAAAATAATCAATTGACATCTCCAATAAGTTTAGGTACAGATTTAAAAATAAAATCGTTTACTGATAGTTCAGTAATCCAAATTAGCACACTAAAGAGTTTAGGTTACTATTAAGGAAAGTATTCATTTAAATCACAATTGTTTGAAACAATAATTCAATCAAACTTATACTCTCGAGAGTTCAAATAGAAAAAAAAGAAGTACATTTATTTACTATACTCTTCATTGTTAAGGAATATTTGAATAATCAAATGAGAACTCCAAAGAGTTTAGGTACAGATTAAGAAGAAGCATTTACCGGACTCCAAATCGTTGAAGGACATAATAGTGATCAAATTAGTACCATTAAGAGTTGTGGTGCAGATTAACAGGAAGCATTCAGTGGACTCCAAATTGAATAATCCAGTAATTTTATGGTACAGGTTATAAAGAAGAATGTTTTGGACTCCATATTGTTAAGGAACATTAAAATAATCAAACTAATTATCTAAAGAGTTTTAATATACAAATTAAAATTAACCATTCACTGGATTCCAAATCGTTAAGGAACTATAATAATCAAAATAGTCCTCTAAAGAGTTTCAATATAGATAAAAAAGAAGTATTTACTCGACATCAAGTTGTTAAGGAACATAAAAAATCAAATGAGAACTCCAAAGAGTTTAGGTACATATTTTGAATAAGTACTGTGAATTTTCGCGTCGTCTTATTTTCGCGTGAGCAGATGCCAAGTACTTATTAGTGAGTTCATGAATTCGCGAGCGGCCATATGGTACTTGAGTTTCTCTGGATATACAAGGTCGAAGAAAAAATCGATATACGATCACAGCCCGATTCGGTATAGAATAATTACTGGTAATCCATTTAAGAACATTTATACCTATCTTATATTTTCATAGGAGATCTATTACAATTTCTCATCTAGGCCCGAGATCATAAAACTTTTTTCGTACTCAGTTAAGAAATTACTTAAACTGCAACGTTGAATAGTTGTGTTTCATTGTCAAAAGTAGAATTTGTGTGGTAATTTATAATTATTGACGTAGAATTTACGCTAGTATTCATCTTTAATTTCAAAATCAAATTTTGAGTAAATTCTCAATTGGGTACGAGAAAGGTTTAACAATCTCGGACCCTGAAATTGTTGTAAGATCGCAAAGTGTAAGATAAAGTTTAAGTAATATTTTTGTTTGGAAAAAGCTACAAAGCCTTTAACAAAAAGAGGTTTAAGGTCCTAATATGTGTATGCACTTACGCCCTTAAAAGACAACGATACAAGTCTTGCCAAAATATCACACATATTTATACCTTTCTTTATTAGAACAGAACAGAACAGAACAGAACATATATTTTATTTGACAGGTACAAATTGTACATAGTCGTGAATTCATGATTTAGTACATAAATTGGTCAAATCTCGCTTCCAAACATACATACTTACGATTCTGTTACACACTTTGCACACATATGCTAACTCTCACTTATCTCTTTTTCCTCTCCCCCTCTCCCCCTTTCTCCCCTTCCCCCCCTCCCTCTCTCTCTCTCTCTCTCTCTCTCTCTCTCTCTCTCTCTCTCTCTCTCTCTCTCTCTCTCTCTCTCTCTCTCTCACTATCACACCCTTTTTACTCCAATGTTTACATACATTTGATTGTTACAAGTTAAGTTATTCTATTTAAACATATATATGTAACACGAGGATGAAAAACACATAATTATTCATGGTAACGAACATTTGTAAAGTTTCATGGAAAGTTATACACGGACTATAGCAACAATGGTATGATTCAATGTAGCACGTTGTTTGATTAATCATACAAAGAACCATAACGATAAGATAATGCACATTTAATATACAATGCTAAATTTGTAAGGGTAGTTGTGTTGTTTGTAGAAAAAAGAGTAACTAATTTATACATACTTGGATTCTTGAAGTAATACTGGTCAATATAATTCTTTCTTAGTTTTACGTAATTTTTACATTTGAGAATAAAATGGTATTCATCTTCTATTTCCCCACTTTCACACATTAAACAAATTCGTTCATTTCTTGGAACTCTGTTATTGCTAAATCTGTCGGTTAGAGTCTCATTCATGTACATCAAATTAAAACACTACAATAAACAGTAAAATATACATGACCTTTCAAATATTAAATAAAAAGAGACTTTTGGTAAAATATACTATCAAGTCATTATCATATATATGGGTTAGTAGTGTTAGATAGGGTCAGTTGATAAAGGCACCGTCATTAGATGACATAATTATAGCCCGTGCCAGAACAGGTGTAATTGCTGATTTTGATTGATTTATTTCGCATCGTCTGCTTTAAATTTGTTGAAAGGTTCTCAGTGACTATGCAATAAAGAGTCAATTACAACTTCTTAGCTTCTTAACTTCAATACATTAAATGGACTAACTTGGCAGGTTTTCAAATTTTGTCGTCTGCTAAAGATTCCTGGTGTTCTCAAATTTGATTCATTCGGTTTTTACGCCGAGAAGGTTATAATCCCCATATGAATGAAATAAAGTGGGTGATGCAGAAATAGGTAAATATTTTGTCGTTTAATCTTCGTCGGTCCCCGGCTTACTTCGGACTTCTCCGTATTTTTCTGGTACAACATTGTCCAATTTAAGAGAGATTCGTGAATTTGTCTCGCGAATAATAGCGAAAATAAAACCCTCGCCTATAAAACCAACTTTACAGTATCCGCAATAATCAGAATATAGATTCTATTTTCTTTTCTCTCTTTACCCCCCCCCCCGAAAATATTCAGTGCTCGATGTCTTAAAAAATATTCTATCGCCAGGTGATAAACACATGCACAATGCGAAACCTAACATTTTTGTTCAAGGTACTCGCTTGGCACGAATGACTTTTAACAGGAATCTTATTGCAGCTGACCTTTGTCGGATTCCGAAAGAATTTGTAATCGGATGAAAAACATGCTGGCTTTGTATTATTGATGAGCCCTTATTGGCAATAACAGCCTGCTTACAAGATATTGTTTGCTGAAAGTAGTCATTTGATTTGATAGGCTTTGCTATGTTTCAAATTTCAGTAGTCTTAACCCATTCCAACGCAATCCCTCGCTTTTACGCTCCTCAAGAAAAAAATCTTATGAAAATATTGTGATAAATAAATTGCCACCATGTTTTTTATCTAAAGAGAAGACAAAATCTTAAATTCCATCAACTTGAAATTGTCGCGTGCAGCTTCTTTTAATTTTGATCAGTCTGAAATTTTGTGGTGTAGGAATTGGTAAAGTATTATTTGGATAATATATGTTAATTTTTAAAGCTGTTTTATTCCAATATTATCATCATTATTGTTGGAAAGGGAGACTTTGAGAAAACCCAATACTTTCCTTAATTACTGAGAAGTTTTTCGACATTCCAGATTAACTGTAGTTTTTACCTCATTTGTACCTCTCAGTGGTCAAAAGTTTGCAAGACACACATTTTCGAAGATCGTTTCGGCATGGGCTGACAAGGATCATTACCTTTCTCTTTGGGCAGGCTTTATGTGCGTAGTGTGGCCGTTCTACCTTCGTATACATTTAAAACCAAAATGATTGACATGTGCTAGACCATTTCTCACTTTTCAATACTTTTTTTCTCAGAATTTCCGGATGGTCTTTTATCTAGTGACACCATACACAAATGATTGAATTATTACACAGAGCTTGCAAGTATACCTCTAAGACGATAATCGCATAGCGTCCAATAAGCGTTCTTCGACCAAAATTTTTGTCTTACTTTGCAGCTATTGTCCCAAAAACAACAACAACAAAAACAATTCAAGACAATCCTCTTTCTCGATTCGAGGTATAATTCAAAATTATCGGAGTAATTCGATTAACAGGTTTTCATTGTAATAGATATACGTTTTCCAAAATCGCATATATTTCAGTTATAAATGTGATCTTGTAACTTCCACTTTTAAAACAGCACACTACATATGAGTAAGCCATTAATGAACAATGATCTAAAGACGTCATGAATACTAAAGTTAGAACTACGAGGGGTGTTGGAGAAGTTTTGGGACAAGTGGCATAACTTCTTTTTTCATGTGTAGTTTCCTACGAAATTTGGAACGAATTTGAACTAACATATGATTGAATAAAAATGTAATTTTGATAATATCAATAACCGCCAACATTTCAGCGTCACTATGGTTACGTCATGTAAGGCTGTGCGGAACACGCAGGCTTTTACTGACGAAATTAAACAATTTCGGTTTAGTTTCTTGTGGTTAAGCATAGTAATCACGTCTAATTTCTGTCTACATTTTCTCAAAATATTCCCCTGAATGTTTGATGCACTTTTCCCATCTTACAACCCACGTTTTGAAACATTTTCGGAAGTCCTCAGCTGGAATTTTGCGGATCACTTCGCGGACAACAACTGGAAGGTCATCGACGTCGTCGAATCTTTTTCCACGCATCTCCGACTTGATGGTGGGGAAAAGGTAGAAATCGCATGGTGCGAGGTCGGGTGAGTATGGCGGGTGTTGGAGTGTCTCGATATTCATCTGCGTAAGTGTTGCCTTGGTAATTACGGAGGTATGAGAAGGGGCGTTATCGTGGTGGAGGATGAAGTTGTCTTCCATGCCCGGGCGTTTCCTGCGGATAGCACCTGAAAGAAACACAATATCAGTTGCCTTTTGTCACATAACGTTTATTAGGCAAGTCTATATTAATTATCAACAAATCAGGTTTGAACCTACCTTCGAGTAATATTTTCCTGTGACAGTCCTGCCGATTGGAACCGCGTAGCACAACACCATTCCTCGCACGTCGAAGAAGACGATGAACATCATTTTCTTTGCTGATTTTCTCTCCATCGCTTTTGTAGGTGACGGCGAGCTCGGAGTCTTCCAGATACTGGAATCTTGTTTAGTCTCGGGATCGTAGACGCTCACCCAGGTCTCGTCTGCAGTAATTATTTTCTCTAGAAATCTGTTTCCTTGCTGGCGTTTTAATGAGGATGCACTGTCCGTAACTCTTTGCCGCTTTTGTTCATCCGTGAGAGTGCGGGGGATCCACCTAGCGCACACTTTACTCATTCCTCGGTCATTCGCGATGACCGAATGCACTGATGCAGTTCTCAGTCCCAGTACCGTTAGTCTTCTATCGCTGTCCAACAAAGTTTTGATCTCATCCGCCTTCTCTGACGTCGTGTTAGGTCGTCCACTTCTTGGTCGGTCGTTTGCGTCTGCTGTTGCGTCGTTGCTGAACACATTAAACCACTCATATATACTCGTCCTTGACATTGCATCTTGCCCATACGTCCCCGTTATCATATTGTGCGTTTCTTTCCGTGTTTTCCCAAGCAAAACGCAAAATTTTATCGAATACCGCTGTTATAATGTTTTATTCATGTTTGTAGATGTGAGGTGCGTTCTTTTCGTCGAGATGAAAAATCCCGCTAAATAAGATTTTTTATGCGTTTTCAAGAACGATTTATGTTATTTTGAGTGAGAAGATTCGACGTCGTCAAGGCTACTCGTTTAAGCCAATGCCGAGTACGCTTAAATTCCACATTAAAAATTCTTAAGATTCTTATTTAGCCGCTTAAAAATCTTAATCTAAAGAACGCTTTATCTTAAAAATCTAAATAAGAATCTTAAGAATCTCGACGAAAAGAACGCACCTGTGATTACCGCTTGTTTATATTTAAATGACTTTAGCTGTCGTCGTATGACGTCGTAAAGCAATTGCGGGAGACGTTCATGCACATTATTGTACATTTTTGACGTTCTAACCGTCACTATTCCAATTGCAAACAAGCACGATTTAACGAGGATTCGCATGACGCCGCGTAAATGCTCCGCCGACGCTGACATGAAGTTGCCATGGAGGCGTAATTTCTTAAAAAGTACATGTATGAAAGGTTACGTAAAAATCGCGTTTTTACACATTTCTTCTATTTAGAATTTTGAGCCATCGTCAACGTTTTGACGCTCTTCTAGAACTGTGGTCTGTTCACATTACATAAAATAACATGGTATACAATTTCATTTAAATTTCTTTTTAGAATATGTTCTTTAAGGCTGACTCAATATTGACAATTAGAGTCACTTGGCCAGGACCATTATGTCGGATAGGAATTTGGTACAATTATTAAAGTGACAGAATGAATTAGAGAGGACATCAAGAGTCGTGTTGCAGATGGAATAACTACAGTACGGTTTTCCATTTATCAAATTTTGAAATGGACTTTTTTGATATTTCTGTTATGAATGCGTTTGTAAAGCAGTAAACCTTTTTTCATGAAACCATCTAAATAACGAGCAAAAGTGAGCATTTGTGAAAATGGTCACTTTATACAATTTGTTATCACATGAAATACATATGATGGATAACAGAGTGAAATCACCAAATCACACACTCTTTGTACCCGTTAGAAAAGATTGACGATTCAATGAATTCCAAAAGCACAGATCCAAGTTCAAATAAAATGTATTTTGAAGTTTTAAGAGTCAACACGTCCTGATGATTAGGGGATTAAGCAATTTCCATCATGGCGATGTAACGGGAATTTTCTTCGAATAACTGATAACCAGTTTGATTTACTTTTATCATTTAATTTGCACTATTCTGAAGATGATTACTAAAACGATAGTTACTACGTTATTTTCTACGCGAAAATTGCGCAGGTTGGACATTTGGCGTGGACTTATGTGTAAATACGCATGCCTTTCCTAATTGACGTATCGCGATTGGCAATCAAAGAATCAATCGACGAAAAATCATTCATTTAGACTGCGGGTTAAATTGAACTCCAACATCATTGTGAAGCATTTTTATAGGTACGACGACTCATACGTCATAACTGCAGCGTATTGAAGCTGTAGTTACGACATTTGGTCGCCAACTAACCGTTTTACTGTTACATGTTACTAATAATAAATCTTGCAAAATAACACCGTTTAATTTTGAAGTGGGTTTACCTGTGCGAGCTCAATGGGCGCGTCGGCGATCCGTTCATTTTGTGTTGTTGAAAAAAATCTAAAAACGTTTCCATAGAAGGGGAATCGTATTTTGTATTCTTTTTACATGTGTATAAAGTGCAAGATGAGCTATTATGATCGGTCATTGTCCGTCGTCTGTCCGTCTACATTTTTTTTAAAAGGCAATATAGTAATAAGCTAACCAAGCTAAAACTCAGTCGGAATATTTACTTAATGAAGTTATATAAAAGTGACAAAAGAATTTTATTCCATGAAACACTCTTGTTGCCGTGTCATTTGAAAATAGAAATTTCAGTAAAACTTCGGAAGAATTTCTAGAAACTACAAGGCCAATGGCATCATATTTCAAAGATGTCATTAACACAAAGTTCTCTATCAAGTTCTTTAAAGATATTCGCCTGTGGTCAAAAATGGCCCCGACACAGAGCTCCAAAAGTTTGGAAAAACGCTCAACTACAGCAAGTTCAAGAGTCTTTTCCTCCTAAACTATATGGCACAGGGCATTCATATTTGGTATGTAATATAACTCAATGGTTTTGCAATACGTGTGTTTATGACAATTATGCCCCTATGGTTAAAATGGCTCAATTTACAAGTTTACAAATGTTATTCTTAGCTAAAGAATAAAGAGCATTTATATTTCGATTGTAGCTTAAATCTATCATGTTTTTTAAAGTTATGTCCCTTGTGACAAAAATTTCCCTCCAAAGGTATTCAAAGTTATAAAAACGCTCAATTAGAGTATTTTCAAATATCTGCCCCCTCCCCCCAATGTATAAGGTGCAATGCATTCATAATTGGTTTACAATATATACAGATGGTTTTCTACCAAAGGTTGCACAACTTTTTCTCATTGGTTTAAAATAATCTCTTCACAGAGTTCCAAAGTTTTGAATAACGCTCAATAAGAGCGATTTCAAAGACTTCTCTAAACCCATTACTAGACGATAAATTCTTAGAATGTTCCAAAATAAAACAAATCGGATTGAAATTTTGGTATAAGTATCTTTCAGGGTAGAAAACATTGTAAGAAATGAAGAAATTGCTTGTAACAAACAAGTTCTCATTGTCTCACAAAGTTTTCCAAACCTAATTACATCGAATGCATCAAAATGCGTGATTAATTGAGAATGGTTTTAACTGGAGAGCTGCTTTTGACGTTACCACTTTTTTCATGGTTCGAAAATATCTCGATGCCCCTTTACCAAAGCATTGCTATTTTGAGCGACAAATATTTATTTAATTATCGCTTGCCAAGCCAACTACCTCCAACAGAAAATTCGACCTAGATATTAAACGGTTTTATTTTACAAGTACGGGTAATAACCAAATGTGATTGTTGATTGCTGACCTAAGCGTCGTAACAATAGGTTAAATAAGCTGTAGCTACGACGTTTAAGTCGTCAACCCAATAAAAGTAGTTAACATAAATGCCGACCAATGCCTAAGTTCAAATTTTCTTCTGATGTAAATGAGTTATTTGATTGGTCAATCTATTCGTTGATTGAAATCGGCGATCCATCAATTGTTACGGGTTATAGTACATGGATTTTGCGCCAGCTATACTCTAACGTGCTCGGTGTATAGCACCGTGATACGGGGCTTCAAATTGAACATTCCTTCCAAACGACAAATTAGTAAATTTTGGTAGTCTGAGGCTCGAACCCGCAATCCAGAGGTTTGAAGTCGAGTGCTTTACCACCTGGGCCAATAAGACTGACCGAGCGACGTGGCTGTCAGTGGCGCTTATGTACACTAAAGTCAATAGATACGTCCACTAAATATTAACAATTGTTTGAATTTCTTCAGTTCTTTTAGTAGAACAGCCATGAACCTAATGCAGGTGATGAGAAGAATAGGATTATTCACGGTTGTTATCTCACAGAGCTACAAAGCACACAAACACGAATTGGTTGTGTCATGACGGTTTTCAGCATCCATAAGAAATGTACAGTGATTCTGGGTTTAAATGCACTACATGTCTACCTAATGGGAACGGTTAAAGCTTGTAAAATAAGTGGTACGTTCAATAATTGAGCACAGGTCAATAATCCTGATTTGAATCCTTATCAGCCTTTGCAGATCATGCAGTCTGATCAGGGTCTATTTTTTCGTATTTGTTGATTAATCCCATTGTGTATAAAGAGTTAGTAATAGATGAAATCTTTTGATATACCATTTTGGAAGTACAATTAACCCATTACTTTGATAGTCTATTTTAATAAAAAGTTGTGAGAAGGAGAGACTATTAATGAAATGTATTTTCTCCTTTTCTCAAAATGTTTTTTCTTTAATTGTTATTATTATTATCTTTGATATTAAGCAAATTGAGCATGTATATATCTTTGTTGTCTAGTTATAATGGGTTAATAGAACCTTAACTTGGATCTTACACTTTCTTTAACCCACCCATTCCCACACAATCCTCTGTGTGTGTATTTCCGTTTATTTATCGTCGCTACCGTAGCACATGCCAAAATGAGAGACGCCCCCAGAAGACGGTTAGTTGTTACGGGGGATAGTGCAAGGATACAGGAAGACTGCTGAGGGCCCCGCCTGGTTTATTAACGTACTCGATGGAGAGCACCGTCACACTGGGCATCGGTTTTACGTCTCATCCGAAAGACAATTAGTTTGTAATTTGATATGGTCAGCCTAGGGCGCGAACCCGTGATCTTGAGGTTTGAAGTCAAATGCTCTACAAACTGAGCTAATCGGGCTGACCACACAGTCCTGATTGTTTGAACCCCATAATATACAAACTTTGGAGTGCATGCTGGATAATGAAGAAAAAAATGCAAATTATTTTTTATTTACCACAATTTTTCTTTGAACCAGTCAAAAATATGGCACGAAGTGCTCAAGTGAGTTGTTGTTGTCACCTTTTGTCAGTCGTGCGTCCGTCGTGCGTCGTTCGTCAACAATTTCTTTAAACAACATCTCCTCCCAAACCATTGGGCCAATTTGAACCAAATATGGCAGAAATGTTCCTTAGGTGGTCCCCTCTAAAAATAGCTAAAAGAATTGAAATCCATTAAAAACTGTTAAAAACCATGGCAACAAAAGTGAAAATTTAAAATATTCTTAAAAAATCTTCTCCTCCTGACCCAGAAGGCGTAGAGCCTTGTTATTTGCATGAAGCATCAGTTAAGTGACCTCTTTCAAAATAGCTAAAATCATGGTCCTCGAGTCCCGAGGGGCGGAGCCGGGGGGGGGGTATATGCATGAAGCATCAGTTTACTGAATTCTTTCTTATTTCTGAAATTATAACCCATAGATCTTGAGGGAGGAAAACTTTTCTCCTAATTTCACATTTTTCACATTTGAATTTGTATTTTAGGCTTTTGGATCCCCAGGTACATAGTCTATATATGTATTAAGTATTGCCCACTTGTATCATAATCCTAACCTTAAAGACCTAGTTTAAGGAATGTTGGGTATGTTGGATCCCTACTGATAAGCAAATTGTCTTATCTGTAAATCACACCAGGGGGTTAATCATCTTGTATATTCCATTGATGACCATGGTCAAAATTGGTCAATATTATGCAATAGCTGCACCCTAGCTTTATGTTGATGAAGATTTGATAGAAAACAAAGTAGTTATCTTTTTAAATTTCATCTTATCATTTTTTACGCTTTTAAAATTTCAAATCAATTACAAATTACTGAATGAAAAGTGACTAAGTTGCAGATTGCTGGATTGAATGTAATTGAAAGAAATTTTACATGCATTACTTTTTTTGTAATTTAAGCGGTTAAATAGTTTCTTCAAACATTGTGGTAAAGTAAGAATTCTGGTAAAAATACTTTTTTTCCATTTTGATTTATCTCCTGGCCTAGAATATTGAAGTATTTCCTTTACAAATTAAAAAAAGTTCGATTTAATTAAAGAGAAAAAGTGTTGAAATATTGAGACGAAAGGTGAAATCAGAAAAATCAATGTTTTCTCATCTTTTCTCAATGTTCTTTATCCAAGTTATTCAAGTTGCTATTCGTGATCTGTTATGATAACAATAGCTTAATATTTTGTATTTAACTGTCTCCTGTACTTTGAAAAAGTCTTAAAAATCAGGACTTATCATTCATTAACAATAATAACCAAATAAAATTTAAAATTTATTTCAAGAGAAAAATTAGCCACAAAGAAAGTGCAAATATAATCCACACTTATCCATGGTAATACAGCAGATTTAATCCCTTGTATACTGTATATAGCTTCCGTATTAGATAAGGTCGTTAAATTCTCAGCGGGTGGTTAATTGTATATCTCATTTGGGGGGGGTCAAATAAAGAAGGATTAAACTAGGCCTTTAACATGAAATTAGACTATTGATAGAAAACGAGCCTAAACGTCGTAACTACAGTTTATGTAAGCTGTAGTTACGAAGTTTAAGTCGACAAAACCGCGCTTATGTTTCTCAAAATCTTGACCAATGTAAGAGTTCAAATTTCACTCCCGTTCTAAATAATTATTTGAATGGTCTATTGATTCAACACCTCGATTGGAAATGAAGAAATTGCATATATCAAGCTATTTTAACAGTATCCGCAATGTTTTCTATCCTAAAAGACGAAAATAAAACAAGAGGCCCATGAGGGCCTGAGACGCTCTATTGGTAATCAATTTTTCCGTTAAAGAAATCTGATATTTAAGGAAGTTAATTGCTCAAAGAAGAATGCATAAAGAAAAAAAAGGGGGGGGGCTTTATCCCCTTTATCATTTTAAGCAACAATCCTCAAGGCCCATTTTCCCATGTTTCATGACGGATCCACTCCATTTCCAAAAGAAAGTTACCTTATGGCCCTACAATCATTCTGTGAATATTTCATCAGAATCTGACAATAATTGTGGACTTTATCACATAAACAGGATTGTTTTGATTGAAAATCAATAAGGCCCCTTTTCCTGTGTTTTCTGATGGATCAATTTCATTCCAAAAGGAACTTTCCTTACAACCCTACAATTGCCCTGTGAAATTTAAAAGACAATTTTAAAATGATTGTGATCTTCATCACATACACAAGAATGTTTTGAATGATAATCTGTAAGGCCCCTTTTCCTGTGTTTCGAATGTCACAATTATTCCATGCATCTTTGAAGAGAATCCAACAAAACTGTTGACTTTATTGTGTTAACAAAGATATTAAATTCAAGTTCCCATAAGGCCCCTTTTCCCGTGATATTTTACTGTTGGTACTTGATGGATTGTACCCAGTACTGAAAAGAACCATTTTAGTTATTGTACAATCTTTCTGTGAAATTTTGAAGTGAATCCGGTGAAATCAAGGGACATCATTGTGTTAACCAGAATATTTAAAAAAGTTTTTCATAAGGTCCCTTTTTATGTGACACTTGCCATAATCAGATCCACTGTCAAAATCAACAATTGGAATGATGGTACAATCAATCTGTGTATTCTGTGGAATTTATTGTGTTAATGAGTTTATAGTGAAATCTTCATAGGGCCCCTTTTCTCATGATACTTTACAGAACAAACACAATTTCAAAAGGAACAATTCTAATGAAGGTACAATCATTCTTTTAAAGTTAAAGAGAATCAATGAAAACAGTGGACTGAATTGTGTCAAGAATTTTTGTAACAAAATTTTCATAAGGCCCCTTTTTCCGTGAAACTTAACAAATCAGACCCAATGTACAAAGGAACAATCCTAGTGATAGTTTGAAGAAAATGATAAAGACTGAGGACTTTATTGTAACAATGATGTTTTGTAATAAATTTTTTATAAAGTCCCTTTTCTTGTGTCACCTAACCAATCAGGCCTAATTTACAAAGGAACAATCAAAATGATTTTACAACCATTCTATTAAAGTTTGAAAAGATTCTGATAAAGACTGAGGACATTGTTGTGTTTATGAGGATTTGGTAATAATTTTTCATACAGCCTCTTTTCCTATGATACTAGACAGATCAGGTCCAATATGGAAAGAAACAATCCTAATGATGGTACAAACATTCTGCGAAAGTTTGAACAGAATCTGATGAAAACTGCAGACTTTATCTTGGTGTAAGATATTTCAAAATAAATTTTCATACGGCTCCTTTTCCTGTGATACTTGAAGGATCAGGTCTCATGTCATCAACGATCGTGATTATTGTACAAAGATTCTGTGAAGGTTTGAACAAAATCAAATGAAAGCTATGGACTTGGTTACAAGGATTATAGATAAGATTCTCAAAAGGCCCCTTTTCCCATGATACTAGACAGACCACACCTAATTTGAAAAGAAAGAATCCTCATGATGGAATAATCTTTCTGTGAAAGTCTTAACAGAATCTGATGAAAACTGTTGACTTTATTGTGGTACAATGATTTTAAAATTAAATTTCATAATGCTCTTTTTCCTGTGATACTTGGCGGATCAGGTCTAATGCAAACATCAACAATCATTATTATTGTACAATTATTCTGTGAATGATTGAAGAAAATCCGATGAAAGCTCTGGACTTGGTAACAATGATTTATAAATGAAATTTTCTTAAGGCCCCTTTTCCTGTGTTTCTTGATAGTTCGAACCCTGTTATGAAAAGAATGATAGTTATGACCTTCCAATCAATCCGTGAAAGTTTCAACAAAATCTGATCAAAGCTGTGGGCTTCATTGTGTTAACAGGGTTTTATTAATTGAATTTTCATTTAGCCCCTTTTCCCATGTTACTTGATGGATCTGTACCAATTCCAAAGGGAACTCTTCTTACAAAAGTATAATTATTCTGTTTGAGTATAAAGACAACCCCATCTCATCTGTGGACTTACAAGTATTAATTAAGATTTTTTAAATTGAATTTTCCTAAGGCCCCTTTTCCTATGTTTCTCAATGGATCAGACCCAATTTGAAAGGAACAATCATTATGTGAAAGTTTGAAGTCAATCAAGTGAAATCTAATGCCATGATGTGTTAACTAAGATTTTTTTTATTAAATTTTCATAGGCCCCCTTTTCCCATGAAATTTGATGGATCAAACCTACTTCCGAAAGGAACAATCCATTTAATGTAATAATCA
Organism: Fragum fragum; assembly: GCA_946902895.1. NCBI lineage: Eukaryota > Metazoa > Mollusca > Bivalvia > Cardiida > Cardiidae > Fragum > Fragum fragum. The sequence continues at coordinate 9,114,737 of OX336366.1, forward strand.
TTCTGGGAATGTTTGAAGAGAATTTATTGAAAACTATGGACTCTATTGTGTTCACGAGGACTTTTTCAATCCAGTTTTTATCGGGCCCCCTTTTCCCGTGGTCCTTGACTGATCATACCAAATTATGAAAGGAACAATTCTTATGATGGTACAATCATTCTGTGAAAGTTTGAAGTCAATCAGATGAGAACTGTGGACTCTAGAGTGTTAACAAGATCTTTGAATTAAATTTCAATAAGGCCCCCTTTCCTATGTTTCTTGAGGAATTATATCCAATACCGAAAGGAACAATCCTTATGATGGTACAATCATTCTGTGAAAGTTTGAAGAGAATCCATTGAAAATTGTTGGCTCTAGATAATTGATGAGAATTTTAATTAAAATTTTCATTGGGCCCCTTTTTCCTGTGTTTCATGACCGATCATACCCAATTTCGAAAGGAACAATCCTTATGATAGTACAATCATTCTGTGAAAGTTTGAAAGGAATCCGAAGACAACTGTTGACTCGAGGGTGTTAAAGAGGATTTCATAAAAGATTTTTCGATTAAATTTTCATAGGCCCCATTTTCCCATGAAACTTGATGGATCAAACCTACAGCCGAAAGGAACAATTCTTATGACGGTACAATCATTCTGTAAAAGTTTAAATACAATCTGATGAAAACTGTGAACTCTAGAGTGTTAACAAAGGATTTTTTAATTAAATTTTTTTAAAAGGCCCCTTTTCCCGTGTTTCTTGACAGATCATATCCATTTTCGAGAGGAACGATCCTTATGGAGGTACAATCATTCTGAGAAAGTTTGAAGAGAATCCAATGAAAACTGTGGACTCTATCGATTAAACGAGGATTTTTAATAGAATTTTTAATTAAATTTTCATAAGGCCCCTTTCCCGTGTTTCTTGACGGATCATACCCATTTTCGAAAGGAACGATCCTTATGATGGTATAATCATTCTGAGAAAGTTTGAAGAGAATCCGATGAAAACTGTGGATTCTATCGCGTAAACGAGGATTTTTTAATTAAGTTTTAATTAGGCCCCTTTTCCCATGTTGCTTGACGGATCTTACCCAATTTCGAAAGGAACGATCCTTATGATGGTACAATCATTCTGAGAATGTTTGAAGGGAATCCGATGAAAACTGTGGACTTTATCGCGTAAACAAGGAAAAGTTTAACGGACAGACGACGGACGGACGGACGGGCAGACGGACGGACGCCGGACGGGAAAAAGCCATCGCTATAGCGCTAGTGGCCTTCGGCCAGTAGAGCTAAAAAGACAAAATTATAATAATAATAATTCCATTAATTTGAAATCGTCGTCTCCGCCTTCTTTCAATTTGGATTGGTATAAAATCTTGCTGTCTGGGAGTGGGTTAATCGTATCTCATATTAATAAAACAGGTCCTTTTTTTGTCTTCCAAAGTTGTTATATCATAGGATATGAGTGAGAATGACAAACATTCACATGCTTCGTATAATATCATACATAGTTGAAATCTTACGAGTTCTTTGAATGATGAGGAAAATCTCCGATTCAAAAATCGCTCGCATTGATTCCACGGTTTTTGCCAAGAATCAAAGCTTTTTGTGCATTACTATAAAATAGTTCGATATAACCCATTCTCACATAATCCCAATGTTATACGACCCTCAAGAATAAAGCTTGGATAAATATTGTGGAAAACGAGGAAATTATTAGTAACACGCACATTTCTTAATTAACAATGTTTTCTATCCAGGAAGATAAAGGCTTTCTTAGTTTGATTGTTTTAAGGTCAAAATTTTGACATATATTCAATGATCCTTAACAGATTGTAGTCAGGTAAATGCCTGTTAAGAGAACTGACTGATTTTTGTAGCGTTCCTTAACAATTTGGAGTCAAGTTTAAACCGTTTTTATAATCTGTGCCCGAACTGTTTGCATTACTAATCTAGTTATTTTAATGTTCCTTAACTGTTGTGAGCTAATCTATTTATTTATTTTATTATGACTTAACAGACTAGAATGAATTTAATTACGTGTACCGAAACTCTTTAGAGTACTGATTTGATTAATTTAACGTTTATAAACAGTTTGGAGTCAAGTAATTGCCACTCTACTTAAGAAAGTACAAATCTAATTATTTCAATGTCCCTAAACAGCTTTGGATTATTTACCCATTCCCACATAAAGGCGCTTTTGGACCCCCCCCCCCCCCCGAAAACAATTGGAATAAAATTGTGGGAAATAAAGAAATTGACTTTTACAAGCAATTTCTTCATTTTCCACTTTGTTTAATGCCTAGAAAGTTGAAAAAATATAAAATTTGATAAATTTTAATTTGCCGTCTGCAACTCCTTTCAATTTGGACCGCTCTAAAATTTTATCGCTTGGCAATGGGTAAATGTTTTTATAAACTCTTTAAGGTACTGATTTGAATAATCGAAGTTTCTGAAACAATTTGGAGTCAAATAAATGCTTCTTTTTTGCAGTACCAAAAACTGTTAAGATAACGTTTTGGTTATCTTCCTAAACTGTTTACCGTTACTCTATCCCGCCCACTTTTTGAGCTATTGTCCTAAGTTGTTTTTACCTTTACTTTTTTGTCCGGAACATATCTCCTAAACCATAAGTGTTAACAATTTAAACTTTGTACACTTATAGATCACAATGTGGAGAAGTGTCACGTACAAGAACCATTACTCTGCCACGTCCTCTTTTGAGTTATTGTCCTTTGTTACTTTTACTGTTAGATTTTGTCCGGAACATATTTTCTACATAATAAGTGCTAGCAATTTCAAACCTTATAAACTTATAGAAAATATTGTGAAGAAGTGTCATGTAAAAGAACCGTTACTCGACCACACCCAATGTTTGACTTATTGCCGTTTCTTGTCTAATCTTTTTTTTTTACCTCTACATTTATGTCCGGACCAAATCTCCTAAACCATTAGTGCTGGCAACTTCAAACTTTATACACTTATAGATAATAGATTTGCCCTTTGTTTAACCTTTACATATTTTTTTCGAAACATATCTCATAAACAGTGCATGCTACCAGCTACAAACATTGTAGAGAAGTTTCATGTTAAAGAACCCTTACTCTGCCACGCCCTTTTTAATTAATCTTTCTGATTTCTAAAACATTTGCTGTTAGGGATGTCAAAACCAGTAATTGAAAATGAACATGTACATGTCTGATTTATGCAAATAAAATATGTATAAACCAAAACCAGTAATTGCTTCAGAATCTTCTTTTATTTATTGTTTTTCTCAAGATTGTCTACCTTTATATACCCAAAATTGACCCTTTCCCAAAGAGCAAAAATTCAGACTATGCCTAATTCAAAGCTACTGCAGACGACAAAATGATAGTTATTTAAAAAAGAAATAATTAACGTTAAAATACAGAAAATATTGAAGAAAAGGGAGAAAATGTCAATTATCAGCATTCTTCTTTTCTTTCAATGTTTTCCTAAATCTACTCTTAGCGACGTCAAACTAGGTCTTGCTTGGGAAAAGATTAGCCGCCGTCAAAGCGCAGTCGGTAGCGCATATACTCATAATCTTCAATAACGGGATGTCATGGGTTCGATCCCCGGCGGCGGCACATATCCTTTTCGACATTTGTCTCTTACCAATGGGTGCATAATCGTAAACCTAAGTGGGATAATAGCTGAGGGCTAGGAAAGGAATTACTGGTGTGAGAAATACCAGGAATCCATTGTTAGGTGTTCCAGCCGCATGCAGTGATATGACTGAAATACTTTCAATTAATCAATCAATCAATTGGGAAAGATTACCTATAAAAAAGTTTATTTTAGTCGGTCGGGGGACTTCTGTATTGCATCTCAATGCGACATGCACTCGTTGATTTATTGTTCCATAACAGTAAGAGTCAATTTCTTACTTCTTCATCAGTTGTACCGAAACGATTCAAAGAACTTATTCGATTATTTTAACGCTTCTAAACAATTAGGAGTAAAGCAAATTACTGTTCTTAAACCCTTTTTAGTACTGACTGAATAATTTGAGGCCAGTAAGGGCTTATTTTAAATCTGTACCTAATCTCTTTGGAGCTCTCATTTCATTATTTAATCTTTTTAACAATTTAGAGTCAAGTAAACACTTCCTTTTTAGCTGTATTAAAACTCTTGAGGATTGAAGTTTAATTTGATTCTTGTCCCGAAAAAATTGTGAGAAAAATGATACTTTCTTTAATCTGTACCTAGACTCTTTAGAGCACTGATATGGATTACCGAAACGTCACTAAACGAATTGGAGTACAGAAAATACGGTTTTTAAATCCGTACCAAACTCTTTGGAGTTCTCGTTTAATTCTTTTTATGTTCCTTAACAATTTGATGTAGAGTAAATAATTCTTTTTTATCTGTATTGAAACTCTTTAGGGTACTAGTTGGATAATTTTGATACTCCGTAACGATTTGGTTTCCAGTAAATTATTCTTTTTATACTACACCATAAATAACAATTTAGGGTCTTAGTAAATATTTCTTTTTTTATCTGTATTAAAACACTTGAAAATACATGTTTGAATAAATAAGCGTTCCAAAACTATTGCGAGTCCACTAAATACAGTCTTTAATGTGTACCTATACTTTTTAGAGTACTGAAATGTCACTTAACGATTTGGAGTACAGTTAATACTTATTTGAAATCTGTTGTAAATTCTTTGGAGTTCTCATTTGATTTTTTCTTAATTTCCTTAACAATTTGGAGTCAGAAAAATACTTCTTTTTTATCTGTATTTAAACTCTTTCGAGCACTAGTTAATTATTTTGATGTACCTTAATGATTTGGAGTCCAATTAATGCTTCTGTTTAATCTGAACTATAACTCTTACTGGTATGATTTTGATTATTTTAATGTCACCAAACGACTTGGAGTCCGGTAAATGCTTCTTCATTATCTGTACTTAAACCCTTTGGAGTACTCCTTTGATTAATTTAATGATCCTAAACAATTTGGAGTCAAGTTTACGCTTCTTTTTAATCTGTAAGTAAATCTTAAGAGTACTTATATTATAATTGAAAGTTCTTTCACCATTTGCAGACCATAAAGTTCTTCTTTCTAATCTGTACCATTACTCTTTAGAGTACTAATTTGATTATTTCGAAGTTCTTGAACAATTTGGAGTCCATTAAATACTTCTTTCAATCTGTACCATAACTCTTTAGAGTGCTTATTTGAATATTTCAATGTTCTTTAACAACTTGGAGTCCATTAAATACTTCTTTCAAAATGTACCATAACTCTTTTGAGTACTAATATGATTGTTTCATTGTTCCTTAACAATTTGGAGTCTATTACATACTTATTTCAAACTGTGCCATAACTCTTTAGAGTACAAATTTGATTATTTCTATGTTTTATAACAATTTGGAGTGCTTAAAATACTTCTTTCAAACTGTACCATAACTCTTTAGAGTACTAATTAGATTTTTTCAATTATTCTTTAACAATTTGGAGTCTATTTCAATGCTTCCTTCAATCTGTACGATAACTCTTAAGAGTGCTTATTTGATTATTTCAATTTTCTTTTACAACGTGTAGTCCATTCAGTACTTCTTTCAAAATGTATAACAACTCTTTTGAGTACTAATTTGATTGTTTCAATGTTCGTTAACATTTTGGAGTCCATTAAATACTTCTTTAAATCTGTACAATAATTATTTAGAATACAAATTTGATTGTTTCAATGTTTCTTAACAATTTGGAGTCCATTTAATACTTCTTTAAAACTGTTCCTTAACTCTTTTGGGTACTAATTTGATAGTTTCAATGTTCGTTAACAATTTGGAGTCCATTAAATACTTCTTTAAATCTGTACAATAATCATTTAGAATACAAATTTGATTGTTTCAATGGTTCTTAACAATTTGGAGTCTATTTGATACTTCTTTTTAAATCTGTAACAGAACTCTTAAGAGAACAAAGTTGATAATTTCATTGTTCTTAATCAATTTGGAGTCCAATAGATATTTTTTTTCAAACAGTACCATAACTCTTTTGAGTACTAATTTGATTGTTTCAATGTTCCTTAACAATTTGGAGTCCATTTAATACTTCTTTCAAACTGTTCCTTAACTCTTTTGAGTACTAATTTGATTGTTTCATTGTTCCTTAACAAATTGGAGTCTATTTAATACTTCTTTAAATTTGTAACAGAACTCTTAAGAGTACAAATTTGATTATTTCCATGCTTTTTTAACAATTTGGAGTCCTTTAAATACTTCTTTCAAACTGTAGCAAAACTCTTTAGAGTACTAATTAGATTTTTTCAATTGCTCTTTAACAACTTGGAGTCTATTGCAATTCTTCCTTCAATCTGTACGATGACCCTAAAGAGTGCTTATTTGATTATTTCAATGTTCTTTAACAAAGTGTAGTCCATTAAATACCTCTTTCAAAAAGTACCATTACTTCTTAGAGTACAAATTTGATTATTTCAATGAACTTAATCAATTTGGACTCTAATAAATACTTTTTTCAAACTGTACCACAACTCTTTTGAGTACTAATTTGATAATTTCAATGTTCCTTAACAATTTAAAGTCCATTTAATACTTCTTTCAAACTGTACCTTAACTCTCCAGAGTACATAGTTGATAATTTCTATGTTTTTTAACAATTAGGAGTTCTTTAAATACTTCTTTCAAACTGTACAAAAACTCTTTAGAGTACTAATTAGATTTTTCAATTGTTCCTTAACAATTTGGAGTCTATTTCAATACTTCTTACATTCTATAGAGTGCTTATTTGATTATTTCAATGATCTTTAACAACTTCGATTCCATTAAACAATTCTTAAAATCTGTTTCATTACTCTTGAGAGTACACATTTGGTTATAACAATGTTCTTAATCAATTTGGAGTCAATTTAATACTTCTTTCTTTAGAGTACTTATTTGATAATTTCAACAATCCTAAACAATTTGGAGTCCATTAAATATTTTTGTCAATCTGTACCGTAACTCTTTAGAGTACAAATTTGATTATTACAATGTTCCCAATCAATTTAGAGTCAATTTAATACTTCTTTCAAACTGAACCGGAAATCTTAAGAATACTAATTTCATCATTTCATCAATCCTAAACAATTTGGAGTCCATTAAATATTTCTTTCAATCTGTACCGTAACTCTTAAGAGTGCTTATTGGATTATTTCAATGATCTTAATCAATTTGGAGTCCATTTAATAATTCTTTCAAACTGTACAATAACTCTTTAGTGTACTTATTTGGTTGTTTCATTGTTCCTTAACAATTTTGAGTCCATTCAATACTTCTTTAAATCTGTACCATCATTATATAGAATACAAATTTGATTGTTTCAATGTTCCTTTACAATTTGAAGTCCTTTAAATACTTCTTTCAATCTATACCATAACTCTTTAGATTGTTTATTTGATTATTTCACTGTTCTTTAACAACTGTGAGTCAATTTAATTCTTCTCTAAACCTGTACCTTAATTACTTAGAATTCAAATTTGATTGCTTCAATGTTCCTTAACAATAAGGAGTCTATTTAATACTTCTTAAAATCTGTAACAGAACTCTTAAGAGTACAAATTTGATTATTTTAATTTTCTTTAACATTTTAGAGTCCATTTTATACTTCTTTCAAACCGTACCATAACTCTTTTGAGTACTAATTTGATTGATTCAATGTTCCTTAACAATTTGGAGTCTATTTAATACTATTTTAAATTTGTAACAGAACTCTTAAGAGTGCAAATTTGATTGTTTCGATGTTCCTTAACAATTTGGAGTCCATTTAATACTTCTTTCAAACTGTACCACAACTCTTTAGAGTACAAATTTAATTATTTCTATGTTCTGTAACTATTTGGAGACCTTTAAACACTTCTTTCAGTCTGTACCATCATTAATTAGAATACAAATTTGATTGTTTCAATGTTCTTTAACAACTTGGAGTCCTTTAAATACTTCTTTCAATCTGTATTATAAGTCTTATGAGTACAAATTTGATTGTTTCAATTTGCTTTAACGATGCTGAGTCCATTTCATACTTCTTTCAAACTGTACCATAACTTCTTAGCGTGTAATTTGATAGTTTCAATGTTCCTTAACAATTTGGAGTCTATTTAATACTTCTTTAAATCTGTTTCAGAACTCTAAAGAGTACAAATTTGATTGTTTCAATGTTCCATGACAATTTGGAGTCCATCTCAAACTTCTTTCAAACTGTACCATAACTCTTAAGAGTCAAATTTGATTATTTCAATGTTTGGTAACAATTTGGAGTCCTTTAAACACTTCTTTCAGTCTGTACCATACCTCTCTAGAGTACTTATTTGATTATTTCAATGTTCTTTAACAACTTGGAGTCCATTAAACACTTCTTTAAATCTGTACCATAACTCTTTAGAGTACAAATTTGATTATTTCAATGTTCTCAATCAATTTTGAGTCTATTAGATACTTCTTTCAAACTGTACCGTAACTCTATAGAGTGTTTATGTGATTATTTCAATGTTCTTTAACAACTTGGAGTCAATTAAATACTTCTTAAAACCTGTACCATGATAACTTACAATACAAATTTGATTGTTTCAATGTACCTTAACAATTTGGAGTCTATTATATACTTCTTAAAATCTGTAAAAGAACTCTAAAGAGTACAAATTTGATCATTTCAATTATCTTTAACATTTTGGAGTCCATTTCATACTTCTTTCATAACCGTACCATAACTCTTTAGAGTGTTTATTTGATTGTTTCAATGTTCCTTAACAATTTGGAGTCTATTTAATACATCTTTAAATTTGTAACAGAACTCCTAAGAGTACAAATTTGATTGTTTCGATGTTCCTTAGCAATTTGGAGTCCATTTAATACTTCTTTCAAACTGTACCGTAACTCTTTAGAGAACAAATTTAATTATTTCTATGTTCTGTAACAATTTGGAGTCCTTTAAACACTTCTTTTCAGTCTGTACCATAACTCTTTAGAATGCTTGTTTGATTATTTCAATGTTCTTTAACAATTTGGAGTCCATTCAACATTTCTTTAAATCTGTTCCATATCTCTTTAGAATACAAATTTGATTGTTTCAATGTTTTTAATCAATTTGGAGTCCATTAAATACTTCTTTCAAATTGGACCATAACTCTTTAGAGTACTTATTTGGTTGTTTCATTGTTCATTAACAATTTTGAGTCCATTGAATACTTCTGTAAATCTGTACCATCATTATTTAGAATTCAAATTTGATTCTTTCAATGTTCCTTTACAATTTTAAGTCCTTTAAAAACTTCTTTCAATCTGTTTTATAACTCTAATGAATACAAATTTGATTGTTTCAATTTTCTTCATCAATGCTGAGTCCATTTCATACTTCTCTCAAACTGTACCATAACTCTTTAGAGTGTAATTTGATTGTTTCAATGTTCCTTAACAATTTGGAGTCTATTTAATACTTCTTTAAATCTGTAACAGAACTCTTAAGAGTACAAATCTGATTATTTCATTTTCTTCAACATTTTGGAGTCCATTTCATACTTCTTTCAAACCGTACCATAACTCTTTAGAGTGTTTATTTTATTGTTTCAATGTTCCTTAACAATTTGGAGTCTATTTAATTCTTCTTTAAATTTGTAATAGAACTCTTAAGAGTACAAATTGATTGTTTCGATGTTCCTTAGCAATTTGGAGTCCATTTAATACTTCTTTCAAACTGTACCGTAACTTTTTAGAGTACAAATTTAATTATTTCTGTGTTCTGTAACAATTTTGAGTCCTTTAAACACTTCTTTTCAGTCTGTACTATAACACTTTAGAGTGTTTATTTGATTGTTTCAATGTTCCTTAACAATTTGGAGTCTATTTAATACTTCTTTAAATTTGTAACAAAACTCTAAAGAGTACAAATTTGATTGTTTCATTGTTCCTTAACAATTTGGAGTCCATTTAATAATTCTTTCAAATTGGACCATAACTCTTTAGAGTACTTATTTGGTTGTTTCATTGTTCCTTAACAATTTTGAATCCATTGAATACTTCTGTAAATCTGTACCATCATTATTTAGAATACAAATTTGATTGTTTCAATGTTCCTTTACAATTTGAAGTCCTTTAAATACTTCTTTCAATCTGTATTATAACTCTTATGAGTACAAATTTGATTGTTATAATTTGCTTTAACAATGCTGAGTCCTTTTCATACTTCTTTCAAACCGTACCATAACTCTTTAGAGTGTTTATTTTGATTGTTTCAATGTTCCTTAACAATTTGGAGTCTATTTTATACTTCTTTAAATTTGTAACAGAACTCTTAAGAGTCAGATTTGATTGTTTCGATGTTCCTTAGCAATTTGGAGTCCATTTAATACTTCTTTCAAACTGTACCGTAACTCTTTAGAGTACAAATTTAATTATTTCTACGTTCTGTAACAATTTGGAGTCCTTTAAACACTTCTTTTCAGTCTGTACCATAACTCTTTAGAATGCTTGTTTGATTATTTCAATGTTCTTTAACAACTTGGAGTCCATTCAACACTTCTTTAAATCTGTACCATATCTCTTTAGAGTACAAATTTGATTGTTTCAATGTTTTTAATCAATTTGGAGTCCATTAAATACTTCTTTCAAATTGGACCATAACTCTTTAGAGTACTTATTTGGTTGTTTCATTGTTCCTTAACAATTTTGAGTCCATTGAATACTTCTGTAAATCTGTACCATCATTATTTAGAATACAAATTTGATTGTTTCAGTGTTCCTTTACAATTTGAAGTCCTTTAAATACATCTTTCAATCTGTATTATAACTCTTATGAGTACAAATTTGATCATTTCAATTATCTTTAACATTTTGGAGTCCATTTCATACTTCTTTCAAACCGTACCATAACTCTTTAGAGTGTTTATTTGATTGTTTCAATGTTCCTTAACAATTTGGAGTCTATTTAATACATCTTTAAATTTGTAACAGAACTCCTAAGAGTACAAATTTGATTGTTTCGATGTTCCTTAGCAATTTGGAGTCCATTTAATACTTCTTTCAAACTGTACCGTAACTCTTTAGAGAACAAATTTAATTATTTCTATGTTCTGTAACAATTTGGAGTCCTTTAAACACTTCTTTTCAGTCTGTACCATAACTCTTTAAAATGCTTGTTTGATTATTTCAATGTTCTTTAACAATTTGGAGTCCATTCAACATTTCTTTAAATCTGTTCCATATCTCTTTAGAATACAAATTTGATTGTTTCAATGTTTTTAATCAATTTGGAGTCCATTAAATACTTCTTTCAAATTGGACCATAACTCTTTAGAGTACTTATTTGGTTGTTTCATTGTTCATTAACAATTTTGAGTCCATTGAATACTTCTGTAAATCTGTACCATCATTATTTAGAATTCAAATTTGATTCTTTCAATGTTCCTTTACAATTTGAAGTCCTTTAAAAACTTCTTTCAATCTGTTTTATAACTCTAATGAATACAAATTTGATTGTTTCAATTTTCTTTATCAATGCTGAGTCCATTTCATACTTCTCTCAAACTGTACCATAACTCTTTAGAGTGTAATTTGATTGTTTCAATGTTCCTTAACAATTTGGAGTCTATTTAATACTTCTTTAAATCTGTAACAGAACTCTTAAGAGTACAAATCTGATTATTTCATTTTCTTCAACATTTTGGAGTCCATTTCATACTTCTTTCAAACCGTACCATAACTCTTTAGAGTGTTTATTTTATTGTTTCAATGTTCCTTAACAATTTGGAGTCTATTTAATTCTTCTTTAAATTTGTAATAGAACTCTTAAGAGTACAAATTGATTGTTTCGATGTTCCTTAGCAATTTGGAGTCCATTTAATACTTCTTTCAAACTGTACCGTAACTTTTTAGAGTACAAATTTAATTATTTCTGTGTTCTGTAACAATTTTGAGTCCTTTAAACACTTCTTTTCAGTCTGTACTATAACACTTTAGAGTGTTTATTTGATTGTTTCAATGTTCCTTAACAATTTGGAGTCTATTTAATACTTCTTTAAATTTGTAACAAAACTCTAAAGAGTACAAATTTGATTGTTTCATTGTTCCTTAACAATTTGGAGTCCATTTAATAATTCTTTCAAATTGGACCATAACTCTTTAGAGTACTTATTTGGTTGTTTCATTGTTCCTTAACAATTTTGAATCCATTGAATACTTCTGTAAATCTGTACCATCATTATTTAGAATACAAATTTGATTGTTTCAATGTTCCTTTACAATTTGAAGTCCTTTAAATACTTCTTTCAATCTGTATTATAACTCTTATGAGTACAAATTTGATTGTTATAATTTGCTTTAACAATGCTGAGTCCTTTTCATACTTCTTTCAAACCGTACCATAACTCTTTAGAGTGTTTATTTTGATTGTTTCAATGTTCCTTAACAATTTGGAGTCTATTTTATACTTCTTTAAATTCGTAACAGAACTCTTAAGAGTCAGATTTGATTGTTTCGATGTTCCTTAGCAATTTGGAGTCCATTTAATACTTCTTTCAAACTGTACCGTAACTCTTTAGAGTACAAATTTAATTATTTCTACGTTCTGTAACAATTTGGAGTCCTTTAAACACTTCTTTTCAGTCTGTACCATAACTCTTTAGAATGCTTGTTTGATTATTTCAATGTTCTTTAACAACTTGGAGTCCATTCAACACTTCTTTAAATCTGTACCATATCTCTTTAGAGTACAAATTTGATTGTTTCAATGTTTTTAATCAATTTGGAGTCCATTAAATACTTCTTTCAAATTGGACCATAACTCTTTAGAGTACTTATTTGGTTGTTTCATTGTTCCTTAACAATTTTGAGTCCATTGAATACTTCTGTAAATCTGTACCATCATTATTTAGAATACAAATTTGATTGTTTCAGTGTTCCTTTACAATTTGAAGTCCTTTAAATACATCTTTCAATCTGTATTATAACTCTTATGAGTACAAATTTGATTGTTTCAATTTGCTTTAACAATGCTGAGTCCTTTTCATACTTCTTTCAAACTGAACCATAACTCTTTAGAGTGTAATTTGATAGTTTCAATGTTCCTTAACAATTTGGAGTCTATTTGATACTTCTTTAAATCTGTTACTGAACTCTTAAGAGTACAAATTTGATTGTTTCGATGTTCCTTGACAATTTGGAGTCCATCTCACACTTCTTTCAAACTGTACCATAACTCTTAAGAGTACAAATTTGATTATTTCAATGTTCTGTAACGATTTGGAGTCCTTTAAACACTTCTTTCAGTCTGTACCATAACTCTCCAGAGTTCTTATTTGATTATTGCAATGTTCTTTAACAACTAAGAGTTCATTAAACAATTCTTTGAATCTGTACCATAACTCCTTAGAGTGTTTATTTGATTATTTCAATTTTCTTTAACAACATGGTGTCAATAAAATACTTCTTAAAACCTGTACCATAATAACTTAGAATACAAATTTGATTGTTTCAATGTTCCTTAACAATTTTGAGTCTATTTAATACTTCTTTCAATCTGTAACAGAACTCTTAAGAGTAAAAATTTGATTATTTCAATTTTCTTTAACATTTTGGTGTCCATTTCATACTTCTTTCAAACTGTACCATAACTCTTTAGAGTACTAATTTGATTGTTTCAATGTTCCTTAACAATTTGGAGTCTATTTAATACTTCTTTAAATTTGTAACAAAACTCTAAAGAGTACAAATTTGATTGTTTCATTGTTCCTTAACAATTTGGAGTCCATTTAATAATTCTTTCAAATTGGACCATAACTCTTTAGAGTACTTATTTGGTTGTTTCATTGTTCCTTAACAATTTTGAATCCATTGAATACTTCTGTAAATCTGTACCATCATTATTTAGAATACAAATTTGATTGTTTCAATGTTCCTTTACAATTTGAAGTCCTTTAAATACTTCTTTCAATCTGTATTATAACTCTTATGAGTACAAATTTGATTGTTATAATTTGCTTTAACAATGCTGAGTCCTTTTCATACTTCTTTCAAACCGTACCATAACTCTTTAGAGTGTTTATTTTGATTGTTTCAATGTTCCTTAACAATTTGGAGTCTATTTTATACTTCTTTAAATTTGTAACAGAACTCTTAAGAGTCAGATTTGATTGTTTCGATGTTCCTTAGCAATTTGGAGTCCATTTAATACTTCTTTCAAACTGTACCGTAACTCTTTAGAGTACAAATTTAATTATTTCTACGTTCTGTAACAATTTGGAGTCCTTTAAACACTTCTTTTCAGTCTGTACCATAACTCTTTAGAATGCTTGTTTGATTATTTCAATGTTCTTTAACAACTTGGAGTCCATTCAACACTTCTTTAAATCTGTACCATATCTCTTTAGAGTACAAATTTGATTGTTTCAATGTTTTTAATCAATTTGGAGTCCATTAAATACTTCTTTCAAATTGGACCATAACTCTTTAGAGTACTTATTTGGTTGTTTCATTGTTCCTTAACAATTTTGAGTCCATTGAATACTTCTGTAAATCTGTACCATCATTATTTAGAATACAAATTTGATTGTTTCAGTGTTCCTTTACAATTTGAAGTCCTTTAAATACATCTTTCAATCTGTATTATAACTCTTATGAGTACAAATTTGATCATTTCAATTATCTTTAACATTTTGGAGTCCTTTTCATACTTCTTTCAAACCGTACCATAACTCTTTAGAGTGTTTATTTGATTGTTTCAATGTTCCTTAACAATTTGGAGTCTATTTAATACATCTTTAAATTTGTAACAGAACTCCTAAGAGTACAAATTTGATTGTTTCGATGTTCCTTAGCAATTTGGAGTCCATTTAATACGTCTTTCAAACTGTACCGTAACTCTTTAGAGAACAAATTTAATTATTTCTATGTTCTGTAACAATTTGGAGTCCTTTAAACACTTCTTTTCAGTCTGTACCATAACTCTTTAGAATGCTTGTTTGATTATTTCAATGTTCTTTAACAATTTGGAGTCCATTCAACATTTCTTTAAATCTGTTCCATATCTCTTTAGAATATAAATTTGATTGTTTCAATGTTTTTAATCAATTTGGAGTCCATTAAATACTTCTTTCAAATTGGACCATAACTCTTTAGAGTACTTATTTGGTTGTTTCATTGTTCCTTAACAATTTTGAGTCCATTGAATACTTCTGTAAATCTGTACCATCATTATTTAGAATACAAATTTGATTGTTTCAGTGTTCCTTTACAATTTGAAGTCCTTTAAATACATCTTTCAATCTGTATTATAACTCTTATGAGTACAAATTTGATTGTTTCAATTTGCTTTAACAATGCTGAGTCCTTTTCATACTTCTTTCAAACTGAACCATAACTCTTTAGAGTGTAATTTGATAGTTTCAATGTTCCTTAACAATTTGGAGTCTATTTGATACTTCTTTAAATCTGTTACTGAACTCTTAAGAGTACAAATTTGATTGTTTCGATGTTCCTTGACAATTTGGAGTCCATCTCACACTTCTTTCAAACTGTACCATAACTCTTAAGAGTACAAATTTGATTATTTCAATGTTCTGTAACGATTTGGAGTCCTTTAAACACTTCTTTCAGTCTGTACCATAACTCTCCAGAGTTCTTATTTGATTATTGCAATGTTCTTTAACAACTAAGAGTTCATTAAACAATTCTTTGAATCTGTACCATAACTCCTTAGAGTGTTTATTTGATTATTTCAATTTTCTTTAACAACATGGTGTCAATAAAATACTTCTTAAAACCTGTACCATAATAACTTAGAATACAAATTTGATTGTTTCAATGTTCCTTAACAATTTTGAGTCTATTTAATACTTCTTTCAATCTGTAACAGAACTCTTAAGAGTAAAAATTTGATTATTTCAATTTTCTTTAACATTTTGGTGTCCATTTCATACTTCTTTCAAACTGTACCATAACTCTTTAGAGTACTAATTTGATTGTTTCAATGTTCCTTAACAATTTGGAGTCTATTTAATACTTCTTTAAATTTGTAACAAAACTCTAAAGAGTACAAATTTGATTGTTTCATTGTTCCTTAACAATTTGGAGTCCATTTAATAATTCTTTCAAATTGGACCATAACTCTTTAGAGTACTTATTTGGTTGTTTCATTGTTCCTTAACAATTTTGAATCCATTGAATACTTCTGTAAATCTGTACCATCATTATTTAGAATACAAATTTGATTGTTTCAATGTTCCTTTACAATTTGAAGTCCTTTAAATACTTCTTTCAATCTGTATTATAACTCTTATGAGTACAAATTTGATTGTTATAATTTGCTTTAACAATGCTGAGTCCTTTTCATACTTCTTTCAAACCGTACCATAACTCTTTAGAGTGTTTATTTTGATTGTTTCAATGTTCCTTAACAATTTGGAGTCTATTTTATACTTCTTTAAATTTGTAACAGAACTCTTAAGAGTCAGATTTGATTGTTTCGATGTTCCTTAGCAATTTGGAGTCCATTTAATACTTCTTTCAAACTGTACCGTAACTCTTTAGAGTACAAATTTAATTATTTCTACGTTCTGTAACAATTTGGAGTCCTTTAAACACTTCTTTTCAGTCTGTACCATAACTCTTTAGAATGCTTGTTTGATTATTTCAATGTTCTTTAACAACTTGGAGTCCATTCAACACTTCTTTAAATCTGTACCATATCTCTTTAGAGTACAAATTTGATTGTTTCAATGTTTTTAATCAATTTGGAGTCCATTAAATACTTCTTTCAAATTGGACCATAACTCTTTAGAGTACTTATTTGGTTGTTTCATTGTTCCTTAACAATTTTGAGTCCATTGAATACTTCTGTAAATCTGTACCATCATTATTTAGAATACAAATTTGATTGTTTCAGTGTTCCTTTACAATTTGAAGTCCTTTAAATACATCTTTCAATCTGTATTATAACTCTTATGAGTACAAATTTGATCATTTCAATTATCTTTAACATTTTGGAGTCCTTTTCATACTTCTTTCAAACCGTACCATAACTCTTTAGAGTGTTTATTTGATTGTTTCAATGTTCCTTAACAATTTGGAGTCTATTTAATACATCTTTAAATTTGTAACAGAACTCCTAAGAGTACAAATTTGATTGTTTCGATGTTCCTTAGCAATTTGGAGTCCATTTAATACGTCTTTCAAACTGTACCGTAACTCTTTAGAGAACAAATTTAATTATTTCTATGTTCTGTAACAATTTGGAGTCCTTTAAACACTTCTTTTCAGTCTGTACCATAACTCTTTAGAATGCTTGTTTGATTATTTCAATGTTCTTTAACAATTTGGAGTCCATTCAACATTTCTTTAAATCTGTTCCATATCTCTTTAGAATATAAATTTGATTGTTTCAATGTTTTTAATCAATTTGGAGTCCATTAAATACTTCTTTCAAATTGGACCATAACTCTTTAGAGTACTTATTTGGTTGTTTCATTGTTCATTAACAATTTTGAGTCCATTGAATACTTCTGTAAATCTGTACCATCATTATTTAGAATTCAAATTTGATTCTTTCAATGTTCCTTTACAATTTGAAGTCCTTTAAAAACTTCTTTCAATCTGTTTTATAACTCTAATGAATACAAATTTGATTGTTTCAATTTTCTTTATCAATGCTGAGTCCATTTCATACTTCTCTCAAACTGTACCATAACTCTTTAGAGTGTAATTTGATTGTTTCAATGTTCCTTAACAATTTGGAGTCTATTTAATACTTCTTTAAATCTGTAACAGAACTCTTAAGAGTACAAATCTGATTATTTCATTTTCTTCAACATTTTGGAGTCCATTTCATACTTCTTTCAAACCGTACCATAACTCTTTAGAGTGTTT
The DNA here is from genome assembly GCA_946902895.1 of Fragum fragum. Taxonomy (NCBI): domain Eukaryota; kingdom Metazoa; phylum Mollusca; class Bivalvia; order Cardiida; family Cardiidae; genus Fragum; species Fragum fragum. Next base: position 9,132,604 of record OX336366.1, read on the forward strand.
ATTTTATTGTTTCAATGTTCCTTAACAATTTGGAGTCTATTTAATTCTTCTTTAAATTTGTAATAGAACTCTTAAGAGTACAAATTGATTGTTTCGATGTTCCTTAGCAATTTGGAGTCCATTTAATACTTCTTTCAAACTGTACCGTAACTTTTTAGAGTACAAATTTAATTATTTCTGTGTTCTGTAACAATTTTGAGTCCTTTAAACACTTCTTTTCAGTCTGTACTATAACACTTTAGAGTGTTTATTTGATTGTTTCAATGTTCCTTAACAATTTGGAGTCTATTTAATACTTCTTTAAATTTGTAACAAAACTCTAAAGAGTACAAATTTGATTGTTTCATTGTTCCTTAACAATTTGGAGTCCATTTAATAATTCTTTCAAATTGGACCATAACTCTTTAGAGTACTTATTTGGTTGTTTCATTGTTCCTTAACAATTTTGAATCCATTGAATACTTCTGTAAATCTGTACCATCATTATTTAGAATACAAATTTGATTGTTTCAATGTTCCTTTACAATTTGAAGTCCTTTAAATACTTCTTTCAATCTGTATTATAACTCTTATGAGTACAAATTTGATTGTTATAATTTGCTTTAACAATGCTGAGTCCTTTTCATACTTCTTTCAAACCGTACCATAACTCTTTAGAGTGTTTATTTTGATTGTTTCAATGTTCCTTAACAATTTGGAGTCTATTTTATACTTCTTTAAATTCGTAACAGAACTCTTAAGAGTCAGATTTGATTGTTTCGATGTTCCTTAGCAATTTGGAGTCCATTTAATACTTCTTTCAAACTGTACCGTAACTCTTTAGAGTACAAATTTAATTATTTCTACGTTCTGTAACAATTTGGAGTCCTTTAAACACTTCTTTTCAGTCTGTACCATAACTCTTTAGAATGCTTGTTTGATTATTTCAATGTTCTTTAACAACTTGGAGTCCATTCAACACTTCTTTAAATCTGTACCATATCTCTTTAGAGTACAAATTTGATTGTTTCAATGTTTTTAATCAATTTGGAGTCCATTAAATACTTCTTTCAAATTGGACCATAACTCTTTAGAGTACTTATTTGGTTGTTTCATTGTTCCTTAACAATTTTGAGTCCATTGAATACTTCTGTAAATCTGTACCATCATTATTTAGAATACAAATTTGATTGTTTCAGTGTTCCTTTACAATTTGAAGTCCTTTAAATACATCTTTCAATCTGTATTATAACTCTTATGAGTACAAATTTGATTGTTTCAATTTGCTTTAACAATGCTGAGTCCTTTTCATACTTCTTTCAAACTGAACCATAACTCTTTAGAGTGTAATTTGATAGTTTCAATGTTCCTTAACAATTTGGAGTCTATTTGATACTTCTTTAAATCTGTTACTGAACTCTTAAGAGTACAAATTTGATTGTTTCGATGTTCCTTGACAATTTGGAGTCCATCTCACACTTCTTTCAAACTGTACCATAACTCTTAAGAGTACAAATTTGATTATTTCAATGTTCTGTAACGATTTGGAGTCCTTTAAACACTTCTTTCAGTCTGTACCATAACTCTCCAGAGTTCTTATTTGATTTTTGCAATGTTCTTTAACAACTAAGAGTTCATTAAACAATTCTTTGAATCTGTACCATAACTCCTTAGAGTGTTTATTTGATTATTTCAATTTTCTTTAACAACATGGTGTCAATAAAATACTTCTTAAAACCTGTACCATAATAACTTAGAATACAAATTTGATTGTTTCAATGTTCCTTAACAATTTTGAGTCTATTTAATACTTCTTTCAATCTGTAACAGAACTCTTAAGAGTAAAAATTTGATTATTTCAATTTTCTTTAACATTTTGGTGTCCATTTCATACTTCTTTCAAACTGTACCATAACTCTTTAGAGTACTAATTTGATTGTTTCATTGTTCCTTAACAATTTGGAGTCTATTTAATACTTCTTTAACTTTGTAACAGAACTCTTAAGAGTACAAATTTGATTGTTTCGATGTTCCTTAACAATTTGGAGTCCATTTAATACTTCTTTCAAACTGTACCATAACTCTTTAGAATACAAATTTAATTATTTCAATGTTCTGTAACTATTTGGAGTCCTTTAAACACTTCTTTCAGTCTGTACCAAAACTCTTAAGAGTGCTTATTTGATTATTTCAATGTTCTTTAACAAATTGGAGTCCATTAAACACTTCTTTCAAACCGTACCATAACTCTTTAGAGTGTTTATTTGATTGTTTCAATGTTCCTTAACAATTTGGAGTCTATTTAATACTTCTTTAAATCTGTTACAGAACTCTCAAGTGTACAAATTTGATTGTTTCAATGTTCCTTGACAATTTGGAGTCCATCTTACACTTCTTTCAAACTGTACCATAAGTCTTTAGAGTACAAATTTAATTATTTCAATGTTCTGTAACTATTTGGAGTCCTTTAAACACTTCTTTCAGTCTGTACCAAAACTCTTTAGAGTACAAATTTGATTATTTCAATGTTCTCAATCAATTTGGAGTCCATTAAATACTTCTTTCAAATTGGACCATAACTCTTTAGAGTACTTATTTGATTGTTTCATTATTCCTTAACAATTTGGAGTCCATTAAATACTTCTTTCAATCTATTCCATAACCCTTAAGAGTGCTTATTTGATTATATCAATTATCCTAAACAGATCAGAATCCAGTTATAATTTGAAAAATTAGAATGTAACTAAACGTTTATAAGTCCGGTAAATTCTTCTTTAAATCCGTTATTTAACCTTTTAGTACATGTTTAGAACACATTTCATTATTGTAATGATCCTTTACAATTTGTCCAAACAATGTTGTTTTCTTTTGACCTATGCCGTAACTCTTTAAAGTACGATTTTGATTATTTCAATGTTTGTAGATAATTTGTAGTCCAGAAAATGCCTCTCTTAACCTGCAATATAACTCTTTAAAGTACTAATTCATTTATCTATATTCATTTTAGCTATGTACCATTACTCTTTAGTGTTCTAGTTTGATTAAATTAATGTTCTCAAACAATAGCGAGTACACAAAGTACTTCCTTTTAATCTGTACCAAAGATCTTTAGAGTCTTAGGTATTCATAAATTGTTCATGTTGATTAGGAAGGATGAAATACTTTCTATCACATTCCCACACAACATAATTTAGAATGGTCCAAATCAAATGGACCTGCAGACGATAATTTCAAGTTGATGGAATTGTTAGTTGTTGGTTTTTTCCGACTTTTGTGATAGAAAACATTGTTAACTATGAAGTATGCATTGAAACAAGCAAGTTTTCATTTTCCACAATGTTATCAAAAACTCTTGAGCGGTGTAAAAAGGAGGGCTTGTGTGGGAACGGGTTAAAACATTAGTTCTGAATAATAGATATACGCTGCATCGAGAAAATATGATCTGCAATATTCTGTTGTTTCATTACCTATCCGGAAGGTCCCGGGCTTTAGCGCAATGATATGCAAAATTAGTTAAAGTAGTTCATCAATTTATGTTATATTTTTTCATTCTTTTGGCGAGTTTTTTTTTAAACAAGCATAATCCTATATTTTATAAGTTATGATAATTTGCTTTATAGAATCAAACATGATCATCGAAGAATTTAATTAAACGTTTTCAAACTCTTTAGAGTATAATACGGCTGAGTGTACCAGAACTCTTTCTACTTTTAGTTCAACCTCTTTTATGCCGCCCGGCGAGACGCGATTGCTGAAAGTCGTTAGAGGTCAGAATTGAAGATTGCAAGGAAAATATGGTTTCTCTTGCATCTTTTTGGGTCTCTTATCAGTTTACAATGCGACAGTGCAATCATACGAATTTAGTTATACAGAATTAACATAGCCCTATCGGCCATTCTGTCGTACCAAGCGCTGCGAACGTTCAAATTAAGGATATTCGTAAAAAAAACTATCTCGATATCCATTTACTCGTTAGTATGCATATCGACGCTTTGGTATTTATAGGCAAATGAATCATAACTTAGAAATAAATAGGACCCTAAATACATTTATCTTTTTTTAAAATGGTTGTTTTGTTTTGTAGATCTAATTATGGAAATTCAACACGTTCTTGGAAAATTCAATTGTCAGTTATAGAGTCTGTTCTCACAGGAAACTCTTTTTTGGTGTCAAGTGTGCCAAAAAAAGTCAAATTTGAATCAAATGATGAAAATTGGTAAAGCATTTTATCGGATGCTCGGAAAAAAGATAGAGGAAGAGACGTAGGCCTTCGATTCCGAAACAGTAAACCGAAGGATGAATGCACTAAAATGATTGTTACATTAGATCAGAGACTTGGCAAATTATTTCTTATAATATAACTAATATATAGTCTATATATTAGTTATATAGTATAAAAATAATAGTGCCAAGTCCCTGTGGTTTTGTTGACGATTTCAATTTCAAAAATTTGTTTCTTTTGAATTTATTTACAAGGATTCCTGCATAAATGGTAAAAAAAATAAACGACATATGCAATAGTTGTTGTTGTTGTCACTGGAGATTCATTTTCTGGGTTGTCCATCCGTCTGTCTTGGCGCCCGTCTCACTTTGAAGCTTATAGTCCGGTGCAACAACCAAGAAACTAAAACCGGTAAAGGGTAGACCTATCTCGTATATGACAAATTTCCTTCCCATACTGTTAAAACTAATGGTAAACTCTATTCAACCTACCTTGATACAGAATGAGCTTGCGATCCGTCTTTGACACAGAATAAGTTTGCGATCCGTCTTGGAAACAGAATGAGCTTTCGACCCGTCTTTGACACAGAATGAGCTTTCGACCCGTCTTGGAAACAGAATGGTCTTGCGACCCGTCTTTGATACAGAATGAGCTTTCGACCCGTCTATGATACAGAATGAGCTTGGGACCCATCTTGGATACAAAATAAGCTTGCGATCCGTCTTGGATACAGAATGAGCTTTCTACCCGACTTTGATACAGAATGAGTTTTCGCCCGTCTTAGATACAGAATGAGCTTTCGACTCGTCTTTTATACAGAATGAGCCTGCGACCCGACTTTGATACAGAATGAGCTTTCGTCCGTCTTAGATACAGAATGAGCTTTCGACTCGTCTTTTATACAGAATGAGCTTGCGACCCGACTTTGATACAGAATGAGCTTTCGTCCGTCTTAGATACAGAATGAGCTTTCGACCCGTCTTTTATACAGAATGAGCGTGTAACCCATCCTTGATACAGAATAAGGTCGCAACCTGGTTTTGAACCAAACAAAATGAGCTTACAACCCGTCTTTGATATAGAATAAAACCACGATCCGTCATTGAAATAATATCATTTTTTGTCGCTTTTGCACTTTGATTTCTCGGTGAATCTTTTTCCATTTAATTGATGCAATTCATTTACTACAATATTGCAATTCCACCAGCAAAAGTTGACCCTCTAAGATAGAGGAACAAGATGTCAATCTCAAATACCGAGAGTCACATCTCGATATGATTCATATTTTAACCCTTACATCGATTGAAAAGCAAGTTTTCACGACCTGGGTTAAATCGCTCTCCACTGAGATCGTCATATGAAATGATCTATGCGTGTATGAAAAAAAGAAATCGATCAGCAAATCAAATCAAATCAAACACCAAAGTTAACTTTGAACCCTAACATTCGTCGACTTTTAAGCATTTTGTTGGTTTGATCGCAACTAAAGCTCGTTCTCGTTACAAATTATTGACCACACCTTTTGCAAAGAAACACTGTTTAATATATAAGTTGAACTTCCTGTCGGAGTAAAATGGGCGTGACATGGCCGGCGATTCGTCAATTGAATAGACAATGCGGGCAACATTTGAAAATTCCCAAACGTATAACGAATATCCAAGATAGAAAGCATTACGGGAAAGAAGAATGCACTTCAATTCAATACAAACAATTTTCCTAGACGTGTTTTATTTGATAGGATGTGTCAAGATAGGGAAAGGAATAGTCTGTAAATGATAAGGTTGGTGTGTCAAATTAGTTCATTCAGAACACACCACGGCATCTTCTTAATGGTGTTTTAATGGTATTTAATGTCGCTTTGAATAATCTTTGAGTTATATCAAGACATAGTTCACTTATTCGTGTGCTTCGTGGGTATCACCAGTATTAGACTGGGGTCCGGCCTCGATCATAGCGCGGTTGGTAGCGCGTTGGACTCTCAATAAAGAGGTCCATGTTTCGATCCCCGGTCGCGGCAAATACCCTTTCCTACAATTGTCTTCCACAGAGCGTAAACCTTTAAAAGTAGGATGAGCAGGTTGAGGCCCGGAAAGCACGTAGCAGTAGTAATGGTGTGAGAAATAACAGGAATCCATAGTTTGGTGATCCAACCTCCGCGACCTCTCTCTACACACAGACAGACACACGAAGAAAGGTATCCATGCGACTGGAATATGATTTGGCCCAGTTTGAAAAGAAAAGGCCTGGAATTTCGCCTCTCTCAGAATAGTTTGATCTTGGGAAAACAAGGCTTTTATCTGTACAAGCACTGTATCATTTGATCATTGATAGATCATGGACAGATCTTGGATTATGTCCTGTAACCATCGATTTTTAAGTTTTCATTAATCCTTGTCATGCTGAATAAAATAATTATTTAGAATTACACCGAAATAAAATGACTGCAAGCATTATAAGGCTCTATTTATGGATCAATATTTCTTTTTACAACTGCATGATTTAATAAACGATTCTAGCTTGAAAGGGACAAATGGGAATAGGTTGTATATACAAAAATCATACTGCACGTTACCTCCTGCCAAAACAGGAATATTCCGGGCTCGGCATGACAAGGGAGTAATTATCTGATGAGGATGCTTGTTTAGAAGCAGAATTATAATATCTTTAGTTTATTAATATAAACGATAAGCCTCATCATAATTTACTTACTTTGGACGAAATGGACCACATGAGAAATGACGGGTCGCCACTTTCAACAAAAAACAGTGTGATTCGGCTTTTCGGTTCATACTTCCATGAAAAAAAATCCCTTTATCTCTTAAATGTGCTGAAAATCTCGACGCAGGTGAACCAGAGTAGACTTTTCGGTCCCAATGCTGCTCGTTTTCAGTCACATAATAAGTCCAATATGAGAAAGCAGGTCGACAAGTATATGATAAACTATCCATATACATGTATTCCTTACATCACCAATTGACCAATCGCTGGCCCTGGCTACTTACTTCGTAATCCCCGTCCATTGGCTCCAACAGGAAGTCTCGCTCCGATTTTAAACGGTGTTATTTTGCAAAGGTTATTACCAATAATATGTAAGGAAAAAGTAGAATAATTGTATAGAATAAGCTGTAGTTACGACGTTTAAGTCGCAAAACCAACAAAAAGGTTAACGAAAATCGCGGCAGATGTCGGAGTTCAAAACTCATTACTGGTCGAAATAAATGATTTCGTTGATAGACTAGTTTTTTTTTATTGACAGCCGCGATTGGTCAATTTTGCAAATTACTTTGTTTGTTTTCAGATCAACAAGTCTTCAGTTTTATTTGTTTGTTCACATGTCATCAAGTTTTCTATTTTTTGCTTGTTTTCACATCACCAACACAACTGTTTAATTTTAATTTTTTTATTTTTTTTTTTTATTTTACCAAGACTAGTATTGGCTTTTTTTTTTTTTTTTTTTCCATGTCACCAAGTCACCAAGCCGACTGTTTGATTTGTCTGTGTACGTGGCGCACAGTCTACTGTTTGTTTTCATATCACTGATTCAACTAACACTTTTCTTATCCCTAAGTCTTTTGTTTGATTTGTTTTCATTTCGTAAAGTCTGCTTTTTTATCACCAAGTCTACTGTTTGCTTGGTTTGTTTCCGCCTGTCTTTTCTTTCTTAGCTTTCTCCGCGAAATGGTGTTCTGTGTGTCGACTGGCCTTGGATATTTTCCACATATCCATGTGAGGACCCGTCAGGAAAGTTGAAAACTCGTCCAAATCCGTTTGCCCCTTAACAATAATGATGATAATTACATGGTAATAAAGGGCCATTGCTTGACCTTTCCAACCATATCACATTTCCGCAAGGAGCTGACACCGAGCAGCCTGGACAGCCACACAGAGCATTTATGATACTCTCTGATCACGTAAAGAGGCATAGACTAAGTATCTATCTATAGAGCGTATACAGCGAAGACTTTGAACAGACTTTGCGGATTCACAGGCTGATCTGAGTCTTTGTCTGGTGCAGATGTGTGGTGGTTAGAAACGTCACGCACATGCTTAAATTGTGACGATGATAATGATAACAATAATAGTAGTAGTAACAACGGGCATTTGCGTGCCGCCAGAGCATTTAGGATATTCTCCGTTCAGGCAAAGAAGCTTGACTTAGTATATTTCTGCAGAGGGCACAGTGAAGACTTTGATCAGACTGTGTGGATGCACAGGCTGATCTGAGTCTTTACCTGGCGATCATGTTTAAAGGTTAGAGACGTCGCGCACAGGCTAAAATTCTTACGAGGATAATTATTATCATTTAATGATAATAATAACGATAGAAACAAAAGATTTATAATGATAGGAACGATCATAACAAATATCAAAAAGTAATCATAACTTTATACCTGTAATAATGAATTAATGTGGCCTTATAATTACTGAATAAAATGTTATGTTATGTTATGTATAGTCTTGACAATTTATCCATAGTTAAACCATACTTAAATCAAAGAACTGAAAGCACTGAGAAATTGGAATGCGCTGAAAGGGTCATAACTGTGGAATTCGGTTCAAATTCATTTATTACTTTCTGAGTAAGCCTCCCTCCTTTAAACATAAACCAGCATTCCCATTCGTGTACATATGTGCGTGAATAACGCACAAAAACATAAATACACATACAGAAATCAAAAACTAGCACTGTCTTAACCCATTCCCAGACAGTGACGCTTTTAAATGACCCTCATTATGAAAGCTTTGGAAAACATTGTGGAAAATGAAGAAATTGCTTGTTACAAGCAATTTCTTCATTATGCACAATGTTTTCTGTCCAAAAAGACCAGGATTTTTAAAGATTTCATCAACTTACATTTGTCGTCTGCTACTTATTTGAATTTGGACTGGTCTAAAATTTTATCGTGTTGGAATGGGTTATAAGCTCGTGTCACGCACAGCAAAATTAGAATTGTCAAGCATTATATTCTCCTTTTGATCAACTGTAATACGTGAACTCATTTTAGAATCTTGAAAAACAGAGAATAACAGCTTCTACAGCAAGAAATCAATGACCTCGATGATTATTTGACCCTCAACTCGGTCAATTCTGTAACGATCATACTTAACTCACGTAGATTTTCACCTCAAGTTTATGAGTATACGTGGAAATTTGCGGAAATGGGCGGTAACATGTTTCAGGGTGATCGATTTGAAATACCGGTTTAGACTTAGGACAAAAGAATATTTATAGCGTTGTGAGTAAAATTCAAAAGAAAAAAAGACGTTAACGTTATTGTTTGCACATGGTAGTTTTGCCCTTTTCCTAAAAAATCCTATAATATGATGAAGATAGTATCAAATTATCTTCGGCGCCCTGTAGTCGCACGATTACCTTATACGTTATTTGGCTTTAGAACCGTAAAAAATCTTAAGTAAAAAGGACCAAGCTGAAAGCTAGATGACACTTGTTAAAGGTTTGATGTGTTATTAATTTAAACTTGTAAATAACGACATAATAAAGCGTAATTATTTTGTAAATAAGTAGAAACCGGAAGTTGATATGTTTACATTCTAATTTTCAAAATCTTCTACTTTCGTTTTGCATCTATTTGATTTTTATTGAGTAAAAGCTGTAAATCCTACTAAAATCTTGTTTGCTTGATGCCTACGATCCCCCTTAATCGCTCTAGAATGTTTTAAAGCACTGGGCGGCGTGATTATTGTGAAAATGCATTTGCGCCCTGAGCTATATTTGTAAAAATTGCCTATCTATGGTCACATGACTACCACATGTCACTTGAGATCACGTGATTACCAAACAGGGGACGGCGAATCACAAAAAACAAATTACTACCTTATTTTTCAATAATTTAGAGCAAACTAAAGCATGTCTAGAAGTCTCTAAACGAATTTTTATGTCATCCCTTACATGTGCCGTATTTTTGTCTTCGACTACAATTAACTGATTGTCCATGGCAAGTTGAGATGAGAAGTAACCCGAGGTGTATTCATATCTAAGAGATCACGTGATATATGTTATCAAAAAAAAAAAAAAAAAAAACGCATTGAAATTGTCTTGTGTTCATTTTGAGGTTTTGTTAAATCTAAGTTGGAATTGCTCCGCATTCCAACTTAAAAATTATTTTCAACTTTTTATCTGATAGCTAACCGTCACCTCATATTGAAACGGTTAATCGCCACAATATATTTATTCCAAATAAATGAGTTGTATTCCCTTTAAAAACCATTGATCACGTTCTTTTGACTCAAACGGGACGCATATGAAAATATTTTCATTTGGAATCAAAAGCATGCGTCATTTCATTGCCCGACATGATTTTCGGATGAAACAATGACCAACCATCCTATATAAGGTATTTAGAAAATACATGTGCTTTAAATTTCAATAAGTATATTATCCTATAGCGGTTTGTCATTCAAAGCAACAATGTACCTGTACGTTCTAGCCGCCGTCATAGCCCTGTCGGTAGCGCACCAGACTCTAAATCTTCAATCATGGGTAGGGTTCGATTCCCGGCGGCGGCACATATTGTTTCCAACATTTGTCTCTCACCAATGCAAGGGTGGATAATCGTAAGCCGCGGTTTGTCATTCACAGCAACAATGTACCTGTACGTTCTAGCCGCCGTCATAGCCCTGTCGGTAGCGCACCAGACTCCTAATCTTCAATCATTGGATGTCATGGGTTCGATCCCCGGCGGCGGCACATATTGTTTCCAACATTTGTCTCTCAACAATGCAAGGGTGGATAATCGTAAACCTAAGTGGGATAGCACCTGGAGGCCAGGAAAGGATGTAGTGGTAGTACTGGTGTAAGAAATACCAGGAATCCATTGTTAGATGCTCCAGTCGCCGGGATATGACTGAAATACTGTTAAAAGTGTCGTTAAACCCCATTCAATCAATCAATCAATCTGTACGTTCTGCCGTAATGCACCTAGCCATCACGCTTCTTCTAAGGCTTATCCCGGTTTTATAAACTGTGTAAAACTTTCAGAACTCCAATACTTGTGGTGATAAGTCTTCACATTTTTAGCTCGGCTGTTTTCGGAGAAAACCTGAGGTATTGTGATCACCTTGGCGTCGTTCGCGTCGGCGTTGGCGTTGGCATTGGCGTGACAAACTTAACCTTTGTCATATCTCTGTTGTTATTGAAGATATCATCATGAAACTTGGCATGTGCATGGACCATCACAAGAGCTATCTAGACTACCAAGGGGGATAAGTCTAAAAGCGTTTTTGTAAGAGTTATGCTCCTTTTCAGACTTAGAATTTTTGCATTATTCAGCACCTGCAGCCGAGCGTTGGCACCCGTGGGCGGTGCTCTTGTTTTTTACCCGTGACGGCTTGCCGTTAAACTTCCTGTGTGTTTTTTTTAGATTTTTACTTCAGTATTAGATTGTGATAGCAAAGCATCACAATTATAATTATATTTGTGACGATTGTCCATAACATTGAATGGTGACGGAAGGCCATCAGAATCTAGACTGTTCATACCGTAATACGATAAAAAAAATGTACATGTAACACTTTCCTGTACAAACCCGGGTTTTACGCTGCTGCGATTTTGTATTGGAGAAAATATTGTGGAAAAAGAAGAAATTGCTTTTAACAAGCAATTTCTCCCTTTTCCACAATATTTTTTATCACATATAATGGTTTCATATCAAATTTCTACCGATTTTTATTGCTGTCTGCAACTTCTTTTAACTTGGACCAGTCTAAAATTTCTGAAAACGGGAAAGGGTTAAAGATGTGCATTATTGGTAACCAAAGTTTCCGAATGCCATAATAGGTTAAGGCACTTGTAAGCAAATGCGTTTGAATCTGACTAAATTCCTTTTAGATCTACTATACAAAAATTCGTGTCATAACCAAAGGTACAACCACATTCAGAAGGTTACCAAAATCTCATAACAATAGCCTAAAAGAAAAAATTAAGATGCTCGTCCAAGATTAACTCTTTGTTAAAATTTGTAAGCGGATGTTACCATGAAAACAGGCGGAACTTACGTATTTCTCGTTCTCTATCTTGTCGATAATTTCATATCGATCCTGACCGTCGTAGAAATCCCAGTCCGGCACATGACCAGGTTTGTCAGGCGACCTCAGTAATATACCCGCCTTCTGACCATAAAAACCCCAAGGCTTGTTAGCGTTTTGGTATCGAAGGTCCATCGCCCACCGTATGCGGTTTGACGTATTTGGGATACTGAGAATATTTTATGAAAACAATACTCTTGAAATATTTCAATAATCTCAACACATTCTCATACGACAAAATTTTAGACTTGTCCAAAATGATAGAAGCGACAGACGATAATATCAAGTTTATGGAATTTATTTATTTGTTTTTTCGTCTTTTTGAAAAGAAAACGAAGAGGACGATGAAGAAATTACTTGATACAAGCAATTTCTTCATTTTCAACAATGTTTACTAAAGCTTTTTTCAAGGGCCGTAAAAGGGGGGATTGGAATGCGCTAAACCGTTAGAAATTGATATTTCGCCCTTTACTACACAGCCAGGCTTTCTGACGTCCCTCAAGAAAAATGCTCCGAAAAACATTATAGAAAATGAAGAAATTGCTTGTTATAAGCAATTTCTTCAAAATGAAGAAATTGCTTGTTATAAGCAATTTCTTCATTATCCACAGCCTTTTCAAACCCAAAATACAAAGATTTCTTGAAACTCGCAAATGAATATTCGTCTCTGTCGGGATACAAACCAGGGACTTCTCCATCCAAAGGCATACGCTCTAACACGTCACTATAAAAACTTACTCGTACGACAAGGCTGTATAGCACCCTTTATACACTACCCGGCTACATTTGAAAATTTCATCAATTTGAAATTGTCGTCTGCAACTTTTTCAGTTTGGACAAGTATAAAATTTCGCCGTCCGGTAATGTGGTAATCCTTTAATGTTTTTCAAAGTTTTAGACCTATCCAAATTCAAAGGGTATCAGATGGTATTTAAATCACATCAACTGAAAAAGTAACCATCCTTTATGTTAGAAAACATAGTGGAAAAAGGAAAAAATGCTTTTTACAAACAATTTCTTCTTTTTCCAGAATGTTTACCCATGTATAATTTCAAAGGGACGTCTAATTTAGGCATTGTATGGGATCGAGTTAAGGCGAAAAACCTTTCGACTTGATAAATGTAATAGATGACATTTGTTTTTAGCTAGCAAAGCGTCACCTTTGATAGCTTAACCCATTACCACACGATATAATTGTAGGCTTGTCCAAATTCAAAGTAGTTGCAGACGACAATTTCAAGTTCATGATTTTTTTCAATCTTTGTCTTTTGGGGTAGGAAACATTGTGGATAATGAAGAAATTGCTTGTATCAAGCTTTCATATTGAGGGGCATTTAAAACTGTCACTGAGTAGGAATGGGTTAAGTTAACAAACAAAATTTTGAGGTCGTCTCAAAGACCAACGGGTGGAGGCTTAACCACCAAATCCGTTAAATGCATACGCCATAAAAATAGTTCTTATGTATTTCAGGAATATTGCACACTCTATTCAAATTTTAGAGAACTCTGTCAAAAGCATGCTTTTCAACCCATTCCCAATCAATTCCGCTTTTCAGACACCTCAAGAAAAAAACCTTTGAAAAACATTGTGGACAATGATGAAATTGCTTGTAACAAGCAATTTCTTCAATGTCCACAATATTTTCTACCCAACAAGGGAAACACTTTCATATAAATTCATGCATGCTTATCTAGCTTACAGTACTTTCAATACTTAGATTTAGAATAGCCTCTCGAAAAAGTACGATCAGGTTACATGATAGAAGGGTCGGTGCATTTGATGAGGCTACAGGTCCATATCAAACCTAACGTGTGTTCAAAATTGAACACTAATTGTATAAAATCCATATTACACAGTGATTCAAAGAAAATATGTTTATCGTAGAATGTACTTTTAAAACAAATGAATATTTGTGAAACGGTATCATATTAGTAACAACAGTAACATATTTCCATTGTCCCCGTTCACGGATGTAATTCTTATTTAAGCTAGTAAAGCGTTCGCTTTGATAGTTTAATTAACAGACAAAATTTTGAGTTTTTCTCCGAGTTCAATGAGTGCAAACTGCTACTGGAGGCCTAACCACTAAATCCATATGCCTACGCCATAGAAAGTATTTCTAATGTATTTCAGGAATATAACAAAATCTGCATTCGAATTAATCTCCTAGGCATTTTTTTATCTCGCTCGAGAATATCTTTTTCAAAATAAGTCTGATCAGCATCTTCACTGTGCTTATATGAAAACGCGTTGTAGCACTACTATGCACGACCGCATGAATTAACTTTATTCAAACTATAGAAAACTCCTTCAAAAGCAGTGTATTTGATTCCTGGGTTACTTTCACCTTGTGTGTTTATCATAATAACTTTAACAAAGATGATAACTTAAAAAAATGATTCGCTAGCTTACAGTACTTTCAGTACTGTGATTTATAATTTTCAGATTGAATCGACTTACCTTCTATGTGGTATCATGTTACTAAAGAAAACCACACCACCGGCTTTGATTGGACAACGGATAAAGTCAGTTTCGGGGTCCGCTCCTTCAAGAGAAGTGTTGACTGGGATCATTGAGTTTAGAAAATCACCCCCATTTGTAAATAGATTATATCATGATCTTTGAAATAAAAAAGGGCGTATAATCATGCACACAACACAGATGTTTGTAATTCGAGTTCCATTCCACAGATCAATATTATAAACAACGGATTTTTCTTCCCTCAACCAAATTATCAACCCACATGTACGGAAAATCTAATGAACAGATACACTCTTTCAAAAAATGAAAACCTACACATTTTCTACAAAGAAAACACATATGTTTGGGGGCTGTTAGTGCAGACTAACTGTAATTAGGTTTAAATTTTGCTGAAATTCTGCGTTATTGACAAGGGTTCGTACATCGACTTTCAAGATATAAAACGCCCTTCAAATGAAACATGATATTGGGTTGAAGGGACGCAAGCTACGAACCCCTGTTGCACACACTTCTGAAGTCCGGAACGGTTCTTCCACCTACAGGGCGTTTATCGAGATAGGTACCAACCCGACGAAACACTGATCTTCGCATGCAAAATGGAACTAGATCTATTTAGTTCCTCGCGTAAAGATCAACGTTGAGTTACTAAAATCGGCTTGCGAAGAAGCGAAACATCCGAAATGAATTAATAAACGAACAAATGAACGAACAAATGAGGGTTTGCCTTTTACTCACAGCTTAGGTCCGAAATAGCGCTAAAATTAAGGATTTTAATTAATGTAAAAAATGAAATATGAATCAATCGGTTTTCAGAGTGCATTGATAGCTAAGATCGTTAAGCGGGCTGTAACAAAGCCTATGTAAATCTTTAAGAGAGATAGCAGACATCTATTAAAGAATGTTTGCATATGCTTGTTCATGGTAAGATCATTTAATCGATGGTAAATGATGTATGAAATAATTGAATTTAAAAATTAGATTGAGACAAAAGGAAAATCTGCAATTACTCTTTTATAAAAGAATTGCGGGGTTTGAATAATCCGACTGGAACATAAAGCTACACTGGCAGTCACCACCCTGGCAAGTACCGGGTATCCCCGATTTTAAGATGGCGATACAACATCTTGTATTTGCTTTGAGCTTCGGAGGAAAACCCTGATATTTCACGAGACCGAAAGTCGAGTGGAATGCCAAATTCCCCTCCATAACGAGAAGCAAATACAAGATGTCGCATCTCTATCGTAACATAATATTCCATCTATAATATACATATGTTCTTATTTAATAAATTCAATGAAATACTAAAAATAAAAAAAAAATAAAAAAAATAAAAAAAAAATCTGTATTTCTAAGAATATTTCTATTTTCCTTTACCGTTTCGATTACGTTTATTCACATTACGACGTAATCTACAGAATTAACATGACGTCATCTTGGACAGCGTTATATGGAGCCACATTTTACACTATCAGATCATTTTTTCTGGCGTGTCCAATTTTGCCTGTGTGACATGTATATACTTTACTAGAAATGTTTAGAGGTATGTAATATTTTTTTTATTTTAAGAATAATAAGAATATAATTTAATTGTTAGTTTCGTCTATCAAAAACGAGCGTTCTGATTGGTCGAAAAATTTAATTCATACCTCCATGAACAAAATTTTGAGCACGCAGTGATTTTGTATGCTTCCGCACAAAAATAGTCCCATGCAAAAAGGTATCAAAAGATGATTTTCCTTTTTTCGCTCTTTACCATTAAATTATAAGAAATGAAGAGAATATTTTTTGTTTTCATGGAGGTATACGAACCGAAAAACCTAATCACACAATGTATGAATCCGCTTCGCGTATTCATACAGTGTGATTAGGTTTTTCGGTTCATACCTCCATGAAAACAAAAAATATTCTCTTCATTTCTTAAGTATTTCAAGAGTGAATAAGTATTAAAATATAACTGACCCATTGCAGCTATTAATCAAAGAATAAATCGACCAATCAAATCATTCATTTTGACCGCAAGTGAACTTTGAACTCCATCATTTCCCGATTTTATGTGAAGCCTTTTTGTTGGCTAAGCGACTTAAACGTAGTAACAACAGCTTATTCGATGTATAATTATGATGTGTAGGTCGCCAGTCAAGAAATTTACTTGACTGTAGCTGGTGATAAATAAGTTGCAAAATAGCGCTGTTCAAAATCGAAGTGGAAGTGGAACTTCCTGTAGGAGTCCGTGGGCGTGGCATGCATAGTCAGTGGGAGGAGCCAGCCATTCGTCAAAAAAATGAATAAAGCTTTGTTCGTTTTATGTCAAATCAATAAATCGTATTCAAGTACGAATCGTCGTTGTAACTTTAAAACCTCGTTACTATAGCTTGTATCAAGCTGTATTTAGGAGGTTTTAGAATGACAACGGCGTTTCGTACTTGAATACGATTGTTGTTGTAATTATAAATTCTTGTAACTACAGCTTGAATTACTGTCCTTGTTAATTTCCGTATTATTACAATTAACCAGATCCTAAAGATGCCACGTCCCTTATATTACCTAACCGCTGTATCATTTCCTCTTCTTTAATCATCAAGTAGAAATTATCACAGCATTCATGGACAAGTACCATCCCCTTCTTGTGTCCACCTCTACAAAACTGTTAATGACATGATGGAAGAAAATTTCTTACATTCCGAAGAGAAATAACCAATCCGACAAAAAGGAATCCGTTTCTACCGTAAAACACAGAAAAGCAAAATAATTATATAATAAGGTAGAATAGTCAATTAAGGTAAAAAAAAAAGACGCCAAAGAGTGAAATTTTTCAACCCTTGTAAGGGTCCCTTTTTGCCTGACGGATCACAAACATGACCCACTGACCAGCTGCTAATGACCACTAACTCCGACAAAAAGTAAACGTCGTTTATTTGCAAAATTTATTGCTAGTAACATGTAACAAAAAAAAAATAAATAAATAAATAAAAGTATTGGTTGGCGACCCTTATAAGCTGTAGTTACGACGTTCAAGTCGCCATACCAACAAAATGTTTCAAATAGATGTCGGCGAACGTCTGAGTTAAAAATTCACTTCCGGTCTAAATGAATTATTTGATTGGTCCGTTGATTCTTTGATATACATCGCTTTGGTCAGTTGAGCACTGCCTTATCTGATATTTCTACCCATGTAGTCTTATTTCTACAGATTCGGATATCATGTGACCTTCTCCCATTTGCTCCATGCACAAATATAACGTAGTTGGGCGTGCAAACTGTCGTAACTACGGCTTGAATGAAACTGTATTTACGACATTTTGCACGCCCAGCGACGATAAATAGATCTGCCCAAGTGCTATCTTTCTTTCGTAAAACGGCCTTTTGCTTTCACCTGTTACGAAAAAACTTCTGAGTTAAAACCCCGTATTAACCCCGATTTCTCAGGTCGTACCGGGCATTGGTCAGCTAGAGATTGTGCAGTGACCTCACTGGAATTTACTTCCCTAGGTTGTTGTAAAAGTAGCTCTTCTACAAAAACTGATCCGACACTAAAACAGCATTTACACAATAGTGCAACAGACCTCCATACATCCATTCTGTTCGGTTATGTCAACAAAAGGTATCCAGGCTGTGGCGACCAATGTTTGGTAAGAATCTTTGTCAAAGTACGCTGAGTCTGTAAGTGAAATTAAATCACATGGCAAAAAAAAAGTACGAAATAAAATTTAATTATGTATGATGAACCCTTCTGACGGCGAATTTCGAAAGAAGGAAGGGAGAGGTGGAGAGTGAGAATAAAAGAAAAAAACACGACACAATTGAATTTTGAAATCTTGTCGTCTGGTATTTGATTAACATAAATTGCGGACCACAACCTTGCACTTCTGGTCTATATGATTGATCTGGTTGGCCAATTTGATTTTGATCTGCGATCTGTCATTTTACTGTTGGACGGGAAAAGCACTAAATGAAATCTGCTAGATTGAAAATATCCGACCCTGGTCAATCAGCGAGTATTCTGGCCATCCTGCTTCTGACAAATATAGATACTTTCATGCAATCTCGTGGTCATTTTTGATTTAAGCACGAGAAGTTAAAGATCTACCTTGATGCCAAGGAACGTGTGTTTCTGCATGTCCTGGGGTCTTTGGTCGAGTGTTCCAGACCGGGTTAGCGGCTACATCTGGGCCTACAAACTGCTCTATGATGTCAAGTAATTTTTCACTTTGATACAAAGCTCGGAACTCCTGCGAAAAAGGTGAAGAGGAAATTTTGGCTAGTGCAGGGGTGAAAACGTATAGAAAGTCTCTTAAACTGTACCTACACAGCATAATCAAGTCTAAAATACACGACAAGGCTCAGAATTCACTTTTCCATTATGAAATATTTCCCAAATTCTGCCTTTTAACGGCTTTCGAGGAAAAGGCTTCGGAAAACATTGTGGAAAAAATTAAGAAACTGCTTGTCAAAAGCAATTTCTTCATTATCCGAAAGTTTTTCTATCCTGTCTAGAGAAAATAAAGTCAAATTAAACCAACTTATATTCTAATCTGCTTTAATCCTTCAATTTGGACCAGTCTAAAATTTTATCGAAGCGGAACTTTCTGTTGGAGTCAAGGGGCAGGGCCAACGGAGTAAGTGGGCGGGGCCTGCGATTGGTCACTTGTACTATTAAAGAAAATGATAATTACGATGATAAGACAACTCGACGGGTCAGCGTGAAACAGTTGTAACTGCCTACATGTTTATACGCAGTTACAACTGTTTCGCGTTGCCCATCGCGTTGTCCATCGAACTGTCAATGGTATTAATATGGGAAATAAATAGAAAGCGATAATTGTTTAGTAAAATCTCCAGGAAAACCCGACTAAATAGCTTTAATAAAATTATGACGTCGGCAAATTCCAATGTTTTGATGATATATCGCCGCCCATAGAAAGCTATGGAAGGCACTATGTTTAATCAAAAAGTGTTTTCTTCATTAAGCACAAGTTGTTTTTTTCCCAATATACAGTTATAAAAAAATCATCAAAATTGTCTGCAATTTCTTTAAATTTTGACAAGTCTAAAATTGTGTCGTTTGCTTATGGATAAATGTACAAAAAAACAACAACAACAAACCAATTGTAAGTTTATCAGTTTTAAGGTTATAACATTTGTTTTCACATTTGTAAATTAGGCAGATGGCAGATATAGTTCATAATAGAATAAAAAAAAAGAAATAAATACAAACAAACAAATACCCCCCCCCATAAAAAAAGCGCAAAAAAAACCCAATCCATTTTCTTCTGACTAACGAATCATTTATAATGATGAATCAGACAGAGTGATATAACAGAAGATGAGGATAATTCTGGTAATTGTGAATTGACACATATTGATTTTTAGAATAAATAATAACACCGATTGATCTTTCCTGGATCCGATCTTTATTTAGATAGCTCATCATTAACCAAATATTTAGAAAAAATTGCCAATGAAATTTAGACTGGAAATGAAATTTGAACTCCAACATTGCAGACAATATTGTGGATTAATTTGGGTTGGGTTGGTGACTTAAACGCCGGAACGACGTTTAGTTCGCCAACCAACCAATTTACTTTTTGTAACATGTTACTGGCTATAAATTTTGCGAAATAACGTCGTTAAATATGGTAGCGGATCTTGCTGTCGGAGTCAGTGTCGGGGAGGGGGCGATCCTTTAATAACGGGCGTTCTTTCAAAGACTATTAACCCATTTCCTGGTTAATCCCTGGTTTTTTCGTCCCCGTGATATTATAATTGAGAAAAGATTGTGGAAAAAGAAGAAATTGCTTGTAACAAGCAATTTCTTCTTTTTCCACAATCTTTTCTACCCTAGATTATTATTCTTCAAATGAGATCAACTTTAAACTGTCGTCTGCAAAACCTTTGAATTTGGACGGGTCTAAAATTTTGCAAAACAGGAATGGCTTAAAGCCACCTACGGGAGTAAGTTTTCCTAGTTTTAACAACAATAACACAGCTCCGGGCCATTCTTTCTCTAGCATTATCAATCTATCACCTAGCCCGTGGCCTTCATACAAATCTGAAATGAAACGAGTTGTCAAAGGAACAATGCTCTATATCAGAGGGAGTGATCCAAATGTATTATTTCCCCTATGTTATGGATACTCATAACAATCGTGTTGTTAAGAAGACATCAATGAGAATTCACAACTTAGGAGTTGTCGAAAGAAAGATGGAATTTTATAATTACAAATCGAGATAACCCCATTCTAAAATTCGCGTTGGATAGGTGGAGATTATGTCTTAATATATCGTAAATATATAAGAGATGAAGAGAATGTTTTTTGTTTTCATGGAGGTATGAACCGAAAAACCTAATCACACTGTATGAATACGCGAATCGGATTCATACATTGTGTGATTAGGTTTTTCGGTTCATACCTCCATGAAAACAAAAAATATTCTCTTCATTTCTTATAATTTAATAGTATTGAGCGAAAAAAGCAAAAACCCTACATCTTTTGATACCTTTTTGTATGGGACTATTTTGTGCGGAAGCATGCAAAATCACTGCGTGCTCAAAATTTTGTTCATGGAGGTATGAATTAAATTTTTCGACCAATCAGAACGCTCGTTTTTGATAGACGAAACTAACAATTAAATTATATAATTATATCGTAGTTCTAGGAACTTCCGTACTTTTAACTACCTGTAAACTCAAAGTTCAGAAATCAGGAGCCATGATATACGACATGAAAGTTTGACAATATTGGATATTTGTGGCCCACAAGGCAGAAAGGACCTTTTTGGTTGTTCGAAAATTATCGACCCTGGTCAGATTCTGCGGACTATATCGACCCTGGTCAGATTCTGAGTTTATAATTATTTCAAAATGCGACTTCTGTGAGACCTCTGCTAGATCGAATCAAGTTTAAAATGTGTGTTTTCTATAACACGGGGGAAATCCCAATTTCGCCTGAAGGGTCTTATCTGCATGACCCAGTTGGTGCAAGAGGCAACATGCGAAATGCTCACTTTTAACTCTGTCCGTTTTGTATAGTTTCTGTGCTATATCATCCACAAGTCTGCGGTATGAATCTCTAACAGGCTCCAGTTCTTTTAGTGTAAACACATTTTCTACCACTAGGAAACCCTAGAAGGCAAATAGATAAATCTAGTTTGACCATTCATGTGACAAAAACATATACCCTTAATTGACTCGATATATAAACACATGATTTTCCTTATTGATGAGCTACCAAAATCTGAAACTGCGACTTCAATATGCTGTAGTTACAGCGCGTAGGAGTCCTTATCATAGAGTGCTCTAGCCAACGCAATATGACTGGAATACTTTTATAAGTTGTGTCAAACCTCAAACAAGCAATCAATCAATCAATCAATCAATCAATCAATAATCAACCAATCAATCAATCAATCATATCAATCAATCAGTCAACCATATCAATCAATTAATCAATCAATCAATCAAAGATTAAATATCCTAGTTACAAGGTTGGTAGCGCGTAGGACTCCTTATCATAGAGTGCTCTAGCAAACGCAATATGACTGGAATACTGTTATAAGTGGTGTCAAACCTCAATCAGTCAATCAATCAATCAATCAATCAATCAATCAATCAATCCTTAAAACTTTAAAAATTCAAAGACTTTTCAGGCGACAGTTTTTATCATATTTATCTAATATTAATCATTTAGTAGATTCTAAAATATGAGAGAGAGAGAGAGAGAGAGGAGAGAGAGAGAGAGAGAGAGAGAGAGAGAGAGAGAGAGAGAGAGAGAGAGAGAGAGAGAGAGAGAGAGAGAGAAAAGAAAAAAAATATTTAAATCGGGTCGGGTTTTTTCCTGAAAAATCATCCTAAGTTTTATTTTTTCGAGTCTTAAAAAAGACGATTGGTTTGAAAGGATTAAGCAATCCCTATTGTTTTAATAGTCATGAAATGTTGTAGTGTAAAGAATTCACTCACGTTTTCAAAGAATTCCTTGACTTTTTCAAACGGTAGATGTCCGGGTTTTTTGACGGACGGCTGTTGGGGAGGTGTGGTGAACACTTCCGGGAACGTTTGTCCAGTAAACCCCGGGTATTTGGTCGGATCGCTCTCTACCTCAGACGCCATTTTGTTTGTCAGTGTTGATAATAGATAAAGGGTTGCAACATTGAAGGTCAACATATCGTAAAACTGTGTCATGTGCACATCATGTATACAATCTCTGTCAGACGACAGTGAAAAACACGTCCAAGTAAAAATTAGATGGCGCCAGTATCATTCGCTCTAGTCCAATATTTTCTAGCAAAATTGGTACAGAGCTCAATCGTTCAAACTTTCATTCCTCATTTGACTCGACGTGGTATTATCGACTCCGACAATTGACCAATCTCGACTGTCAATCAAATAATCGGTCGACCAATGCAATCGTGACTAGAAGTTCATTTTGACCTCCAACATTGGCCGCCACTTTGGTGAATCATTTTTGTTGGTTTGGCGAATTAAACGTTTATGTCGCCAACCATTCTACTTATTTGTAACATGCTACTGAACATAAATCTTGCATGATAACGCAGTTAATGAAAGCGCATGAGATATATAACCTGGACAGAAAAAGTTTGATGGTCGGATTATCGGAAGTGTCACTTTCTACCCAAATCTACTGTCGATTATGCGGAGATCTGCCAATTTGTGCGCTAGGGGACACAACCTGCCAACAACAATTTTCTTTCCGTTTTTGGGGCATAGTAACGATATATTTACATGTATATAGCGCCTATTCATATTTTTCACCCGATCAAAATGCTGTGAAGGAATCTGATAAAGGCCACCCAAGGATCTTTCCTATGAATTTTGGTTGAATTCTGTTCAGTTCTTTCTGAGAAGAAGATTTTAAAAGTAAAAGTTGACTGAAGGACAGACGGACGACGGGCACCACATTGTGACAATTCCCATGGCTTTCAGCCAGTGGAGCTAGAGAGAGAGAGGGGGAGAGAGGGGAATGGAGCGTGGTTCGAACTAGGAGGCTCTGACTCTTGCGTGCGATGCGAGTACTCGGGAAATCGGGAAATTTTCGCGTCGTCTTATTTTCGCGTGAGAAGAACCCGAAGACTTATTGGCGAGTTCATGAATTCGCGAGCGGCCGTATGGTACTTCTGTTATTTCCGTAAGTATACCCGGAAATACACCGGCGAAGAAACCAATCCATATACGATTACAGCCTGAATCAACACCGACCTTTGAATAGAATGATTACTGCTAATCAATTTAAGAACATTTTACCTACTCTCTATTCTCATAGTATGACAATTTCTCTCCTAAAATTGTTGTAAAATCGCAAAGTATGTGTTTAAGTTTAAAAAAATGAAAAGAGCTAAAAAGCCACCAAAAAGATGTTTCTAGTCGTAATCACTTACCAATGAAATTGTCAATACGATACTATATATGTTTACCAAAGTGTCATAATGTGAAATAATTATATCCCGTAACAAAACAGGTACAATTGTTTGTTTTTTAATTGATTTATTTCACATCGTCTGCTTTCAATTTCTTAAAAGGTTCTAAGAGTCTATGCAATAAAGCGTCAGTTACAACTTTTTAGCTCTTTGCTGTCTAATTAACGTCTCCTAGTATTTTATCACCTCGTCTGCTTTCTATTGTTATGTTTGTATACATGTTCAATAAACTAAGTGGACTAACTTGGCAGGTTATAAAATTTTGTTACCTGCTAAAGAACCTCTCAAAAGAGATATATTCCATTTTAACACAGAGAAGGTGATAATACCCGTATGAATAAAATGAAGTGGGATGACGCCGAAATGGGTGAATTATTTTATCTTCGTCGGTCCGCAACTTACTTCGGACATCTCCGTATTTTTCTTTACAAAATGATCCAATTTAAGCGAGACTCTTGATTTCGCGAGCATAATGAATCGCGAATATTAGCGAAAATAAAACCCTCGCTAATTAAACCCGATCCCCGACGGCGGCAACACTCTTTCCGACATTTGTCTACCACCAATGGGCAGACAATCGTAAGCCTATGTGGGATAGCAGCTGGAGGCTAGGAAAGGGTGTAGTGGTAGTACTGGTGCGAGGAATACCAGGAACCCATTGTTAGGTGCTCCAGCCGCCGCGATATAACTGAAAGATTGTTAAAAGCGGCGTTAAACCCCATTCAAACAAACAAAATTAAACCCGATTTACAGTTTTCTATCACACAGACCAATTTCGGTATGTAAATATGCGCTTTATAACCTCCAGGAAGGGCGGGCGGTCGTTTACCAGGTTTACATGATTATGTACACCTCTCAAAAGCGATATGCAGACGTTGCATCCTATGGGTAGAATACGGGGTAAATATATATAGACACACAGTTCGAGCACTATCAAACTGTTTGCAGACAGTGCGAATTTGATCCTTTGAATGACCAATTAATTTGTTAAACAAAACATTCCAATGCTGTGTTGAACCGTCAGCTTCGCTTATCAGCTTTAAACAGCAACTTCATCTAACCGGACCGTTTTAATACTATAGCTCTAGAATAAGTAATATCATTTTGGAATAAAACAAACAATTTAATTTTCTTTACAATATGATATGATTTTACATGATTTATAATTGTCCAATATACTATATATCTCCTTTCCCTCTGTCCATTCACTCATTAATTTTTGATAATTTTGCCAAAATCAGAATACTCACACGAAAGTACTGTACACCAAGCGCCGGCTTTCAATGTGTCATATCTCGCCTGCGTCCTTCTTGCCTCAATCGGGCGTATTAATGAATACTCGCAGTCGTGTAATTCGGTTCGATCTACTTTACGTGTGGCAGAATATTATATTTATTGCGTTAGATGTTTTACATTAAACTCTGCTTGGGTTAAAATTTTAACGTGGTAACTTTAGCCTCAGATTGCTACGCAATCTCAGGCTAAAAATCGAAGCGGAACTTCCTGTAGTAGTCAGTGGGCGAGGCCAGCGATTGGTCAGTTGTCGCAATAATACAATTTAGGGGTAAGTCAGTAGCCCCTCCCCCAACAACAACCTCAAACCCATTTGTATTTCAGACGAAAGGGAGCGGGGCTTATGGCACTGTCCAGGGAATAAATTTTCATTTTTCAGCGAGTTCCCTCTCTAAGTGATTGTTTTCCCTGTTGTAAGGTTGGTTCTCTTTGAAATTTGGTCAATTCCAATAAAGTAAAAACACGGAAAATTGGCCTGCTAAAAGTATTAACAATGCTTTATTATCAAAAATGCCGTAGAGTTCTCTTCTAACTTTCACAGAACGATTGTCAATTAACAAAGATGGATGTTTCTGTTTGAGTATACGTGAACACCGGACCCAATAAAAATTCTTAGGAGAGCGTAACAGGTACTCTCGGTCCTCTTGGTGTAGGATTAAATCCAGACATCTGAACAATATGAACAAAACCGATTTTTAGTGTATTTCTTGTCCTACGTCTTGCTTGATATTTTTCTGACTTGTTTTATGAGCAACTCGGCGCTCCCTAATTGCTTGTATAAGCAAAAAGAGCATTTTCTCCTTTAGCCGTTTTCCCTTTTAACTGTTTCTAGTTTAGCTATCGTGCTTTGAAAGCTATCTTTGACCTGTCTAGTTCTACAATGTCCACTGACTGACTCCAACAGGATGTTGAACGTAGACATATAACGGCGTTATTTGCAAGATAAATGGTCAGTAAAATGTATCAAAACGATAATCAAAGTGCCGTACGCACTGTAATTGGTCGTCACTGAGAAATTGGACATATCGTTGCATTCCGACTTTAGAATTAGGGTAAAACAACTTTAATTTCTATTACTTTCACAACACGTAGGTTCTATCACGATATGATTGAAAGAAAGGGTTGGTTAGACGCGTTCATCACTAGCGGAAAATCCTTGAAGCATTCATGTTTAAAGCATGTGACCGTCCAGTTTTCCTTTACTCATTTTGATAATTCTTAACTTGTAAAATGAAATGATTTTTTTCTGTTTTCCCGTCAGAATATACGTCCAGTTGGGCCAAAGGCAGTTTTGGTAAATTGCAGCGACACAATCTCGATATTATGGTTATATAAATTGGTCTACGACCAATTAAAAATGATTGGTTGGCGACATAAATGTCGTACTATAGCTTGAATAAGCTTTATGACGTTTAAGTCGCTAAACCAACAAAAATACCTAACAAAAATGGCGGAGTTCAAAGTTCACACATGATCTAAATGAATGATTTGATTTGTCGACCGATCTTTTTTGATTGACAGACGGGTGTATTTACAAAAAGATGATACTAAATATTTGAAATACAATTCACTACTTGATTGATATCAACTTCGAGTCCCAATCCCCTCTTCTGTCACTTAAAACCGAATATTACACCCCGAATGCTGTCCTTCTAACACGATTAAAGGATTGATTGATGAATGGGTTTTAACGCGACATTTGACAGTATTTCAGTCATATCGCGGCAGCTGGAGCACCTAACAATGGATTCCTTAACCTTTTTGTCGTCTGCAGCTAATATCGATTTTGACCCGTTAAAAATTTTGTCCGCTGATAATGGGTTTAGGATCTGTTACAATTACTTTAATACATATAGATCTGTGCATGTGAGTTTCTATAATTGACGCTTTGACGCTGTCAGTCAAAATGTAGACTGACCAAAAAATCATTCACTTGGACCGAAAATGATATTGACCTCTGACATGCATTCCAGGCATTTTTGTTGGTTTGTCGACTTAAACGTTGTAACTACAGCTTATTCAAGCTGTGGTTACAACGTTTATGTCGTTAACCAATAATTTATCTTTCGTTTCGTGTCACTGACTATAAACAGTCAAACTTGTATTAAGCGACCACTCATGGGACGGCCTAAATGTTGTCGCTGAAGAGAATGGTGGCTTAAAATTTTTGTGACGTTATTATCATGGACTGGGTTGCTTGCATACATGAATAATTGCAGAATTCTCACTCGATCTTATGTTGATCGAATTCATTAGAATCGTCTCAATGAGACGATTCTAATGAGTTCAAATAGCATAGAATTGTGTAACAGTTTTTATCTTTTTTTCTTAGCAAATTCGTCAATTTCTCAAAAACTTATGATTGTTTCGAAGGGAACTTAAATT
The DNA here is from genome assembly GCA_946902895.1 of Fragum fragum. NCBI lineage: Eukaryota > Metazoa > Mollusca > Bivalvia > Cardiida > Cardiidae > Fragum > Fragum fragum. The sequence goes on from OX336366.1 coordinate 9,160,443, forward strand.
ATGGTCGCTTAATAAAATGGTCGCTTAATAGAGGTCGTCGTTTAAGCAAGAATGATTCTAGTACATATTCTACAAACTCACCTCGTTTGTTATCATAACTTAGGTATTAAGCGACTTTATTTTGAAAATTTTAAGTCAGTAGCTTGTAACAAAAATGTAAAATGACTGGATAGCGACTTAAGGGTGGTAACTTCAGATTGAATATGTTGTAGTTACGACGTTTAAGTCGCCTACCCCCCCCCCCCAAAAAAAAATGATTTACATAAAAGTAGAGAAGTTGGAGTTCAAAGTTCACTTCCAGGACTAAGTGCATGATTTGATTGGACTATCTTTACGGTCGTCATCCGTCAAATATGCGTTCTTGTACAGAACCATTATAGATACAATGATACGAAAACAAATTAGTTCACAAAGAGAATAGTGATCGCCATTGAGAGACAAACAGAAAAATGTTATGGAGAAGTATTGACTCTCTACCCATGACTAGTATGAGTTTGGAGAAACGTTAGAAAATTGTTAATTTTACACAGACTACGCATTAAATTTGCAAAACAACGCCTTTTAAAATCGAAGTAGTACTTCCTGTCGGAGTCGATTGGCGGGGCTAAGGGTGAACGTGTGAGGGGCCAGCGATTGGTCAATTTTGGCGGAGTCTGTGAAGTTAACCTTTTGCCCAGACTTTCCATGGAATTTGAGAAAAGTGAAATCGATTCTTTTACCAAGACTACGTATTGATTAAGTGAAAAATTGAAAACGGACATATTTACACAGTAAACGCATAAGTTTCCAGAAATTTTGAATATAGATTCTTCATGAATTAAAAGAGAAAAAAATGACTGTTTACCCTGACTACGTTTAAATTCGTCAACCTTAACCCTTATCATGCTGTATGAAATACCTTACTAAATTGCTGTAAAATCAAAGGGCTGAAAGTACTGATATAATTTTTTGTTTAAAATCAATATTTCTTTTAGTAAACAATTTCATAAACATTTCTGACAGGAAATGTATAAGCAGGAGGTGTAAACCAAGATCAGACTGCACTTATGTGCAGGCTGATCTTGTCCTATACCTCCTGCCAAAACCGGAATAATCCGGGTTCAGCATGACCAGGATTGAATTCTATGGAAAGGGGGATTGGTTGCATAATGTGAAATTGGATGCGAATTCATTGAATCAATTGTTTTTTTAAATAAAGGTTTCTAATTTGCATCGAGAACCATGTAAATACAGTTATTAACCATTTTTAATTACGAGGCTATCGACGCCCATTAATTTTGTGAATCAGCGCAAAATGGGCATATCCTCAGTTTTTGTTTAGCTTTTATTTTGCTTTTCTTCTCCATTTTATCTCGCTTACGCGAAGATAATACGTACATGGCACCTACTATCAATGTTCCCTGCTAGTACATAGCGTTTGTTTTCAATTATTGAACTATTTAAAAATAGCAAATTTTGCCATAATTTGTTTTGAAAGTTGATAACTAACGCTATGTATATATGTATGGTTATGTTTTAGCAGGGCCTGTAAATTATTGAACATATCAATACAGTTTGTTTGTTTGAATTGTGTTTAACGCCACTTTTAACAGTATTTTAGATATATCGCGGCGGCTGTAGCACCTAACAGACCAGAACCCTTTAGTCATACAGAAAGTCAACATGAGTAGATTCGGATCAACCTGCCCTAGGTCTTCTCTTTGGTTCTTTTCCATTGTAAAGTTTTAGGTTCACGCGAAGATACTTCTGGGTTCCTTAGTAGACTTTTAGTTGGGTGAAGGACAACGGGTGCCTCTAAAGAACGCATTTATAATTGACCAATCGCTGGCCCCACTAACTGACTTGGCCAGCATCGTGTAACAAAAAAGTAAAATAGTTGGTCGGCGACCTAAACGTCGTAAGTACGGCTTATTTAAGTCACCAAACCACTGATTTCGGAGTTGAAAGCTCAGGTCCGGGCTAAATAACAGACTTGGTTGGTCGGTTGATTCCTTAACCCTTTCCCGTTCAAAACCGTTATCTTACCTCACAATGATATTATACTTGAGAAAACATTGTGGAAAAAGAAGAAATTGCTTGTAACAAGCAATTTCTTCTTTTCCCACAATATTTTCTATCATATAGGATAGTTTCATTTCCAATTGCATCAAGTTTTCATTGTCGTCTGTAACCTCTCAATTTGGACCAGCCTAAACTTACAAGAAAACAGGAAAGGGTTAAATGACAGACGCGGTTAGTCTTTTCAGCCGTAGACCTTAGCTTTGACCCACTGGACACCAGAGCTAATTGTTTTATAAAATATAAGGACTGTAGGACCGTACTAACCCATATAACAGACCACTATATCAAACTATACTTAACGAAATTTCCAATCTACGGCCCATTTATTGTTTCATGGGTCATAATTGACAGATCGCTGTCCCCACTCCGACAGGAAGTTCCTCTTAGATACTAAATTTTGTGAAATTCATGATCAGTAACATGTAATAGCAAAATGTAAGATGGTTGTATGGCGACCTAAATGTTGCAACAAAAATGATTCACATAAATGCCGGTCATTATCGAAATTCAAGTTCATCTCCGGTCTAAATGTGTGATTTGATTGGTCTATAGATTGTTTGATTGACAGACGCGATCCATCAAATTATCATCACTTTATAGATGGGCCACTTTCAGTTATGTGATGGCAAATTTATATACATGTAGTCATGCTGTCTTCACAAACTTCTTATCGTCGGCGCACGAGCAAAATGTCGTAACTTCAGCTTTATTAATGCTGTAGTTCCTACATGCTGTAGTTACGCTCTTTCGCTCTCGCACCGACTCTTTATTACACAATTGGTAACTGATTTCGTTGTATTTAAAGTTCGAGATTTGGGTATTGAATATATTTAGGTATTTGGAACAGACTGTAGTATCATTGCTCATTTTGTCATGATTTGAGATTTACATTAATTTAGTAGGCCGTAGCGAAATTTTGTTTTTCTTCATGCTTGGATTGCGGAATAACATAAAACACATTTTGTGTGTTTGTAAACCCCATAGGAAAAAGGTTTGGAGTCATAACGAAGTACAGTTCTTTTAGTTAAAAATAAGTGTTTGAAGTATCACCTCAAAGTAAAGAGCTTATTTTACCCGTCTCCAAACAATGACATTTTTAGCGCCCAAAGAAAAAGAATCTTAGGAAAACACTTGGGAAAATGAAGAGATTGCTTGTTACAAGCAATTTCTTCCTTATCAAAAATGTTTAAAAATCTCCAAATAAAATGTCTTTGAATTTGGAGCAGTCTAAATGATAAGGTATAGTGGTTTGATTTTTTGCATGTGACATCACCTGGCGGCTCTCTACAGCTGTTGAATAAAGAATGGCCCTTGGTTCTCAATTTGACTTTGCCCGGACACATCCTATTACACATAAAAACGATTTGATTATTTGAATGATGTTTAACACCTCTTTTAACAGTATTTCAGTCATTTCGGCGGCTTCAGTACCTAACAATGGATTCCTGGTATTTCGCACACCAGTTAACCACTACATCCTCTTCGAGCCTCCATCTGCTCATCCTACTTAAGTTTACGATAATACACCAAATGGTTGGAGACAAATGTCGGAAAGGATATTTTGCCGCGATCGGGTTTCGAACCCTGGATATTATGATTGAGAGTCCGACGCCTTACCAACAGAGCGATTTCCGCGGCCCTTACAAACAAAGAAGGAATAGAGAATTGATATTTTGTATGCAGCATCATCTGATGGCTATCTATATAAGATATATTAACAAACTGCTTATACAGAAACAAGAAAACTTAAATCTTCAAAATCTTTTCTAGAAAAATAATAAGGCTAAGGATTTCAGTGTATACATATTGCATTACAGTCTAAAAAAGCTGTTATAATCATGATTCCAATGTTCCACTTTTTGGCTCCATCCAGGCACAGCTCTGATTGTCCAGGTCACTAAATATTTGAGATTGTTACTCAGGTAAGCGATATTGGACCATCAAGGTTCTCTTGTTGTTGGTTTGGCGCCATTCGTAAATAGCGATACTATAGATTTTTGTTACTCAGGTAAGCGATATTGGACCATCAAAGTTCTCTTGTTGTTGGTTTGGCGTCATACGTAAATAGCGATACTATAGATTTTCAAGCAGTAGCTACGACGTGCAGGTCGCCAACCAACAGTGAGCATTTTATTTTATTCCATTGGTCACAAATTTCTTTAAATCTAACGTCGTTCATTAACTCAGCCCAACTGCAACGACCCTTTTTTCCGGAGAACAACCCCTATTCATCGATTTGTTTAGTACTTCCATTTATCGTCGCTACCATGCCCATATGAGCGACGCCCCTAGAAGACTGTTAGTTGTTACGGTGGATAGTGCAAGGATACAGGACGAAACTGCTGAGAGCTCAGCCTGGTTCTTTAACGTGCTCGGTGGATAGTACCATTGGTTTTACGCCTTACCCGAAAGACAATTAGTTTGTTAATTTGGTCAGGGTTCTAATCCGTGATCTTGATGTTTGAAGTAAAGTGCTTCATAGAGTTCACCTCAGATGACTTTTTCATACCTGTGGAAGTAGCTAAGGCAGTCTTACCAGTCTTACGGCAAATAAGAAACTGCTTGTCAGGTTTTCTTTTTCCTTCTTTTCCCAACATTTTTTTTCTTTATTAAATATCAAATGGTTGTTTCTTCAACATACGTTCACGTCTGCAGTCTCTTTATATCAAGGTCAAATGATGTCGACTAGGCAAGGTTTAATCGTTATTAACGGATCGCTAATCCCGCCCACTTTTCTCCGAAAGGAAGTTCCACTTCGACATCAAACGGCGATACCTTGCAAATTTTGTGGCCAGTAACATGTAACAAAAAACTAAAATTGTTATTCGAATAAGCTGTCGTTTTTACGACTTTTAAGTTGCAAAACATAAATAATAAGTCTCACATAAATGCCGCCCAAGTTGGAGTTTAAGGTTCACTTCCGACTCAATCAGTGATTCGATTGGTCGATTGATTCTTTGATTGACAGACGCGATCCCTCAATTGATGAAATCTATTGACAAATATCGTAGCGTCAATGCTAGACAAACTAGACACCCACTTTTTCCATACAGTTTTATTTACCTTCAAACATATTAAGATGTAAGTGAATGTTTAACCGATAACCAGACGGTAAAATTTTAGACTGGTCAAAAATGAAAGGGGTTTCAGACGACAATTTATAGTTTATGAAATTCTAGATTTTTTTTTAAAAAACTTCTTTATTATAGAAAACATTGTGTCAAATGAAGAAATTGCTTGTTACAAGCAATTTCTTCATTTGACACAATGTTTTCCCATTCGTTTTTTCTTAGTGTGCGTCCAAAAGCGTGATTATGTGGGAATGGGCTAAATATTTAATGCGAAAGTTAAACCATATCGCCGACTTGTGTATATCATAATGATGAAAATAGTGTAAACGGATCAGTGGCTATAGATACCTTACACTTTAATTTAGGATTTAATTGTACCACACCAGGAAAATATACACGTTTGTTTAGAGGTGTAGATTGTGAAAACGGATTTGTACATCCAATATGGTAAGGTGTTTTGTTTCTCGTGGCTGTGACAACGTAGCCTTGTTAGTTGCTCAACCCTCGATTCGTCTCTCCGTCCACTGTGGATCATACCTCGACTGACGGTCAATCGTAGGCAGGGCTAAGTTCTCGTAGATTTATTATCATGTGATGATCTTCATTTGTGTTTTATTTTTATATCAATAACTTGATTCCACATCTTTTGAGCTTAGAGGATGATCGAATGTCTGTAATGGGTATTGTTGATATCAAGTTAACCTTGTAATAATCGACCACTCAAGGTACAGCCAAAATGTGGTCGTTTAGGATAGTGGTCGCTCAATACGCTTTCTTGTGACATATATTCGAATGCATACATAAATCATTGCAGGATTCTAGCCTAATATTATGTTATTAGAACTCAAAATCGTCTCACTGAGACGATCGATTTTAATGAGATCCACCAACATAGGATTTAGTTTTGATGTTTTTTTTTTTGTTTTTTTTTTAGCAAAATTCTACTCATGAAGATTCCTTGTTTATGGGAAGGGAACTTTGATGCTGGTCGTTTAATGAAGGTGGTCACTAATAGCAAGATTGATTATAACTGATCTTATACCAATTGATAAACTGGTGAATTAGGAAGGGTGGTCAAATATGCCAGGAACCCGGCAACGAAGTTTTCAATCTCTGTTCAACTTTGATCGTCAATATATCGTCGTTTGGTGTTCAAAATATCGAAAATACAGCTTTATACAAAATATACAAGGGTTTGATCGCATATAATCAAAATAATATATTTTCTAACAGACGACAGTCCTTGTTCATGTTATCATCGACATTTATAAGGACTGCATGCTAAATGGGTGTAACGATATTATAAGCCAAGTTTCAATTACACATCAAACCCCCTTGAGCTATCATTACAGCATATTACACAATGCTATACTGTATCTGACTGACGGATTGCTTGCCCCGTCCACTGACTCCGATGGCCATGACCACTGACTCCGACAAAAAAATCCACTTCAATATTAAACGGCGTAATATTGCAAAATTCATGGCCAGTTTTATGTAACAAAAACGATAAAATGGTTGACCTAAACGTCGTAACTATAATTCGAGGGCTTAGAGCAAAAACATAGTATGGCTCTATACAATGAATGGATAGGCTTTGTCTACGAGCTCGGAACGTTACATTTTTATTTTGTGGTAATGGGTTAAACAATAAGTATAAGCTTCCATTTACTTTCATTTCATTTCAGGCAGTCAAGTTGTCAGAGGAGGACATAAAGGGTAAAAAGGTTTTTCTTAGTTATTCAAACTGAATGTAAAAGTAAGATAGAATTTAAGTTATTGTTTAAACAAGATATTTCAAACCATTCAAACTTATCCATTGAGAATATCTAGTAAACCGTCCGTTTCATTCTAAAACACCGTAACTACATCTTGAATCAAAAGAACGAAAGCGACAAAATGTTTTATAATACAATTCAAAGTTGTATCTACCTAGATGTGTGAATTCTGATTGGCTGAATAAAAGTTAAAACAACAATAACAACTACAACAACAACAACAACAGCAACAAAATAAATAAAAGCATTACCAGTACGGCCCTTGATGCGGATAAGACAATCGAATATTCATCCACACGCATATGCGCGAAATGAATATGCACATTAGCCTTGAAATCCGAGTTAAACCAGAGTTTACCTTTCTGTCCTTAAATGACGCTTCTAAACGCACTAAAGAACAAAAATCTTTTGGAAAATAGTGAAAATGAAGAAATTACTTGTCACAATCAGTTTCTTCATTATCCACAATGTTTTTTATCCCTACCCCCTTACCCACCAAACATAAGCTTTAAATTGTCGTCTGCATCTCCTTTCAATTTGGACAAGTCTGAAATTCTGTCGTCTGGGAAAGACTCTGCAGGTACAGATTCAAAGCTCCTTCAGATATGTTCAATCCGCTCTTCATTATCCACAATGTTTTTTATCCCTACCCCCCCCCCCCTCTACCCCCAAACATAAGCTTTAAATTGTCGTCTGCAACTCCTTTCAATTTGGACCATGTTTTCCAGGATGAAAAAGGTGTTTCGCTGCGTGGATTTCCGTATAAGCACCTGTGACAACTAACTCAGTCAAGCTGTCCATCAAGACACCTTTCGCATTTTCATTATTTCGAGAGACGTGGGCTGTCCATAGTAAATCTGTCTGTTGTTTTGTTTCAGAATACAAAGAAGCATTTGAATTATTTGACACGAATAAAGACAACTTAATCACAAACGATGAGCTTAAAAAAGTGATGATCTCCATGGGAAACAAACCCACAGATAAGGAAATAGACAGAATGATTGAGGAAATCGATGCCGATGGTATTTTTGATTTGTTCAAAAGTTAAAAAAAAAATATCATTAACAGAGACCAAACTGAATCCCGATTAAGGATTTTAGTCTTGCATCAACACATTGTGGCCCCGGGGACTTGTAAACTGGTGTCATAATTGACCTTGCTAAAAGTTTAGGTGTAACTGGTCTAAACAAAGACTTCTATTTAAGTATCGTTTTTTTTTAATTTAGTTATAGCATAGTTACTTGACATTAAAAAAGTCGACAGCTATGACCATCTGGGGCTTCAAAAAAAATTGAGCCTTCAATTCTTTAATGAGGCTGGAGTCCAAAGGGTCTCACATTAGAAATTTGTTAATGAGTACTGGCTACTTGTTTGTGAGTCTCGGGTCAGATAAAATCATACATGTGATAAAGCAGCGCAGAGCTGAAAGAGATGTTTATGAACACTGGTGCCTCTCCGGCGGCTATTCTTTCTATATATTTTTTAAGTTTACTCTTTTAGTTGTCCTAGACATTTTTCAGATAAATTTGACCTTGATGTCTACAAAAAATACATGTAATGTTGTTGTTTACTTTCGGAGAAGATTAGATATATTGTCATAGTCTTGTCGTCGTCTGCGTCGTTTTGGGCGTCGTCATCCAGAAACTTTGACATTTTGTAATATACCTCTTATAATACTGAAGGTTTTCATTCGAAACTAGGAAAATATGTACACTATCAACAAAACAACTAGTACCATCACGGGAGATAACTCCAAATGTATTTATGTCAAATTATGCTTCATTTTTATCTTTTTTATTCAGTATCCAGCACCAAACGGCCTAGCATCAGGCACTTGTAGGCGTCCATTGTCTTGTAATGTACCTATAGTAAATTTATATAGCCATTGAACCAGTCTTAATATCGCTTTCAGTAATGCATGTTTTTCGCCTTGCTAGTTCTTTTGTCGGTGTCATGACAAAAATGTATCTGTTAATATCACGAAACTTATTTTTTCAAAACTGAATATTCATAATTATTCAAAAGTTGTGGGGCATTCACACGTAACAATATATTTCCCCCTATGTCCGTCATATATTTTTATGTATATATGAAATAATTAAAAATAATTGAACAAAGGCTGTAAGTTTTGAAAGCTACAGGCTTTATTTTTTGGGAATTGATGACTTTTACTCGGTTGTACTGTGATATGACATAAAGATGAGTCAAAACCTGAACATTAGTTAGTAATTTTTGTAATTGTGCATGGTCGGACGAATGGACATACATACGTGAACGACCACCTCGTTTTCCGATGAGAAAATTAAAAAGATCCATATTTAAAAAACCTCGTATTTGCTGACTTTTTTTACAGGAGATGGCCGGATAAATTTCTCGGAGTTCCTTAACCTGATGGTAGCGGGCTGTAAGAAAACAAAACAAAACATGCCAAATGAATTACTAACAACGTTTAAAATATTTGACAAAAATGGAGACGGGTATATAACGCATAGTGAATTGAAACAAGCCATGGGTAAGGATCTGCAACATTTACATGAAGAAATGTTTTCTACCTATAAAGTTGGAAAAAAAAAAAAAAAAGAAAGAAAAAAAATTGAATTTTAATGTTAATGCAACTCCTCTCAATTGGGACCAGTATAACATTTTGAGGTCAGGTCATGGGTTAGAATAACGGACAGAGACAAGCCCTTCCAAGAAAGAACTTCACGAAATTTCTATAAAATCTGTGGTCTATATGGAGGACAAGACGTAAAACGCCGAACAATCAATACTTAAATCCCAAACGCAACAGGATCTTTTAACGCATTTGCTACCTTCCGCCCCAAAAGAAACGGAAACAAACGTATGTGGATTAGCGTGTTTCGGTGTTTTACCCTCGATAAACCTAAGGAGTCAAGACTTTTTTACCTTTTCCCGTTTTCGAAATTCTAGACTGGTCCAAATTGAAAGATAAAAAAGAGAATGAAAATTTGAATCAATTTGAAATGAAACCATCTTATATAGCAGAAAATATTTTGGGAAAAGGAGAAATTGCTTATAACTAGCAATTTCTTCTTTTTCCACAATTTTTTTTCTCAAGTATAAAATTGGAGCGACGTAAAATCCGTGGTTTGTACAGAAAAGGGTTAAGGAGAGCTTTGAGCGTATGGACCCGGATCTCTTCATGATTATCTCTATCAAGGTCCATACCATTTATACCGAGAAGATGGAGGGTCCTACATTGTATGGGATTTACCACCGCTTTGAACAACTATTCAATTATATCACGACGAAGTTCACTTACTCATGTGTTTCCTAGAAAAACATAAAGCTTTTCATGGACACATTTCTGTCTATACCACCCAATAATTCATTGATAATCATTTTCGTCGAAATTATAAATCATGATGTCGCCATTTGTTTTTAAAATAAGTTTAATTTCAATTTCGTCAATCAAGACTCAAGCGTATTGATTTGCTGAAACTTTCTTTTCATACTTCCACGACCAAAAATTTAAGCAACTATTTTTTATGTCTGCGAACAAAGTAGATCCAGAAAATTGTACTAGAAAATAAGAAAATATTTGCTTTGAGTTGCCGGATTGCATTAAATGATAAGAAATGAAAAGAATATTTTTGTTATAGATAGACTAGCCCCCAAAACAAAGCCCCTCGTCTATTTCAGAGGATATGGAATGCTACATGTCAGACAATGAAGTAGAAGAAATGATCCAATCAGCCGACACCGACGGTGACGGAAAGGTTGATTATCAAGGTATTTGTTTGTATTCCACTCAAAATTTGGTAAGAATCCGTTATTAAAGGTGTGTTCATTTTATACACGAGGTTGAAATGTTCTAGATATTTACTGTGGGTTTGAAATATGCGAATTTAAATACAGTTTTGTAAATTACAATGAAATAGCCATTGACAGAATTTGGTGAGGACAATAATTGACCAATCGCTGGCCCCGCCTGCTCACTCCGCTGGCCACACCCACTGACTCCGACATAAAATTCAGGTTCGGTACGGCATTATTTTGCAAAAGTTATGGAAGTAAAATGGTCGGTAGGCGACCTGAACGTCGTAACCACAGCGTCAACGCCTATCGAAGGTCATGCCGACTGATTCCGTTGGCCTAACCCACTGACTGCGATAAGAATTTCACTTCGATTTGTAACAGCATTATTTTGCAAATTTGACGGCTAGTTACATGCAACAAAAAAGGTTAAATGTTTGGATGACGACCTAAACGTCTTAAGTACAGCTTGGATAAGCTGTAGTCATGAAATTTATGACGCTAAAAAAATGCTTCTAAAATGTCGGCAAATGCCAGAGTTGAAAGTTCGCTTTCGACACTATATGACGTATTTGATTGGGCGATTGATTGACAGTAAAGATCTAATACCGTGATCCAGTTCTGAATGGAAAAAGATGTTCGGATTATTCTAATCAATTCCATTCACGACTGTTCAAAATAGATCCAGTCCCACCTCAGTATACATAATGCTTTACAACTTTTTAAATACGGACATGTAAAGAAAACTTATCCATATTATTTCAAGGAAAATCTTTCTTCTAAAACAAACCCTATAAAATAAAACCCCAACACGATAACGTCCATTATGGCGCCACTTATGTCGACACGTTGCACCATGATATCGTTACATTTCAGAGTAATACCGTTTATTGCTACATATACATTCTAACCTGTCGAAATAGATGTTAGTCTTTTTTTCTTTCTTCTATTTTTTAGAATTTTTCAATATGATGATGACGACAAAGAAATGAGAAATATTCACTGCTTCATATCATTTGTTTCATTTTGGTAAGTATTGTTTATAATTTTCAAGTTTTTTAAAAGCGTTAGCTTTGATAGCTTAAGTTAACAGACACAATTTTGAGGTCTTCTCGAAGTTCAACAAGTGCAAACTACCTCTGGAGGCTTAACTCCTAAATCCATTGAATGCCTACGCCACAAAAGTAGTTTTTACGTATTTCAGGAATATTGCTAACTCTAGAGAACTCTTTCAAAAACATGCTTTTCAACCCATTTCCACTCAATTCCTCCTTTTAAGCATCTCAAGAAAAAAGCTTTTGAAAACATTGATAACAATGAAGAAATGGCTTGTAACAAGCAATCTCTTTATTGTCCACAATATTTTCTAACCAACTAGGGAACGATTTTCTAAATTCAACTAAATTGAAATTGTCGTCTGCAACTTCTTTCAACTTGAACCAGTATAAGATTTGATCATGTCTAAATGGGTTAATTGTTAGGTTACTTTAACCTCGTTTTTTTAATCATGATAACCTTTGGAAAAAAACTTAACAAAACTATGCTTTGCTAGCTTACAGTACTTTGATTATAAATATGATACAGTATTTGTACCAGTAAATGGTTTTACCAATACTTACCTTTTTTTCTTCTCATGGATAGACATATTTCGAATGCAATATGAATAACTAGCCAAAGCGATGTAGATTATCTTTAAACCCATTCTTTGTGGAAAACGAAAAAACTGATTGTCTTCATTTTTTCACATGTTCATCTACCAAACTGATGAAGAATTTAAAATTTCACCAACTCAAAAGTGTCGTTTGCAATTTTATGAATTTGGGCCCGTCTAAAATTCTGTCGTCTGTTAATGGGTTAATGAAAAGGCCAACAAGTGTCGTAGAGTGATATCTGATTTATTAGTCAAATTACTAGCCCTGGAATACGCTAATTTTCAATTTAATATTTATGGTTACATGCCTTAGAAAAGGTAGATATTAATCATCAAATTATGGAAAGTTAAATGATGGACGGTGCACGTACCGTCGTCTTAATATTTATGTTATACTTGAAAACTGTCGCATTCCCTATACATGTACATTAGGAAAACGTCATAACTACGTCTTGAGCAGTTAAAATGTTTTTATCTTAATTCATTTCAGACATTACCATATGATGGTTGTGAAACGACTTACATCTATATTCCATAAAAGTCCTTCTACAAGAATCAAAATCAAAGAGAACCTACTTTTCAACCAAACACTTTCTTATTATGCTCAAACCAAGACAAACCTCTTACAATACAATTCATAGTTTAGCTAACCAAAGTTCAGAAGTGCGTTCTTTTCGTCGAGATGAAAAATCCCGCTAAATAAGATTTTTGAGATGTTTGAGAGAACGGTTTTTGTTATTTTGAGTGAAAATATTCGACGTCATCAAGGCTACTCGTTTAAGTCAAAGATGAGCACGCTTAGCCATTTCTTATTTAACAAAATTTTAGATCTATCCAAATTCAGAGTTTTTGCAGACAAAAAATTGAAAGTTGATTTCAGTTGAGAATAACCAGTCGGTATCGTAGAAAATATTGTGGGGGGAAAAAATTTGCTTGTTACAAGCAGTTTCTTTTTCTACGATATTTTCTCTATTATAAAATCACAGGGACGTAAAAAGTAGGAATTGAACGGGAAAGGGTTGATTTCCTCATTAAGAATTCTCAAGATTCCTTGTGCTTAAAAATCTTAACGAAAGAACGATTTATCTTGAAAATTTAAATCAGAAGCTTAAGAATATCAACGAAAAGAACGCATCTTAGGACGTCCGCTTATCAGTGTGAAATAAAATGACGGGTCGCTCGCAACACCTACGGACGTAAGAGCTCTACTTAGATAAACGATATTATTTGTAAAATATCGTCGTTGGGCGTGCAAAATGTCGTAACTACAGCTTGCAGAAATGGAATGAGTAAGAAAGGATAGAAAACACTGCAAGAAAATAAGAAATTTCTTGCTGCGATAATTTCCTCGTTTTTCCAAGGTTTCGTTTCTTTTATTGTGTTATTAATTTTGTGCTGTGACGCGTGTTGATTGTTTATTACTAAACTGAACGCAGACTCGACATTCTGAAATCAGCTTAAGTATTCAGAATGACAAAACATTTAACCCATTACCAGACGTCAACATTTTAGACTGGTCCAAATTAACAGGTGTTGCAGACGACAGTTGAAAGTTAATGAAAATTTAGATTTCTTCAACTTTCTGGGTAGAAAACATTGTGCAAAATGAAGAAATTGCTTGTTACAAGCAATTTCTTCATTTTACACAATGTTTTCCCAATTGTTTTACTTGGAGGGTGTCGAAAAGCGTCATTGTGTGAGAATGTTTTTAAGAAATTTCCAACGACAATCCACTTTGATCTGTATTAAAGGTAGATCTAATGCAGAAAACCATATATGAAAAACTTACTATTTCCTCTTGGATGCGGGCAGTTGAACTTAAAACAAGCATGTATTCGGGCAGTCAGCATGAGAATTGGCCAGTATCGTCTTTGTTTGACTCTTTACCAGACGACCAAATTTTAGACTTGTCAAACCTGAAAGGTGTTGCAGATGACGATTTTAAGTTGTTGGAAATTAATATTAAGGTAAAAGCACTGTAATTAAAAACTTGCTCGTTTCAAACAATTTCTTAATTTTCGCATTTTTTCCCCAAAACCTTTTTCTTGGAGGCGTTGAAACAAAAGATTTAGTGGGAACGGGTTAAAAAGTCCTTCATCTTTCGCGTCGATAGATATTAATATTTTATCAGAATGGATTTCTCGTAGAAACACACATTAACAACAACAAAAATGGTTACGACGGAAAGAAACAAAACCTGTCTGTCTTTGCAAATAGTCTACTGAGCAAAGACAAAAGTATCTACTTCAACTTTGAAATTTTCAAAGATACTTATGGAAAATCAACAGAAACTGGTGTTTTAATGGAAGTAAAGGCGCTGATAAAGCAAGTGGTCTACCCCCCCCCCCGAAATGGGATCATAGATTGTATTTCGACAAACTTCATGTTCGTCAATTGCCAAAATAAGGCGTAGAGCTTATCGATCAGTCAAGAACGCGTAAGATCTTCCACTGAGCTCTTCCAATGTCAAGCATAGGAGGCTATTGACCGATAGTTGGCCCCACCCGCGGACTCCGATAGGCATGCGCACTTGTCCACTTCGATATAAAACGGCGTTATTTTGCAAAGTTTATGGCCTTTAGCGTGAAACAAAAAAGTAAAATGGCTGGTTGGCTACCTAAAACAGTAACTAAAGCTTGAGTAAGTTTTAGTTCCGAATTTAAGTTGCGAAACCAACAACAACAACAACAACAAAACCTTTCACATAAATATTGACGTTCAAACATCACTTCTGGTCTAAATGAATGATTTGATTGGTCGATTTATTCTTTGATTGAACACGCGATCTGTCAATTAGTTCACGCAGTTTGAAAGCTACTTAAAGTTCGCCCGTCCTGCCATTTTCTCTTGTTTTGCCTCTATTTACAGCTGTGTAGTGTTCACCATATTTTTCTATTTTCTTAATCACGAAACCCTGGGAGATTGAATGCAGCTCAGTGGTCTTTTTCTTCTTTCAAATGGTTATGTAAAGGGTACCATCCCAATTGTAAAATTGGTCTATTTTACCCATTTTGATGCATTTTCCCCCAAATCAGCACGATAATCACACAAGAAGCATAGCGCCGGAAACATATTATGTATCTGAACTGCCCCGATGATCAGTTATGCGAAAAAAAAAAATTAAAAAAAAAGAGGAAAAGTGGGTACTTTCTTATTTTTGTTGAGTATATATATCATAGTGTATGTGATTTGGATTTATCTCTTGTTGTAACATGAAATAAAGTTTTATTTTATATAATTTGCTATCATGGTGTATATCAATATCGTTCTTTCTACAATCCATAACGTTCTCCAAAATCCTAAGTGGGAGGAGTAACTGGAGTCTTGAAGTATGGAAGTTTGGTGCGAGAAATATCAGAAATCCATGGTTTGGTGCTCTGTAGATAAGCCGAAGGAAATATTCTTAACCCTTTTTTGTTCAGTCCCTGTTTTTTCACGTATCTGTAAATTTATAAATGAAAAAAAAAAAAAAAAAAAAAAAAACAAAAAAAAAAAACCAAAAAAAAAAAAAAACCCACTGTAGAAAAAGAATGAATTGCTTGTAACAAGCAATTTCTTCTTTTTCTACAATCTTTTCTACCTTACTGAAAGGTTATTTTTCAAATTAAATCCACTTTCAGTTTTCGTCTGCAAACTTTGAATTCGGACAGGTCTAAAATTTAGCTACAAAGGAAAGGGGTAAGCTATATGGTCATAAAATATCTCTGGTAAACACGATAGTAAATTCCACAACGTCTTGTACAGCAATTTCTTCATTTTTCACAATGTTTTCAACCCAGAAAGTTGAAAATTCAAAATTTCATATCAAGTTTGTTGTCTGTAATTTCTTTCGATTTGTCTTAAAGTCTAAAGTTTTGTCGTCATGTAATGGGATTAAGAGCCGGCGGGGAGGAATTTTTCAAAGATATTTAGACGATTAGTCGTCAAAAATTAGTCGAACAATTTTCAGACATTTTTTTAAATATGCGTTTGACTCGAAATATTTAATTGTACAAGACACAAAGCGACTTGGTTTTGTAGCGCTCCGATCTGGAACCTTATCGTGCAACAGCTCCAGCTTATGCGATGAGACTGAAATAATCTATCAATCAATCTCCAAAAATACCAAAGCTTGAAATGATGGACATTAAAAATGGCGCGGTATGACAAAGGATGGGCAATACAATCGTCGCTTTTACAACAATCTGTTATTTTACAAACGTAGATAAACGCTGTGGGAAGATGAAAAGCTCGTTACAAAACTCAATCCCGAAAAAAAGTACATGTATGCAATACCTGGAATTTAATAGAGCGACTTTTTCTATGCCATCCCAAATTTCAAAAGAAACGACCCTTATGCTGACACTTTAACTTCCTATTGATGTTTCAAGAAAATGTGAAAATATTGGTGAACCATATTGAGAAGATAAGTATGTTTGGAGTGGAATTCCTTCAGGTCCTACTCTCTTATTATAGAGCTAACCGCCTCGCATTTTCAAAAATTCGTAGACAGTTTGTCATTCATACATATTTTATATAAATATTCATTACAAAAATGTTTAACAGTAACATGTTCGTAACAATAATGAAACAAATGCAAAATTTCAACATCTGGACCATGATGGCATTGCTTCGCTAACTTGAGTCCCTCTGCTAAATACAACAGTTTTTAGCGTAAAAAGAGACGCCATAACCTATAACCACACACTTCTGCTTGTTGATCCTCCAAAGAAATATTGTTATAGAAAACAATGTAAGAAAATGAAAAATTACTTGTAACCAACCATTTCTACTTTTATCACGCTGTTCTCTATCATTTATGGCCCAAGTTTCTAAATTCTTTTTTCCCCGAATTGTCTTCTGTAATCATTTTGAATATCGACTATTCTAAAAAAAATTCACCGTCTGATAATTGATTAATAGAGTTAAAATAAAACCAAAAGACATTAGATTCTAAAAGGCCAGTTTCCTACACTAGCTCTAAATACAGGTTTTATAGGTAAAGATTTTTTAATCATTACCACCTAACAGGATTTTAGATTGGTCCAAACTAAAGGTGTGCAGACGACAGGGTAAGTGGGTGAATTTTTAAAAAAATCTTGCCTTTTAGGGTAGAAAATATTATGGACAATGAAGATATTGCTTGTAGCAAGCAATATCTTCATTTCCCATAATATTTTCCAAATGTTATTTTCTTGAAGGACCTAAGAATGTGGAATTGTTTTGGAAAATATTGAATAAGCAATGCTGCATTTATAATGGATCTGATTTTCTCAAAACAATTAATGAACCACAAACCATGACACATTAATTCTAAATCAAATATGAAGATTCCGACACTCAAGCAATTAACTTAATTTTCTAAATATTTCGAAATGAAGCATTACATATTGGAGTGAAACCAACCTTTACATGTAACTTTTTTTACCAATAATTACTCTTAATAGAATTCAATGGAGATTGTACAATGGAATATTCCAAATTTGATAACATAAAATAATGTTTTCAAGAAAATCTTCAATAATATTTAACCCTTGTCATGCTGAAAAAAAATCCTTTTCTGAATTTGCATTAAAATCAAAGGCCTGAAAGCACTGGTAGCACAAGTTAAGTTTATAAGTTAAGTTGAAAATTGATTTATAGACAACTTGGGGTTTAAGGAAATAAACAGAAGGTGTAGACTAAGATCAGACTGCACCTATGTGCAGGCCGATCTTAGTCTATACCTACTGCCCAAACAGGAACATACCGGGTTCAGCATGATAAGGGTTAAAATATACCATACATGGAAAATAAGACAAACCAATAACAATTTCTGTTATATAAAATAATACTTTTAAAGGAATTCTGTAAATGTTTACTCAAATGAATTCATCCAAAGAGGGATTTGAGAGAATTTAATTTTTCAACTTTATTTTAAATTTAAAACTTTGGTTGTTATGGAAACCAGGCTTTTTCTTTGAACTCAATTTTCTTAAGGAACATCCCAGTGAAAATTGATACAGATCAAACTATCAGATTTAGAATAGAAGACCTCTTGAGAAAAAGTCTCATGCTCAACTAGAGATGTTACTGAATAAGTGTATGAAGTTTCATCAAAATTGGTCTAATGATTACCGAGCATTCTTTCAGACAAGAAAAAGTGGACATATGGATGGACAGACAGGGTATACAAAAACAATATGTCACCCCACTCAATGTGTCTCCCACAGAAATGGGAAACCTAATAATCCTTTAGGCATGTACAGTGTATTAAGAGACAAACTGTTTAACCTATTCCCATACAGCCCTGTTTTTTATCATCAAGAAAAAGGTTGATGAAATATTGTGGAAAATGAAGAAATTGCTTGTAACAAGCAATTTATTCCTTATCCACAACGATTTCTACAAAAAAAAAAAAAAAAAAAAAAATACAGCTTTCTTAATATTTCACTAGCTTAAGACTGTCATCTCAAATTTTGTCATCTGGTAATGGGTTGGAAGTTATCACAAATTGAAGCTTTCAGTACAAAACTCTTGTACATAGTTCAGGGTAGCTGTGTCACGTCATGGCTGAACTTGAATGTAAATCTTCCTCTTCCCTTACATGTAGTTTTCTTTTGAGCTGGCCTAAAGCAAACAAATAGATTTAGTTACAAGAGCAACCATTGGAGATGCTAACGCTCGGCTATTCAAGTGCTTTAAATTTTAAGTTAAAAGGGGCATAATTCAATAAAATATATTTTGAGTTATGAACCTTATCTTTTGATAGAGAACAAGTTCAGAGTGTTCAGTAATACCAGAGATGTTAAAAAAATGTGAGTATTTGGACAACAATGCACACGACAACTAGGCCATAGCCATACATCAGGCTTTCTCCAAAAATAGCCAACCTAAAAAGTTCAAAGTGTCTCTCCTTTACTTAAACCGTTACCAGACAACAAAATTTTAGATGGGCCGTTACTGAAAGTAGTTGCAGATAACAATGATGATGATGGAATATTAATATTCTTTGTCTTTTTGGGAAGAAAACATTGTGGATAATGAAAAATTGCTTGTGACAAGCAATTTCCTCATTTTCCACAATTTTTTCCAAAGTTTTTTTGCTTAAAAGGCGTCAAAAAGCAGGATTGTGTGGGAATGGGTTACTATAAATGTCAATTCAAAGGAAAATGGTCAGCAATGTAATCAAAATTACTTAATAACATAGCTGCACTAAGGGCGGGACAGATCAAAGCTGTAGAAAAGGTAATCTTCTTTGACTTCTTATGAATGTTGCCTTAAATTCCAACTTTGCCTTTGTCAAAAGCACATAAAAATAGACTTGGCTACTATTTGTCATGGCACAAAAACCCCTACACGGTTCTTTTTTATAGGGATATAAGTACTGTCTGAAACTGTAGGAGGAGTTGTCCAGACAAGAATTCAGCAAGCATTTTTAAGTCAAATCAGGGGCAATAACTCAATAATTCTTGATTATGTTATGTCTTGCACATGTACAGCTCCAAATGAACACTTCTGCCAATCAGTTGAAACTGTAGGAGTTGTCTGAACAAGATTTAACAAACTTTATTAAGTCAAATCATTCCTGATGAATTTTCATGAAAGGTGTGTCTTGCACATCTTAATGAACAATTCTACAGAGTATGAAGCGAGTTGCATTAAAACTGCAGGAGTTGTCCTGACAATTTTTTTCAAAGCCCTTTCAAGTCAAACCAGAAGCAATAACTCAATAATTCTTGATGGAATTTCATGAAAGTTGCATCTTTCACATCTATATATCTTAATGAACACTTCTGCCAAGTATACAGCAAATCAGATTGAAACTAAGGAGTTATATGGCCAAGATTTTGTGGACCAAATGACATGCTGATTCCAGTTTACCCTGCCTAAACTTTGTGGGGGTATAAAAATGAATTTGGGCCAGTCTAAAATTTCGTCCTTTGGTGATGAGTTAAAGTAACTACATACCTACATTCCCAACATCAGATTGTAGCTCCATTCCTAGGTGTAAACAAGTGTAAAGTATAATAACACTGATTGATAAAAAACAATATTCAAAACCAATCCCCGCACAATCCCATATTTTGACGCCTCTGAGCAATGTAGTTATGGAAACATAGTGGAAAAAGATGAAATTGCTTGTAGAAAAGGCCAAAACATTTTGAATTTCATCAACTAGAAATATTTATCTGCAACATCTTTTAATTTGGACTAGTTAAAAATATTTCGTCTGGTAAGTGAATATGCAGTTTTACTCTTTGATTTTCTTTTTCTTCTCATTATTCCAAAGTGTAAGAGTACAGATGATAACAGTATGACTATAAACTTTGACTATTGGAAAAAGAAATCTCTCATTACATAATCTCAAATTTCACAAATCGGTAAAAAGAAAGACATAAGCATGATCCGTCTTATATTTCATCATGATCATAACCCTTCACCATATAAATTTTGACATGTTGAAGAAAAATAGAAGGTGGCTAGAAATGTATCACATTTCTTCTTTTCATATCTTTTCTGTAATCATCGAAACTTTAATAAGACTAAGATGTATATTTGATGATACAAGTGATTGTATTTGAAAGTGATCATAGATGGATATTTATGACACAAAGTTTTTTGAATTGAAATCACTCTATAAGAAAAGGGAAATAATGCCCCTAAATAACTCTCCTGAAATTGATATGGCTAAACCATTTCAGAGAAGAAATTTTCAGACTTAACCCTTTCCCGTTTTTGGAAATTTTAGACTAGTCTTAATTGAAAGAGGTTGCAGACAACAATGAAAACAGGATGCCATTTGAATGAAACCATCCTATGTGGTAGAAAATATTGTGGAAAAAGGAGAAATTGCTTGTAACAAGCAATTTCTTCTTTTTCCACAATGTTTTCTGGAGTATAAAATCACAGGAACGTAAAATCCCGTATTTGAACGGGAAAGGGATAAACTAAAACATAGGGGTCAAGATATCCCTAGATTGCTCCCCTGAGTTCTCATTTGAACTGAAAGCCTAAGCAAGCCTAATGCTGAAGAAACAAGCACTGCAAAAAGCTTATCAAATTCATTATTGATCAAATTGTGATTAAGACCACATTTTCCTGTTTTTTTCCAGATTGGTATTATTTTCAATATGATTTATGATTATTACTTGATAAACAATCATAGCAAGTTTCATCAAAATTGAGGTAAAAACAATGGCCCCTGAAGCGTAAATACAGACATTTTCTGTATGGCAATGTTATTTAAAGAATTCAAAGTAAAACAAGAGTTCTACTAGGCATGGCATTCCTTCACAACAAATAAATCAAAGGAATTAATGTCCTCAATTGAAGTCAGGCCTCAATATTAACCATCAGAATGATAAGTGAAGTCATTCTCTGATTATTCTGTTAAGTGTTCCTTATTATGGAATCACACTTGAAGATTTCTATCTTTTCCTTTAAAATTTTTTCTCTAAAAATTAAAGTCTGCACATCCTATTAGTTTGGACCAGTCTAAAATTTTATTGTTTGGTAAAGAAAAAAACAGATTTTTTTCAGAAGATAAGATGCATCACAAAAACTGCACGCATATCATATTTCTGTGGGCTAAACCAGGAAATTGTAGATTTTTAAAAATAAAAACCCTAGTTTGTGATTCAAATACAAGATTATGTTTTAAACACAAGCACTGATAAATGACATTTGCATAAGGATAGGCAAAGATCAGATTGCCTGTATACTCTTCACCTCAATTACTGTGCATGTAACGTAGCCGGGTTCAGTATCAATCAAAAAATGTTTTCAACCTGATGAAATAGTTTTCATATACCTTATAGACATTTGATTTATCTTTCAGTCAAATTTTGTTGAGTTGTTTTCTAAACTTCTGCATGGAATTTATCTTGAAAGTTGCCTTGTTCACCATTAAGAAATTTTGGATTGCTACTGTAGTTATCGTGCATCTTACAAAAGAGAGTATCCATGACAACCAAAAGGAAGCAAAATTATTGTTTCAATTTTTGTCAACCATCTTTGATTTTAAAAATTAAATTCATTTAATAAAAAGTCAAATTTAGAGTTATGTAAACTCATGCTAAATCTATCCCCTACCCTCCAAGTTTGTGAAATGTTTTATTTGGGGGGTCAATTTTGCATCTCGTTGGGTTTGTGTTAAGTGTTTTATATGGATATAGGCGATTCCCAAAGCACCGCATTGGGGTGCCGAAAGTTAAACATCCTGTGAAAAAATAAGGTCACCAAAGTTCACTGAGGCTCCTTAGGGGGCCATGCACGATAATTGGGTTTTGACAATATATGTAGGCTGATCTTTGTCTGGTGTATGCAAATACACGAATACTCTGTATTCAACACTAGAAGTTATTAAATATAAATAAAGCAGGAGACCATATAAGAAGAAATATTACCTAGCCTATATCTTTCCCTGTCCACCTCTCTCCTTGCAAACAATGTTTTCTCGTACTCCTAAAATTGATAGATAGTAGGCTTCATTGAAACAACAAACTATTGCTGTCAATGTTACTTAACCCATTACTAGACAACAAAATTTTAGACTGGTCCAAATTAAAAGTTAATGATGGCAAATAGGTAGCATCTAGGCTAGAAAACCTTGTGAGTAAAAGAGGAATAGCTCATTACAAGCAGTTTTTTCTTTTCCTCAAATATTTTCCTAAATATTAAACTACAGGGGTGTCATAATTAAGCTCAAGAATTGTGTGTTGAAGCAAAACATGTATATTCTACTCAGCCTTTCCTACTTGATGCATAAACTTCAGATAAACAAGATTAAAAGACACAACTTTTTTTTTGTCTTTAAAGGGAATGAACTCAACTTTTTTTCATTATGGGTATTGCAAATAGGTCTTGATAAATCAATTGAAAGTAGATAGCTAAAGATAAAAATTTCTGCTTGAATTAAAACTGTCCCTAAAATTAATATTTCAACCCATTCCCTAACAATGGAGCTCTTTGATGCCCTTCAAGAAAAAAACTTTGGAAAACATTGTTGAAAATGAAGAAATTGCTTGTTACCAGGAATTTCCTTCATTTTCCACAATATCTTCTACCAAAAAGGACAATTATTTATTTTAAATTCCATCCACCAAAAACTGTCTTAACTTCTTCAATTTGAACCAAAATTTGTTCATCTGGAAATAATACAAACAGTCACAGTTATCACTAAGTTGAAAGTGGAACTGGCAATCTAAACAATTTTATGGATGATTTATACTCCTGTGAAAGGTATATCTGTACAGATAATATAATCAAAGAACATCGTAATTAGTTACTCACATATAGTTGATGCTCAAAACTCAAATTGAGGTTTATACAAAATCTTTGTTGTTGCACATAGTTAAAAGCAAATCTGAAGATATATAAAGACAAACTTGGTTTTGTGGCTTTACAAAATTTGACAACACATTATAACAACTGAGTGACTGTATCATTCTACAAGCCTGAATTTACTGATTACTCAGACCAAAAAATTTTAGACTCGTCAAAATTCAAAGAAGTTTAGTTGATGAGATTTCAAATTCTCTGTCTTTCGGGTAGAAAACATTTTGATAAATGAAAAAATTTGTTACAACAAGCAATTTCTTCATTTTTCACAATGTTTTTCAAAGTTTTTTGTTTCTTTTGGAATCCATAAAAATGCTTATGGACAGACAGATAGATGAATGACCAAGCTCATAACATGATCAAAGCTTCAGGCGTATAAAAAGGAAACTATACTTTTCATTTTTTAGTTAACCACTTCCTGTTTAATCCCTCGTTTTTACGTCCCTGTAAATTAGTAGTTGAGAAAATATTGTAGAAAAAGACAAAATTGCTTGTAACAAAAAATTTCTTCCTTTCCACAATATTTTCTACACTACTTTCAATTAAAATTTTAAGTCAAGCAAGATTTTCTAAGTCTGAAAAGGGTTAAAACTCCACTATAATAAATGGAATTGTAATGAATCTTTGCCTAGAAGATGATATGATGGTCACAAATCATGTTCAAAGTTTCAAAGCAGTAGTATTGTTAAATAAAAGAGTTAATTAAGATATATGACAGTTGCATGCAAAGTGTAACCAAGAATGTCTTGATCAGAAAAGGGTTAAGACTCCACTATAATAAACGTAATTGTAATGAATCTTTACCTAGAAGATGATATGATGGTCACAAAAGCATGTGCAAAGTTTCAACGTAATAGTATTAGAAGAAAGAGAGATATTAAAGACATATGATAGTTGGTAATAAAGCAAATACAAATTTGTAAGAGGACTTAAAGGTTTGCTACAAGCCAAATATCAATGCTCTTAGTCTTCTGGTTTCAGAATAGAATTCTTCTTTTCAAATATTTTCTTATTTGTTCAAAGGAAAATGGGGGCAGTCATGGGCTGATCCCAAATGTTTTCCCCCTTGTGTAACATGAACAAACTTGGTAGAGGCCCACTACATTCTAAATTAAACAGCTTGTACCTTCCGGTTTCAGATAAGAAGATTCTATGTCTTTTTACCCTTTTTGTTGCAGTTGTAAAAAGTGTTGAGGATTAATTTTAAAAGGTTGAAAATCTTGGTATAGCTTCAAACAAAGAACATTCATGCAAAATATCATCTAAATTGGCTCACTGATATAGGTAGACAGAATGTTTAATCTATTACCAGACCTGAAAATTATAGACCAGTCTAAACTGAAAGAATTTTAGATTTCAATTTCAAGTTGACTGAATTTCAAATTTCTCTGTTTTTCTGTTCAGAAAATAAAGTGGAAAATGCAGAAACTGTTTGTAACAAGATTTCCTATTTTTCCTCATTGCTTTCCTGAACCTTTTTCTAAGAGAAAGGGGTTAAAAAAGCAGAATTGTTTGGTAATAAATGGACGACACACGACGGACAACACTCTCAGCAGACAATAGACATGGGATGATCACAATCACTTACCTTAAGCACCTAATGTTAAGGTAAGTCCTTGGTTTAATTTCTGTTTAAATAGAAGAAAGATCATCTCTAACAAGATGTGTTTGTGAAACACAATGCCCCTGCAACAGGACAAAACGTTTGACCTTGGTATGTGACCTTGACTTTATCACATGACCTTGACATGAGGAGATGCGTATTATGGAGATGTATCATCATGCCAAATATGAGCATTGTATCTTAAATAGGCTGGTAGTAATTGGCAATGTTAAGTTTTTTGGTTGAATTTTGCAGACAGACAGATGTACAACGGTAAAACAATATGCCCTCAATCTTCGATGTGGAGGCATAAAATACAATGGATCAACTCACTTGTATCTTTGACCAAACTTTTCCATTATATAGCCTATAACTAATGCTGCACTGAAATAAATACAAATGAACAAGAGGACCATGATGGTCCTAAATTGCTCCCCTGAGTATGATGGTTCATGGCTTTATGATATAAACAAAATAGCAAAGCCCTCTGTCTAATTTTTTTGGAGAAGATGTTTACAGATTTCTCTTTTAATCCTAGGTATATTGATGATCCCACCATATAGCACTAATTTCCTGAATATGGTAATGCTTTGAAGTATAGACATCAGTACATACCAAGTATAAAAGCTCTAGGCCTAATGGTTTAGGAGAAGAAGGTTTTCAAAGATATCATTATTTATTCCTAACTAAAATTAGGGATTGCAAAGAAAAGGGCTAATTTTTTTAAGTAATTTGGTAGAGAGTCAATGGCTGATGATATGTACCAAATATCAAAGCTCTAGGCTTTATGGTTTGGGAGAAGAAGATTTTCAAAGATTTCCTTATTTTATTCTATGTAAAATCAGGGATCATTAAGAAAAGCGCTAATTTTCAGAGTACAGAAATTCTTTGAAGTATTTTGGTAGAGGGTCAATAGATGATGATTTGTACTAAATATCAAAGCTCTAGGCCTTATGGTTTGGGACAAGAAGATTTCTAAAGATTTCCTTCTTTATTTCTATGTAAAATCAGGGATCGCCCAGAAGAGGGCTAATTTTCAAAAAATGGTAATTCTTTGAAGTATTTTGGAAGAGGGTCAATAGATGATGATGTATACCAAATATCAAAGCTCTAGGCCTCATCTTTTCGGACAAGAAGATTTTTAAAGATTTCCTTCTTTATTTCTATGTAAAATCAGGGATGGCCCAGAAGAGGGCTAATTTTCAGAATATGTTAATTCTTTGAAGTAGTTTGGTAGAGGGTCAATAGATGATGATATATACCAAATATCTAAGCTCTAGGCCTTACTGTTTGGGTGGAGAAGATTTTTTAAGTTTTTTCACTCCGTTGCAATGGCAACAAGCGTTCTTCATGGATTTCAATTCTTTGAAGTATTTTGAAAGAGCATGACCTAAGGATCATTTCTATTAAGTTTTGTTGAAATTCCATGGTTAGTTTAGGAGGAGAAGATTTTTTGTAATTGTGAACGGACGGACGGACGGACGGACGGACGCCGATCACAATAGCTCCCCCAGAGCACTTCGTGCTCAGGGGAGCTAAAAACACTAAATTAAGGTCAACAAATAACCCCATTATAAGTCTGCTTTTATGAATTTAAATGCTTTTTGTCCGAGTCCTATCTAAATGTAACTGTTAATACCTATAAATTTATTTTGATTATCATTTGGCAACATCTTGGTTTTCTTTTTCCAAGTAGGTAAGGGTGTAATGAAAACTAATGGTAAAAATTATCTCTGTGGGAAATAACAGGATATAACTGCTAGGAAAATGATAAAATAAGTTATCTGAATACACTACTCTATCAATAGTAAAACATTAAGATACCTTCTTGAAATTCCAGCATTTCCATGTACCAAAACTTTTCCATTGTACTGCAAACACTGATCAACAAAGTTATAGAACTGCAATGAAAACCTTCAATTTTAATAATTTCACCATACAATGTATATGTTGCCTAAAAATTAATTATTTTTTTTTTAGCTTTCTCGCTTACAATTTAATTTACAAAATGAAAAGTATGAGTTATGTACAGATGAAAATCAAAATGTCCTGGATTTATATAAGACAAAAAAAACAAATGAGGATCTAAAATGCATGGATTTGTCAATTATTTGCCCATTTATGGAAAAGTTTGTCCAATACTAATGCTTGACATAACCCAATACCAGACTACAAAATTCAAGACTACTCCAAATCTAAAGAAGTTGTAGACAAGATATCAAAATGCAATCTAATTGAAAATTACGTGTCAGAGGAGAAAACATTGTGAGACAATGTACAAGAGCTGTCAGAGGACAGCAAAGCTTGACTTTTCTGAGTGCTGGATAGAAACAGCAATCCAATGTCGACATAAGGCATAATAGCTAAGTCGATGGTTCAATATGAAACAGTTGTAACGCCCTATAAACATATAGGCAGTTACATATGTTTGGCGCTGAACCATCCAAGCGATAATAGAGATAAAAAAATCTTTCAATTAAGATTTTAAGACCAGTAAGAATTTCTAAGTCTGATAAGGGTTAAAACTCCACTATAATACATGGAATTGTAATGAATCTTTTCCTAGAAGATGATATGTTTGTCAAAAAAGCAAGTGCAATGTTTAAAGCAATAGCATTAGTAGAAAGAAAGTTATCAAAGACATATGACAGACACACATAAGGTTGGACCAAAAATTACTATATCAATAAAAGAGTTAAAATTCCCCTAAAATGAATGTCAGAGTACTAAAATGAATGTCAGAGTAATGAACATATACCACGAGTCTGATATTATTGTCACAAAAACATGTGCGAAGTTTCAAAGCAATAGCATTGGCAGAAAGAGTTATCAAAGATACATGACAGTTGCATGCAAGGTTTAACCAAGAATTTCTAGTCCAAAAACGCTTAACTCCACTATAATAAATTTATTTGCAATGAATCTTTGCCTAGAAGATGATATGATCGTCACAAAAGCATGTGCAACGTTTCAATCAATGGCATTAGTATAAGGAGATTAATTAAAGATATATGACAGTTGCACTCAAGGTTTAACCAAGAATGTCTATGTCTGAAAGGGTTAAAGTTCCCCTAAAATGAAAGTCAGAGTAATGCATATATCAAGAGCCTGATGTTTTTGTCACAAAAACATATGCAAAGTTTCAAATGAATAGTATTAGTAGAAATAGAGTTATCAAAGATAAATACCAGTTGCACGTAAGGTTCAACCAAGAATTTCTAAGTCAGAAAATTGATAAAACTCCACTATAATGAATTTAATTGTAATTAATCTTTGACTTGATGATGATATGAGCAATTGCATTAGTAGAAACTGAGATATGACACTTGCACATAAGTATAAACCAAACCATTACACAGACACGACGACCACACCCGGGTGACAGGAGTAGCCCCCCTTTTTTTTAATAGTCGAGCAAAACATTGCTTGAAATAAACAATATCTCCTATTTTCACAATGTTTCCTAAATATATAATTCTTTGAAAGCATAGTTGGGATTATGGTTATTAGTTCATACTTACAGTATAAGTGTGAAATTATTTTGACTTTTCGTGGACTACTTATCATTGATTTTGACCAATATCATCCCTATCTAGCATTTTGATGTCACATGTTGAATTTCAAATTTAGAAAACATTGTAGGAAAAGGAGAAATTGTTTGTTACCAGCAATTTCTCTTTTTGCTCCAAAGCATTCTTCAAAATATTGTAATAAAACACTTCAAATTGATATCTACGACAATTTTTCAATTCTGTTAAATCTGAAATTTCGTCATCTGATAATGTCAATTTGAAACTATATGTATGAAAATGATCTGAAATACATAGGAACAATTTTTTTGTACTGTTGAAATGATGTCAACTATAATGATGTCATTTCATGAAAGCTGTTTTATATTATTTTTTTCTTTTCAGAATCCTATTTATAGATAAGATCAAAGATTTAATCAATTTATCACAAAAGTGAGGTCAATTTATGAATAGAATCTCTGATTACAATGCAATTCTGAAAAAGAATTCTATTCAGCATCACATGGGAAGACAAAATTTTGGACTGGTCCAATTTGATAGAATTTGCAGATGACAATTTTTAGTTGATGGAATTTCAAAAATATTTATCTCCTCAGAAAGAAATATTGTGGATAATACAGAAATTTCTTGTAACAAGCAATTTATTCATTTTCTACCATGTTTTCCAAAGCTTTTTTTCTTGGGGCTGTCAAAAAGCATCACCGTGTGTGAATGGGTTAAGATATTGTGAAAATTCACCTGTCTTATAAAATTTAATTTGTTTTCAAAATAACAAGGAAAATTGTAGACTAAGATCAGATGCTATGCTACCTGCAAATTTTCTGCAACAAATTGATAGCAAATGTTACGGAGGGAAAAAAGGAAGAAGTACCTGTGGTAAGTGGTGGACTATAATTTCTGTTGTACTGTCAGCTATGTTCAAGACAAGGTAACTGAAATAAGATAATCTTAGTAAAGCTGGTTAACCCTTGACATGCTGATCTTCAATACCTGTTTGACCCTTTAAACCAGAGATGTTTATAAAACTAATTTTCTGAGAAATAATGGCTTGCATTCGCTCTTCTAGTGTTTTCAGCCTTCAAGATTAACATTAAATTGCTGCTTCGAAAATGTAAAGTGAAATTTTCATGAAGCCCCTGTCTCTCTGTGTTTTTAAAAAAAACCAGTACACTTTTGGATAGGGTTATAAAGGTCTGTATTTCTGTGTTTCCTAAATAGTCTTGCCAATTTCAAAAGAATTCATTCTTATGATACCCAAAAAGTTCTTATCAAGTCTTATCAACTGTGGCTCCTAATAAAGTAAACACCAAAATTCTCATAAAGACCCTGACAAACATTCCAAACAAACAGTTTCATCAAGACTTGGCAAAAATTTTGGCTTTAACAAGCAATTTCTTTATTTTACACAATGATTTCCTTGCTGTTTTTCTTGAGAGGCGTCAAAAAGTGTCATTATGTGGGAATGGGTTAACACGCTTGGTATACAGTACTGTCATCTGGTACCTCAGTTTAATTGCTTAGTGGGAACATTAGCTGGTCAGCCTAGGGCTTGAACCCGCAATCTCGAGGTTAGTAGTTTAGTGCTCTACAAGCTAGTTAATGAGGCTGACAAATATTTTGCAAATTATATCCATTTTAATTTATCTACTTATGCTGATAACAAACACTATTTCCTATTTCAACAAGACCCATTTGGGACATGGCCATCCCCCGCCATAAAAGCTTGATAGTAAACGGAAGCAATAACTCAATAATGCAAGCAAGAGTTGTGGTTCTTGTGCACTGCACTTCTCCTCAATGAGATCTATCCACCTATTAAATTGATAGCAATTATACTTTCCGGACAAAATGTAAGTGTTTAAAACAACAAAGGGCAATAACTATAAAATTATGCAAGCAAGAGTTGTGGTTCTTGTGCACTGCACTTCTCCTCAATGAGATCTATCGACGTTTCAATTATACTTTCAGAGATATGTTCTGCACAAGTTTAGTGACGGAAGGACAGAATGACGGAATAACGGACGGAGACCATTACTTTATCCCCTTCGCCGATAAAAACATAATTCAGTGTATGGACTGTTAGACTAAACTCATCAGATATCTACCAAGATTTTTTACTTGATATCCACAACCTCATCACGCTTTCTTTTATCATTATTTTGAGAAAAGAATGTAACACTTCATATCCTTTTCTTCTACACAATCATGTCAGTTTATATATAGTGAAGTTATGACCAGGTTTTAAAAATAACTTTAGATTAACCCATTACCAGATGACAAAATTTCAGACTGGTCCAAATTGAAAGGAGCCGCAAAAGACAATTTAATTTTCATGAAATTTTAGATTTTTCAAGTTTTTTGGTTTTAAACATTGTGCAAAATACAGAAATTGCTTGTCACAAGCAATTTCTTCATTTTCCACAATGTTTTCCCAATTGTCTTTCTTCAGGGGCGTAGTTGTGTGGGTTAAAAAATACATTTGTTGTTTGATTATGAAAAAATAATTGTTATTTCATGTAAAATACCCCAGTCTTATTTTCCCTCTGTCTTGATCTCTCCTTGAATTTCTCTCTCTCTCTATCCTCATCCCTTAGTCTGTCTGTCCATGTCTCTACCTGCCTCTATCTGTCTGTATATCTCTGGGTGACAAATATAAGACTGATCTTTATCAGGCTTTGCTATTTTCATGTTAAAATCTCACCTAAAGATTTCTGGAAAATTAGGATGAATAAAATTTGCCTCTGATCCATGTCGTACACAAACTATATGAGTGATACCAAGTCTTTGTAAAACTTCTAGCTAGAGGGTGGAATAGAAAAAATACAATTATTCAACATCAATTAATAATATTTAGACATATTCTTACAACAACTTGTCAATAAAAGAGACTTAATAACCCCTGCTATAATTTTCATCGTAATAGGGAATACTTTTTCAAAATAAATATATCTTAACAAGAGGACAAAGATGGTCCTTTATTGCTAAACTGAGTATGATGGCTCAAGGCTTAATTATATACAAAATAATCGCAGCTCTATGCCTAACTGTTTTGGAGAAAGATTTTTTCCTCTAATACTAGGTATATCTAAGGTCCCTTAACATAGGGCTAATTTCCAGAGTATGAACATACTTTGAAGTATTTTGGTAGAGGGTCAATAGATGATGATACATTCAAAATATCAAACTCTATGCCTTAAAGTTTAGGAGAAGAAGGTTTTTAAAGATTTCCTTCTTAATTCCTTTCTAAAATAAGAATTGCAAAGAAAATGGATAATTTTCAGTGAATGGTAATTCTTTGAAATATTTTTGTAGAGGCCAGAGGGTCAGTAGGTATAGATACATACCAAATATTAAAGCTCTAGACCTTATGGATTGGATGACGAAGAATTTCAAAGATTTCCTTCTTTATTCCTACTTAAAATAAGGGATCCCACAAAAAAGGCTTGTTTTCAGAGCTGGCCATTACCAGACAAAAATAATTTAGACTGGTCAAATAGAGTCAAGGAAGTTGCTGATTAAAATCGAAAGTGTGTATTTATTGAAAAACAAATGCAATGAGAAATCTCAAAACTCACTGTTTATACCCCTGCTTGCGCTCCCAAGTAAACTATGGTGGAAATGTAATTCTCCTCAAAGGAATATATAAAATTGAAGAGAAAAACACTATGTACAACATTAACCGTTTCCTGTTCAATCCTTGGTTTTTACATGCCTGTGATTTTAGAATGGGCAAACACTGTAGAAAAAGAAGAAATTGCTTGTAACAAGCTATTTTTTTTCCACAATATTTTCTACCCTACTAAATGGTTATTTTTCAAATTGAATCACCCTCAAATTTTCGTCTGCAAAACCTTTGATTTTGGACAAGTCTAAAATTTTGCAAAAACAGGAAAGGGTTACCAGGTAGTAGATAAGTTGTATACGACAGAAGGCAAATGTCTGCATATAAACTAAGTCTTAAAACAGGAAATGGATAACTTAAATTTCTGGGGCCTAAATTTGAAAAGCACTATGCAGGACTCCCATACTGATCACTGACAGATACCGAGATGTTCAGGTATAAAGCTGTATACCCCCTCTTCTATGAAGTGAGGGTTTAATTAAACAATTACTCCTTTCCCCACTATATTTCTATTAAGTAATTCATTTAGTTCATAAAAAGGGGTTTTGAGTAAATGGGTGAAGATCAATAAGATAAGAATGGATTCAAAAAATGTGTTCAAAGCTTGTTTTAAGGCGAAACAAATATGACAGTAGTAAACAAGCACTCTATGACCTACATTGGCTCCCTATCAAAGCAAAGATTGAATTCAAAATTCTAACTGTCATGTTCAACTGTTCCAAGGGACGCACTACGGCTTATTTGACCGAGTTGTTTACAGAACAACTGCCACCAAAACGAAATTTGAGATCCACTAGCTCATCTGCAGGTTGTTACGGTATACCATTCAACAAACACAAAACATTTAGTGACAGGGGTTTTAAAACAGCAGACCCAGAACTATTGAACAGGCTCCCACAGGACCTACGGCAATCCAAAACCGCTAATTCTTTTAAGAAGGGCTTGAAAACCATGTTTTTCAAAGACTTCTATATGCTCTGTTCAACTGAAAAAGTGTATTATTTCAGTCATATCTGCGTGTTTTTAAATATGATTTTAGCACACTTTACTTTTGTACAACGCCAATGAATATGCTTTGCGTAAAATTAGGCATTTAAGTAAATCAAACAGCTTCAGTTTCAGAATGACTAAAAGTTGCTGCCTTCATGTATGAAATGATGAATTCTTCAAAGATAACCGAGATGGCAGGTTGAAGAGACAGTTGAGACTAGTCCAATTTGAAAGAAGTACAGATAACAATTTTTAGTTAATTCAATCTTAAAAATCTTTGTCTACTGGGGTAGAAAATATTGTGGATAATGAAGAAATTGCTTGTAACAAGCAATTTCTTCATTTTCCACAAGTTTTCCAAAGCTCTTTATTTGAAGGGAGGGGGCGTCAAAAAGCATCATTGTGAGGGAATCAGTCAATAGAGATTCCCTCCAAGCTATTGCACTTTCATACAACAGGTTGGACATGGTTCAGAATAGCTTCAAGTGTTCCTCCTGACATGTTATCTTGAAAATATGAAGTTTTCTTTCTCTAAATGGTTTGTGGTCATGTCAACAGGCTGAAAAGACCTAATATGGCCAAAGTCATCATTTTCTACCTTACTTTTTGTTGACTCAAATACATCATTATTAAGAACAATATGTATCAGAAGATTACTTTTCTCAAAACATTAGAAACATCATGTGGATTTCGCCTTAACATTTGTGTAAACCTTCGATGAATTTAATTATTTTTCCCTCAAAATATAGATGGAAGCACATCACTTTTTGCACAATAATGGTCTTGGCATCCTATCTTTAGAACCCCTTGTCCTGCTATGAACCTATTTCCCCTTTCAAACATTACCTTGCTCTTGGTAGCAGCAGCATATGGACCCAGGAATAAACCAGGAATAATTTCCTACAAAAGAAATTAACCCTTTACCAGATTGCCAAATTTGAGAACGGTCCATTTTAAAGCAAGAGGCAGACGACAATTCAAAGTTATGAAATTTAGATTTTTTCAACTTTCTGGGTAGAAAATATTGTGTTAAATGAAGAAATTGCTTGTTACAAGTAATTTCTTCATTTCACACAATATTTTCCCAATTGCTTTCTTGAGGGGTGTCCAAAAGCGTCATTGTGAGGGAATGCGTTAATTATTTTAAAAGTATATTCAATTTTTGATGTAACGCAAGATAGAACAGTAAAATCAGTTTATAACCATACAGTCTATATAATACAATGCTTAAAAACAAATTTGATTTCCAGGCTCTATCAGAGACTATTTGTATAGTCATATGCTATAACATCATTTGGAATAAAAAAAACTCATTTTTGGGTGCAGGGCATTGTTATGATGAAATATTTCTATATAAACTATATGTGTAGTGAAAATCACACCACAATTTCTCCTTTTTTCATAATATTTTCCAATAAACAATGCTCTGCATTACAGAAAAGATGATGAGATTCATTATATCAATCACTTACCTGCATTTCACGTCTCATGTTGTAACTCCAATCCTGAATTTGAAAAAAAAAAAAAAAAAAAATAGACATATAACATTTTTATTAGAATAATCTTAACTAGATACTTAGTTTCTTGTTACAAAACAAAACATCTCCCAGCAACTGACCTTAATGCAGATCTTTGGTAGTATTTGAAAAGGTTTTCTACTAATGCTGAAAGATTTCAATATCATCAAGAAATCACCATGATTCATGAAAACCTCAATGCCGGGACTATTCAATTCTTCAAGAGGATATTAACACTTGTCATGCTGCATTAAAATCCTATACAAAAATGCTTTGAAATCAAAGGACTGGAAGCACTGAAAGGTCTTAATGAGGGTCAATATTCCTTTTGAAAATTGATTATTTAAACAACTCCAGCTTAATAAAGCACACTCAATCACTGTAATTGTACACAATTTCATGAAAATTTAAACAAGGAGCCTGAGGAGTACAGGTGAAAAGGGGAAATAAGAATTCTTTAGATTATGTATACATTCAAGAGCACTTTACTTCAAACCTTAAGATCACGGGTTTGAGCCCTGGGCTTACCAAACAAACATGCTAAATGTCTTTTTGATGAGACATTTAACTGAGGCCCAATGGGATGGTTCTTTACAACAATGGTAGCAACAATAAATAAACAAAAATATTTTTTACGTATTGCACATTTAACATATTTTGGGGGTACATTATTTTATCATTGTCCGTTTATCTGTCCATTTGTCTGTCTATCCAAAGACTACCCTGTAAAACTTAAACTCCAAAACTATTAAGGGTACAATATTCATATTAAGGATAAAGGTATATCTCATTACTAATGTAAATCATTGGTTGAGGTCATTTGATTTATCAAGGTCAATCTTAAGAGATAAACAAGAGGGCCGTTGGCCCTGGGGCGCTCACCTGAGATAAAGGCTCTTTTTCTTTCAAAAGTCTAATTTCATGTTAAGGTTAGGATTATGAAACAAGTGGGCCACAATTACATATAAACACTATGAACTTGGGGATCCAAGTCTAAATTACAAATTCCAAGGCTTTAGTGCTGATTTGAAAGAAGGAAAAAACTTTTTCCATGGGTTATAATTTCAGAAATAAGAAAGAAGTCTGTGAACTGATGCTTCATGCCTATACCCCCCCCCTCCCTGGGTCGGTCCCTGGAGACCCGAGGATCATGATTTTAGCTATTTTGTAAGAGATCAATATACTGATGCTTCATGCAAAATATATAGGCTCTAAGCCTTCTGGGTCAGGAGGAAAAGATTCTTTAAGATTATTTTTAAATTTCACTTTTGTTGCCATGGCAACCAGAGTTTAAAATGGATTTCCATTCTTTTAGCTAATTTTAAGGGGGACCATCTAAGGAATATTTCTGCCAAATTTGGTTCAAATTTGCCCAGTAGTTTGGGTGGAGTTGTCATTTAAAAAATAGTTCCTTATTTCAATATAACAGCCCCCCCCCCCAGGGCTCTGCCCCTGGGGACCCCAAGATCCTGATTTTAGCTATTTTGAAAGAGGTCAACATACTGATGCTTCATGCAAAATATCAAGGCTCTACGTCTTCTGGGTCAGGAGGAGAAGATTTTTAAAGATTATTTTAAATTTTACTTTTGTTGCCATGGCAACCAGAGTTTTTAATGGATTTCAAATCTTTTCTCTAATTTTGAATGGGACCACCTAAGGAACATTTCTGCCAAATTTGGTTCAAATTGGTCCAGTGGTTTGGGAGGAGATGTCATTTAAAAATCGTTCTTTATTTCTATATAAACCCCACCCCCCTAGGGCTCTGCCCCTGGGGACCCAAGGATCATGATTTTAGCTATTTTGAAAGAGGTCAATATACTGATGCTTCATGCAAAATATCAAGGCTCTACACCTTCTGGGTCAGGAGGAGAAGATTTTTAAAGATTATTTTAAAATTTCAATTTTGTTGCCATGGCAACCAGAGTTTTAAATGGATTTCAATTCTTTTAGCTATTTTTGAAGGGGACCATCTAAGGAATATTTCTGCCAAATTTGGTTCAAATTTGCCCAGTAGTTTGGGAGGAGATGTCGTTTAAAGAAATTGTTGAAGGACGACGCACGACACACGACGCACGACGGACGCCGGACGGACGCCGGACAAAAGGCGATCACAATAGCTCACTTGAGCACTACGTGCTCAGGTGAGCTAAAAAGTGATATACACCTGTACTTTTGATGCATTGTTTAATAATTTAATTGTTTGTTTTGTCTATCAAAAACGAGCGTTCTGATTGGTCGAAAATTTTAATTCATACCTCCATGAACACAATTTTGAGCATGCAGCATTTTGTATGCTTCCTCACAAAATAGTTCTGTACAAAAAGGTATCAAAATTTGTAAAGTTTTGCTTTTTTCGCTCGATGCTATTAAATTATAAGAAATGAAGGGAATATTTTTTGTTTTCATGGAGGTATGAACCGAAAAACTTAATCAAACTTATGTATGAATCTGCTTCGCGTATCCATACAGTGTGATTAGTTTTTTCCGTTCATACCTCCATAAAAACAAAAAATATTCTCTTCATCTCTTAAGTGAATTGGTTTGATTTTTTGTTAAAATTTACGAGAGACCCATTCCATATGTGCAGTCAGTAAATACCTTTGTCCGTCAAGCCGTTTTTTTATGTTTCAATGTTTTTATACATTTATTCTTACAATGATGACATTGTGTGGTGATAAAAATTCATTTTAATTACGGTAAGTGCTTTAAATCTTGAAGTGCTTCTTTTCCTTAACATTTTGTAATTGTAGGTATAAAGGAAATGTTCATTTACTTTGTTATTCTATCATTAAATGAAAAAAATATACATCACAACTTTTTGATTGCTGTTAATTCAAAATTAATAGTAAGGGAGATCAACCCTGAGGTCTAAGGACCCTAGAGTAATGGTTTTAGAAATTCTGAAAGAGGTCAGTGGACTGATACTTCAAGCAAAATATCGAGGCTCTATGCCTTCTTGATCAGGAGGAGATAATTTATAAAGATTTTCTTAAACTTTAAGTAATGTTACCATAGCAATTAGAGTTTTCAACAGATATCAATTCTTTTAGCAATTTTTAAAGGGCACCACATGTGGAACATTTCTGTCAAATTTGGTTGAAATTGGCCCAGTGGTTTGGGAAGAGATGTCGTTTTAAAATTGTTGACACGCCAAACAGAGGACAATCAAAATACTTCACTATGAGCATCTCGTGAGCTAAAAAAGAGTAAAAAACATTTCCACTGCTGTTTTGGAGCCGGTGTGACCAACAGAAAATCCATAATAGGCTGGGTTTGACTGATTTGGAGACGGTTTTGACCGAGGGTTAATTTCACAAGGTATCGGGTCTGATCTCCCTAAATATACTTACACCCTGGGTCTGTTGGCCCCCAAAGTGGGTTTGTTTGCCCTAATTTTTCTGTTTGCTCCCCTATTACTGTGATTATGTTTTTGTACATTTTTAAATCAAAATATTGTTGGAATCAGTCATGTTATCATGTTATATTATGTTATAAGTATGGTTTAGAATAGTTTTTATGCTAAATAGATAGAACTTTGTTCAAGATGCATACTTCTGTTCTTATTCAAACTGGCTAAATGTTTTTGTGCGGCTATATCAATAACTTGGACATACTTTATACTGAATCAGTGGTAAATTAGTGCTATGGTAGTAAACCATTAATTATTTGATTTAAGAAATGAAACACATTCTTCATCATAATTCAAACTGTTTCGGTTCCTTTGTTTACACTTGATTTGTCTGCTCAATTAGTGTACATTTGATAGTCATATTAAATGGTTTGCCAAGATTTGATAAAATGTATGTTGCCTCTTGCCAGTTAAATTTTTGGTAAAATATTGATTGTTTCTAATATGTATTCTAACCTTTGTTAAATAGGAGTAAATGACCAAAATTAATATCAGCAAGATTATAATAAGCCAATTAGGTTGGCACTAAAACAAGATCTTCAGTTGAAACATAATCATTCAGAATACAACCCCAACTTTTTCTCATTTTCAGACGTAGATTTCTGTCCACATACATAAGTTTTAAACCCTAACTTGTTACTTTTTGTCAATTTATGCTCACTTTTAAATGTCCAACGGTCTTCATCTTATCTTGATTTCTGTAATTTTGTTGTACGGTCATTGGGTTAAGCAGTGAAAAGAGATCAACCTCCATCTCAAGAAACCTAAAAGTATTTCAAAGTATTAAGAAACATAGAGCAATACATCTACCATTGACCCTTTCAAGATCTTTTTTGGCAGCTTTTCAATAACTCAAGTTTGTCCAAAATAATAGGCATTATATAACATACTGTTGTTTACGTCTATAATTATCGACCTATTGGTATCTACTTTCGTTTTGAAAGTAGAGAATTACTTGAAAATTTGCATCACTGTCGTCCGCAATAACCGCCCCCCCCTTACATCTTTTAAAAAAAAAATTTTTAACTTATTTGGATATCATAAATTGCAGTGTAGATCAAAGACAACTTGCTACCAAACAACCAACTTTTAGACTGGTCCAAATTAAAGCAGGGCAATTCGAAGTGTGCACGTACAAAAACTATTTGTCAAATTGAAAACATTGTACGAAGAGGAGCGTTTTAATCAATTTCTATTTTTCTTTCAAAATTGAATGGGTCAATAATATCCCCAGCAGAAAAATAGCATTTATTATTGACCTTCTTGTAAATCAGAAATCTAAGCACAGTATACTTTGAAACAGTTTTCTAGTGTCTAGAGAAACTATTTCAATTCAGATTTTTCATATATCACTAAAGATCGTGTATAAATTTGATACTGAATCAAAGCCCTGAAGGGCCTGAGAGTTGGGACAACAGAAGACTGTCTGGTATTCATTACTAATCATAAACGTAAGGTTGTTGGCCCTTGACTGATCAAATAAGATTGATCCATTGAGAGGAGACCAATTCAAGTAAATTGTGTGTTAGTGAGTTCTATTTTTAAAGCCTAGTGTGATTGGATCATGCATTTAGGTACTATTTTCTTACATTTGACTTCATATCACACAGGCTACTTAAAAGAATCATGGATTATCTGAGGTGAATTGTGTTTTGAAATGTGAATATTTTTCCACTATTTATAGACATCACAGAGCATATTTATTCTCAGTGTTGCACAGTAAGCTATGTAAAGCAGTTTTTAAATCGTCTTAGCAAATGCAGAGGACTGAATTAATTGGGTAGAAAGTAACTTCTTGTTCTGTAAATCTGGTTTCTTTTTTTCACCAGAAGTACTGTTAGTGCGTTTATTATACAAATTATTGAGCTTCAAAACCCAGCTGAAATTTAAAATGAATACAAAAATAAATAAACCACAATCCAGAGTTAAAAGATCTTACATATCATCTAGGAAACAAGAGGGCCATAGGGCCTTATCGGTCACCTGAGTCCAAAGAGCACAAAAACAAATAAAAGTCCACCAGATTATGCTACATACTAAATATCAAAGCTCTAAGCCATTTACTTTGAGAGAGAAGATTTTTTAAAGGTTTTCACTAAACAAGCCTATGTTAAACTTTGGACATCTTCGAACGGGCTAATTCTGACCCTGGGGCCATGAGGTCAACCAGGTGATGCTACATACAAAATATTAAAGCTCTAAGACCTCCTGTTTGGGAGAAGAAGAGTCTTAAATTTTCACTAGATAAGCCCTAAGTAGAATTTGTGATGTCCAGGAATGGGCTAATTATGACCCTAGGGCCATAATTCATACAATATTGATAGAGATCCACCAGATGATTCTACATACTAAATGTCAAAGCTCTAGGCCCTAAGGCCTATTTGTTTATGAGAAGAAGATTTTTAAAGTCTTCACTATATAAGCTTATGTTAAATTTGTGACATCCGGGAAAAGGCTAATTTTAGTCCTGAGGCAATAATTTGTACAATCTTTATAGAGGTCCACGAGAGGATGTTGTTTACCAAATTTCAAAGTTGAAATTTTCACTATATAAGCCTATGTTAAACTTGTGATGTACGGGAACGGTCTAATTTTGACCTGGGGTTATAATTTATACAATATTGATAGAGGTTCACTAGATGATGCCACATACCAAATATCAGAGAAAAAGATTTTCAAAGTTGTCACTATGTAAGCATATGTAACACCCCCCCCCCCTCCCTAGCATGGCCATTTCTTGACAGTTTTTTTTTCTTATACAAACTTGATAGTCCTTGCCCTAAAGACTCTAAATACCAAATGTAAATCTAATCTGAAGTCAGTTCATGACAAGAAGATTTTCAAAGATGTACCCTTTTTGGCCCCTTATGGAGCCCCAAGGGGAGAATACTCCATGACGTGTAAAAATCTGAAACGCCTTCTCAAAAGGATGCTTCCTGCCAAGTTTGGTTGAAATCCATCCAAGGGTTCTTAAGAAGTTGAAAATGTAAAAAATTAATGCACGACACATGACGACAGACAGAACACGATCGCATTAGGTCACCATGACCTACATCAGGTGACCTTAAAACTAATTGAGTTTTGGTGGAACATTTTTGAGTACAGATGGTGTAATCAAAATAACCTTTTCTCTGCTTCATAAAATAACTATAAAATCATGGGTATCTTCGTAAAAAAATATGCCTCAATTTGCTTGGATCTCAAAGTTGAAAATATTTAAAACGTGTTTTTGCTTACACTGCATGCAACGCGAGACAAGAATGACAGAAAATTGATTAAAAAATGATTTGATTTAAATTAGGAAAGCAGGAGAGAACAGGTCCCAGGCTGTACAATCACAATTTTTGTACAAGAGAAATCATATTTTTTAACCTTTTATTGTGTCGCCTCATAGGCGACACTAATTGTGGTACACTCATTCTAATTTTAGACATTACGTCATGAGGGAACATTAATTGTACCTTAGAATCGCAACTGTATTCTACACAACGATTGTTTACAAGATATATTTTTAAAGCAGTACTATAAACCCTTCTATGAAGTTCATCTAATCTCACAACTAGCCGAAATTTAATGAAAACAAAGTTTTAACTGTTTTATTTTTTGCAAGTTACTGGAAAGCCCCTACTTCCGGTTTGCCCATAAACGGATACGTCTAAACCCCAACCGATTATGCCGATATATGTTTTATGTTACACTCTACTAAATTCTATATTGCGTTGTGCCTATTTTTTTATTAAATGCTAAGTACAGATACGTGGTATTGTGTACATTATGTTACATCTAATACATTATCAAATAGGAAATATCCGTAATAATCCTGATTTTATTTTTCAATTTCGTGTGAATCAATTCACGTAGAAACAGTCCGCTAAAATTTGGTAATGTTTAACCATACTAAATAGATATTCTTCACGAGAATATAATTTTTACGATTCCGTTAATTTGAGCGGGCTTTTAACGGCTATATGAATTGCGCAAGATATTTCAATAAAAAAGCTTTAACTTCTTAAAAGATAATTACCCTACCAAATTCACCTCTTATAAAATTTCATATTGGTCCAAAATTGTAAAAAAATATTTTAACAATAAAAGTAAGTGCAAATAAGTTAAATCAAAGCACTGAAAGTACGGATGCTGGACATCCGTATTTGCATAGTAGAGTAATATGCTCGTTTTGGTTTACATAGTGGCAATTTTTACATATATTTACTTTTTTAGCCCTTTCCTGTTCAAACCCTGGATTTTACATCACTTTGATTCTATACTTAAGAAAACATTGTGGAGAAAGAAGAACTTGCCTGTGACACTAATTTCTTCTACATAGGAAAATTTAATTTCAAATTACATCCGATTTTCATTGTCGTCTGCAACATCTTTTATTTTGGATCCGTCGAACATTTCAAAAAGTGAGAAATCTCTCGCCAATCCTGTTTTATTTTTAATAAGTACATATAATAAAGAATTGAGTCGTCAACAAGATCACAAGTTCGGAAAAAAATGTCAGTGTTAAACACACCATTGTCTTTCACCGATGGAAAAGAATGATAAGTAATTTGCCTGTTAAGTTGGCTGAGCAACTATACATGTAATGACCAAAATTTATTGTAGTTGTACATGTTACTGGTGTAAAAATTGACAAAAAGTCATGGTTGGGTGGACCTACCAACCGCGGTTTTACTGAAACACTACTGAAAGTCATGTTAAACCAAATTCACTGCAGTCTAACTAGCTTTCAAGATCAATATTTTTTTTTTACTTTTCCGAGAATTCATTTTCCGACAGTCCACAAATATATAACATGATAACATATCATTTAAGAAACTTGGACGATATAAGATTACCAATATTCATTGAGATTTATTACCTGCAAGAAACAAATGAGAGATTCTGTATATCTGTTAGACCTTTCGTGATCCAGTAGAAGCTTAGCCAGTTCCCACACAATCAAGCCTTTTTTACGCCCCTGAAGAACTGCATTAAAGAAAACATTGTGAAACAAGGTGCCAAAATGTCACAAGATACGCCCGTCACACTGCTTAATATTAACTGGGGGTTTGAATAGAACTGAGGTTATTTTGAATGAATATCTTTTGTCAAACAAAGTATGAAAAACAACAAAGGGCAATAACTCAAAATATACACTAGGTAGAGTTATGGTTCTTGTACACTGCACTCCCACTTGGTAAGCTCTATCCATCCATGAAATTTCATGATTCTAGCTATTATACTTTTAGAGATATACTCCGGACAAGATTCAAGTATGAAAAACAACATAGGGCAATAACTCAAAAAATAGGCCAGGTAGAGTTATGGTTCTTGTGCACTGCACTCCCCCTTGGTGAGATCTATACTCCCATGAAGTTTCATGATCCTAGCTAATAAACTTAAAGAGATATACTCCGGACAAGATTCAAGTATGCAAAACAACAAAGGGCAATAACTCAAAAAATGGGCTAGGTAGAGTTATGGTTCTTGTACACTTCACTCCCACCAGGTGAGCTCTATCCATCCATGAAATTTCATGAATCCAGCTATTATACTTTTAGAGATATACTCCAGACAAGATTCAAGTATGAAAAACAACAAAGGGCAATAACTCAAAATTTACTCTAGGTAGAGTTATGGTTCTTGTGCACTGCACTTCCCCTTGGTGAGCTCTATCCATC
The DNA here is from genome assembly GCA_946902895.1 of Fragum fragum. NCBI lineage: Eukaryota > Metazoa > Mollusca > Bivalvia > Cardiida > Cardiidae > Fragum > Fragum fragum. Next base: position 9,204,422 of record OX336366.1, read on the forward strand.
CATGAAATTTCATGATTCTAGCTATTATACTTTTAGAGATATGCTCCAGACAAGATTCAAGTATGATAAACAACAAAGGGCAATAACTCTAAAAATAGGCCAGGTAGAGTTATGGTTCTTGTGCAGTGCACTTCCCCTTGGTGAGCTCTATCCATCCATGAAATTTCATGATTCTAGCTATTATACTTTTAGAGATATGCTCCGGACAAGATTCAAGTATGATAAACAACAAAGGGCAATAACTCAAAAAATAGGCCAGGTAGAGTTATGGTTCTTGTGCACTGCACTTCCCCTTGGTGAGCTCTATCCATCCATGAAATTTCATGATTCTAGCTATTATACTTTTAGAGATATGCTCCGGACAAGATTCAAGTATAAAAAACATCAAAGGGCAATAACTCAAAAAATAGGCCAGGTAGAGTTATGGTTCTTGTACACTGCACTCCGTATTGATGAGAAGGATATAACTGCCAAGTTTAAAGTCAATCTGACTTACGGTGACAGAGTTATGCTCCGGACAAAGAAGTGGACACCGCCGGACGCCCGGACAACCGGACACCCAGACGCCCGGACACCACGGGTGATCCCATAATACGTCCCGTCTTCGACGGGCGTATAAAAAGGAGAAATTGCCTTTTTTTCACAATATTTTCTACACTATCTGGGACTTAATTTTCAATTTCAAAGCGATTTGATTTTTAGTCTGTAATTTGTTGATCATGGATTAAAGAGGCTAATTCAAAATAGTAACTCTAGTATCACTCCCGCGGTATACAGGTGGTATGCAGAGTTCTCAAAACAAAGGGCAAAATACTCCGCGTAATTTAAAACAGAGACTGCATCTACGCGAAGCGGGTTATTGGTTGGTGTTTTCGTGTGTAAGAGTCTTAACGCGTTCTACAAATAAAACTTGCATTACATCATTTTCAAAAGATACAGTTGTATGGGGGAGACAGGTTTTGAAAAATAAAATTAATTTACTTTCCCTTAAACTATTTTGATTATCAACTACAATACATGCACAAGTTATGGTAAGTAATGAGTCAATTTTGTCCATACATGTAAAGACAAAACTCACATTTCATCACTCACTACAAATTGTGCATCCATGCAACAATTTCAACGTTCCTAATTCCACAAAAACATTACTTACCTAGCCTTTTTTCAATTTTCAAAGATTTTTTATTTTATGAATGTCATGGCTTCAATAAGCTTAACTAATTCTCCAAATGCAAACCCGGTTAGACCAGCCATTAAGACATTGACTCTCAATACTTTGGTTGTAAGATCAATCATCATCTCGGCAAACTCTCGTGTGACATTTGAAAAAGTTATTGTGGCATGCCTCATTTATCTTCAACCAAATCATAACAAGTACATGTATGCCTAGGTTGGATGGGCCACAGGTAGCTCAGGTGAAATGTTTTCGCTGAACTGGTGTAAGAAACAACAGGAAGACATTTGTAGCTGCACAAGTCGCCACAGTATAATACTGTTGAAAATCACATTTAATCTCGTTAAATGAAAAAAAACTCATATTTCGGAATGATAATATTTCTATCATGCATATATTAAATGACATGGACTAGAACTCATTTCATTTTATCACAAATAAAGGGTAATTGTTAAGCAATAAGTATTACACAAGTAACATATTTTGAAAAAAAAACAACATTTTTTTTAACTGAAAGTGTCAATTCTTGTTTAAAAATATTATTACAATTCTGTTGTATTCCTGAGACATCATTAAGGCCTGTATAGTGAATAAAACTCGTGTACCTCTAGTGTGCATACATGTCAAACAACTGTATTAGCAACTTTTTTTAGCTCACTTGATCAAGGTACGATAATGACATCTATTTTTTAAAACATTGCCTTTTTGAATTTTTAATTTTTGCTGTTACTATGAGGGAGAATACTCCAACTTTTGTTAATTTTATTTTATAAAAAGTTTATAGATACCGTTGGCTTTTTCATTTTTGTAGAGCCAGCGTGCGGTGAGCGAGATATGGTTGTCACAATGACGGCTCGGTGTGGGTGCATTAGTGCATCTGTTGGTCACTCAGTTAGTCCGTCCGGTTTTGTCTGGACAATTACTACTACATTTATGAATTGATTTCGGAATAGCGTTGCAAAATTGTTTTACATCATGAGTATATGTGCTTCAGATAGCCCCAAGGACAAGGTGACAGATCAAGGTCAAACGTTTAAATAAGGGCTCAACAGCAGTTGTCCAATGACAACCACCTATTATTTTTAGATAAATGGTATATATCCTGATGTCACAAATCATTGGTCAGCAGTGTTTATAAGCTCAGCTGTTTTGGCATAGAATATTTAGCTTTTGTGATCTCGTCACTAAGTTCGCTTTCGTGCAGTTGTCAATGTTGTTGTTGATGTTTGCATGACAAATTTTATAAGTCATAATGTATTACTATTCAATACACGCACTTGCAAGTTAATGTGTGTGTTCAAGAGCACAAGAACAATCCGTTCTATGATAGCTCTGAACTCTAGAAGCATTTTTCTGAGGAATTATGATTCTCTTTCAACTTGGACCTTAGAGTTTTTCAATATCAAGATCTACTTCAGTGTTCTCCTTATCTACACTAGTCACTGGTGCTGTTGTCATGCAACTGTATCCATTGTAAATTAGTCAGTGCATGTGGTTGTCTTCTTTTTTACGCACCTACCCGCATCGACCCATAGAGAGATAATGGTTACCGCTGTCTGTCTGTCTTGCGAGCTATAAATTTTGTTATGATTATAAGAAGTATTTAAAAAAATTGATTGGACAAAAACCGTTTAAGCCGGACCTTAACCCAACAGGATCAAACATTTGCAAGACACAGCATGTTCAGCCATTTAATGTTCAACAGTTTAATTTAACGTGGTATTCAAAAATTCTTGCTATACACAAAGATTTGGAAGACAGTAAAAGCTTAGATCAGCCTGCAAAGACTTGTAGGCTTACCTCAGTCTTCGCTGTCTATATGCTACGTCAGCCTGGTTAAAAGATCCCAATTTGAAAAAATATACCTTCAGCAATTTCAAAAGAGAAGACTGTTCACACTCACGTTTTCAAATATTGCCTTATTTACTTATTTTTTCCAAAATTATACCATTTCATCCACTACTTAGATATTGACTTTTAAGGGCAACACAATTCACTTTGCTGTACATTACAGCAATTTTTTACTTGTTGTCAAACAGAAAAAGAAACGCAGAAATTTCAGTAAATAGCTCTTCAGAAAACAATGACCTAATTCCGGTAAGCCACAAAAGAATCTATATTGATTGTCTTGAAATCAAAAAACAAATCAGATCTAAATCAGGAATCAACATTCTTGTTGAGTATCAAGGCAGGACGGATCAAGGCAAGATATCAAAGTGTGCGCATGCGTAGTACTCTTTTTACCGCACCAAAAAGGTGATAATAACCTGCATTCAGTAGGTTATTTGAGGCTGTTAGGTCTGACCAGCTAGATGTGAAATCATAAATTTATCCACAAAAACAATATTGAATACATTGATTTTAGTGTAAATGACAGATTATTGCAATTTATACTAAAAAATGCCAAAGTAAGTGAATATTGTCCATACAACCTCCTACGGACCAATTTAAAATGTATGGCGCCGTACCATGCCATATAACTCATACGGTGTGTTTCAAGTATAATATGTATCAATGCTCAATTTCATCGTTAATAATTTGTTTCATCAAAGATAACCGAAATTAGAATCATATTGCATCTGCAGATTTATTGCTAAGAAATACAAAACGATGTGAAATACACACTGTCCTTTCGAATTTATGGTCTCTTAATAGAAACTGAGGATCTAATTGTTTGTATGTATTGTGGCTATTTCCGCTTGTAAAATCTTGGAAGAATTTTCAATAATTTTGTATTGAAACCTTTCAAAATGAAACCAATTTATAAAAGGGTGGCCAAAAAAGTATAATTTGACCTGACAACACAGAATGAGCCTATTTGAAAAACGGGACTGACAGGGTGGTGATTCAACCCCTGCCATTGGAGGAATATGTGAGATAGTAAAATCGTGTGACGACGATGAGTAACTTTAGACCTTTGGTCTGCAGCAACTCAAAAATGGTTTGCAAATATGGCGAACAGACCCCGGGCAAAAAGGAATTAAGGCGAATGGGAATAAGGGCCACAAGTAGTTAGGGAAAACATGTTTAGGGCGAACAGACTTCATTCTTTATCTATGCTAATGTCTTATTAGTGTCAAAACCCCGTAAGCTTATAGGAGTAGACAGAAAGAGGACTGGTAAATGAATTTAAATTGATCCTGTGTATGTCTTAGAATTAAAATTCTAACAATTTCCCCAAAACAGCAAGAAAAAACTTAATCAAACTTGTAAGATTTTTGTATCCGAACCTCCATATGTCCGACAGTATGGTCAGTTAAAATCTTCGTCACAACTGGAAAAGCTTCTGTTATGATAATATCATAGACACACTTACGGTTTCATTTTGCGGTGGTGGCAGAGGCGGACACTCTGTCAAACTAGTGAATTTAGCCTGAATTCCTGACATTTTTAAAAAGGTTGGTGTCAATTCGTCTGCATAATGCGTTTTAGGAGGCTTGTTTATATTAAATGTTCAAGGTAATCGAATAAAATAGACGCATTAAGATTTCAAATGACAGGAATCATAAACCTTTAAAAAGACATGACCAATTTTAAAATAGGTACTTTTTGTGTTTTATGGATATATCTATATTTTTCATAGGATACACAAAGTAAAAGAAATGTTATTATCTACGGGCCATTATCTACTTCCTTTCGAGAATAAAACAAACTCCTCTAACTTTTCATGAATCTGGACCAAGACCTCAAGAGAACAAATAAGATTTGCAATTTCGCAGTTACTCTTGCAGATAGAAAAACCCTAAATAAAGATCTAACGCTTATCTGATGGTTTCTTAATACTCTAGGTAACTGGAGACTCATAGGTGGGAAATGGTGCCCGACTTGACCTTAGGACTCGGGGGGCTACTAGTAAACCTTGGTTTAGGACACTCAAGATTTCAAAATATCTTATTTTGATTCTGAAAAATACTTATCAGTTAGTCATTATGACCTTATTTTAAAACAAAGGCGTATGTGAAGATTGTTACTTGTTTACAGCTATCTATTTATACTGCCTAACTCCCCTCTCGGGTATTACTGGCAGGTGATACACTCACAATCCAGATGTTTTCACGTCCCTGAAAGAGAGGCAGTGGCTGAATCCCACTGCCACCCACTTTTACAGCTGGGTAGACTGGGGCTGGCTATTGAGTGTCTTGCCCGTGAACACACCCTGGTGACATTGGGGCTCGAACCCGTGACCTTCAGATCACGAGTCAAGCACCTATAGCCTGTAGTCTCCCATATTTGATCACCTTAAGCTATAAATTTGCCCATGCGCACTTACAAAATGATAATTAGACTTCATGAACTAAACTGAAAGTAACATAAATTAAATTAGAATATTGCAGTACGAATGAAAAACAGATATGTAAAAGAAATTGTAACAAAAAGTACTCTCTTTTTGTATCCATACACCGATCATTGAGATCCAAATTCAGTCTCCCATAATCGAGCACCTTGGCAAAATACATCCAAGGATAAATGTCACACTTGCAGCATTGGTGAAACCGACTTGAAAATGTATTTTGAGTTATTTGCCATCTATCTACCCAAACTTCAAAAAGCATCTACATAAAAAACAGCATTTGCAAGAAGAAAAAAACATTTGTAAGGAATGACAAAAAATAGTATAAATTGGGTAATGCAAGATTTTTAAGAAATAATTTGTATTTCTCTGATAAATTTCGTACAATGTCTTCGATAAATATTGATTTCTTACAATTTGCACATTGTTTGTAATACACAAGTTAACTGCAAGTGTACAGAAATGAAAAAGATCGAATATGGGAGACTGCTCGAATACGGGGAACTCGAGTATACCACTCGGCCATTGAGGCAGTCAACCATCTTTTGAAGCATTCATCTTTTGTTGTGCTGTGATTACTTGCTTCATTCAAATATTTTGGGTCACTGTACAAAGTCACGTAGGGTCTTTGTCATGGCAGTGTGTCTGTACATATATTTATAAGTTAACTTTTTATTCAAAGCCTTTCCTGACACAAATAAGTAAATTTCATGAAAAATTCATGATCATTCTCTAGATATCCTCTCTCTGATTCCCCTACTTAGTAATTGTACAAAATCCCCTCCGGGCAAAATCCCCTTCCATGTTTTTTGACAAGGCGGACATTATCCCTTTTCTGAATTTAATAGGGTGGACCTTAGCTCTTAAATCATTCTGACAGGGCGGACAAAATCCCCTTCCAAATATTAACAGGGCGGACATTATCGCCTCGATGGGCAGACATTATGGTGATTCGACATTATCCCCTTTATCAAATTCTTATGGCAAACTGAATTCCCTCGCACCAGTGTAACAAAATGGACAATCATATTCTTCATAAAGATGAACCATGGTTATCAAAGTACTTCAAAGATATACAATACTCTCAAAATTAGCCCTTTTCTGTGCGATCCCTGATTTTACATAGAAATAAGGAAGGAAATCTTTGAAAATCTTCCCCTCCCAAACCATAAGGCCTAGAGCCTTGAAATTTGGAATAAGTCATCATCTATTGACCCTTTAGTTTACTAAAATACTTCGAAGAATTATAATATTCAAGGCCCACACAGGTTCTGAAGTTATAGCAAGTCAATTTAATTGTATTCTTCTCAACTGTTTTCAACTTATGTATGAAGAAGGGGATTCTTTTCATTTACATGTATCATATAACCCTTTATGCTTACACCTTTCAACAGATTTACTTCATCCATTTCCACACAATCCTGCTTTTTGAAGCCCCTCAAGAAAAAGTCATTTGGAATACATTGTGGAAATTGTTTGTTTGCAATGGTCTCTATCCTGAACACAGTGATCTGAAGAGGTTTTGAAAGCAAGGGGCTAATATTCCCATGGTCTGAAAAAAGTGGGGACATTTACAAAATTGATGAATCACAGGCTTACAATCAAGCTACCAGGGCTTAGGAACCAAGGGTACAATGACCCCATGATCTTAGCCCTTGTCATTCTGAACCCGGAATATTCCTGTTTTGGCAGGAGGTATAGACAAAGATCAGCCTGCACATACATGCAGTCTGATCTTAGTCAACACCACCTGCTTGTCCCTGCCAAGCAGGGGTTTTTCATAAAATTAGATGTCTAAAGATATATTAAATCTCTGTAAGACCTTCCAGTGTTTACAGTCCTTTGATTTAAATGTTAAATTTCCATGGGAGTGTGAATCATATTTAATTTATTAGTATTTTTAGATTTAAGTTGAAATGGAGAGTGTGAAGAGTAGAGTCTGTAGTGTGATGCAGGCCTTATACATTAATATTGTTTTAAATGTTTTGACAGCATTTAGTGAATAACCCATTCCCACACTATACAATTGCAGACAAGTTCAAATTCAAAGAAGTTGCAATTTTAGGTTGGTGAAATCTTTTTCTATTGATCTAAAATTATTGTGGATTAATTCATTTTCCACAATGTTTTCCAAAGCTTTCATATTTAGGGGCGTTTAAAAAGCATCATTGCTTGGAAATAGGATATATTACCACACAATCCGATGTTTTTAAACACTGAAGAAACTGAGTTATTATAAATACTTGTTAAACTCAATTTATTACAATATTTCTACCATATATACTTTTCATGCCCAACCATGAAATGAAAGGATTGCATATAGAGCTACCTTTGTATGTGTACGAGAGGGTGCTTGAGTGTGCTTTACTGATGTCCAGGGCATAACTTTTACAATATTGATCAATTTCAAAATAGCCTGGCATACTACAGGTTTGTTCAGATACACCTAATGTCAAAGTCATGGCTGATGATCAAGTGACAAATCGACCTTGTTCATAGCATACATTCTGAATTATCAAATGGATTTTAAATGATTTGGTAAAGTTGTTCTGTTGGGTGGTTTCTTGAGTCGTTCTAAAAGTCATGCAAGGTCAAGGTCACAGCTTAAGGTAAAGTAACAAATTGACTTCAACCAGAGCACATCTTCTACATATTTGTACATATTTCAATGTAACTTAGTACTGTTGTTCCCTTTGAAAATTACTAGTGTCATGTGAAATGTTTTGTTGATACATCCCCAAAAATGTTAAAGAAAATATTACCGTTTATCTTTTAACCTATTTCAACTCAACAAAATTTTAGACTGGTCCAAATTCTAGGAAGTTACGGACAACTTCATGTATATTAGTTGATTAAGTTTTAACATCTATATTTTGAAAGTTTTTTGGTTTTTTTGTTGGAAATGATGAAATTACTTATTACTAGCAATTTGTTTACCACAATTTTATTGGCATACTTTTTCTTTAGGATAATAATTAAGAGGGTGTGGGAATGGGTTAATGATAAAATTTCTCTTTTCAGAAAAACAATGGTCCAGCTTTTAAGGCTTTTTGATGCACAACTGCTGGCTTCTTGTTTATTCCTTCTGAGGTTGTGCCAGTGCCAAGATCTGTTGCATTCTCTTCAAGGTTCAGTACCAGGGGAGAATTATACATACTATAAAATACATGCTGAAGGATATTTACTTGTAGAATTAATAACCTCGTCTGGTGATGCAGATCTGTATGTGTCCGATGAAATCAAGAATCCGCAGTACAATAACTATAAATTACAGTCGTGCACATGTGGAGTAGACACGGTGGAAATTCCAGCTTCATATCACCGTCCTATCCATGTGGGAGTGTACGGGTATCCAATGGCAGACATGTCCAAGTATCAATTATCTGTTTATACGTTACCACACTCAAAAGAATTAACTTATGAGCAATTCACTGTGATGTTAAACAACTATGAAGCTATTGATAAACTTATGTATGGAAGTGAATTTGGACCAAAAAAGAGCACAAATACACAAAGACCTGGAAGCTCTAGCGGTAGTTCATATGACGAAGAAGATGAGGGGAACTTGTTTTGGCAGGTCTTCATTACACTGTTGAAAGTTATTGTAGAAATTATGCTGTAGCAAGCATTATGTGGTATTTGTAGATATGATCAACTTACTTAAACAATCATTAGCCTTTATTAACTGGAGGATGTCATAGTTTTGTGGGAAAAGAAGAATTATTTTCATCATATAAGATGCAGCTGTTTGTTTTTCAAATTACTAACTAAATGAGTTGTTGATGGAATCACCTTTCAATTTGGCCAAGATAACCAATTTCCCCACAATACTGCAATTCCAGGTGCTTAAGAAATATAGTTGTTAAAGATTTTGTGAACAAAGAAGATATTTCTTGTAAGCAATTTCTCCCTGCACACAACGCTTTCCTTCATATTACGCACTTATTTTGATATTTCAGTTGTATAAAAGGTTGTCTGCAACTTTTTCAATTGAGACAAGTTACAACTTTAATTATCTGACTATGGTTTAACCCATTCCCACACAACAAAATTTTAGACGAGCCAAATGTGAAAGAAACTGCAGACGATAATTTCAAGTTGATGGAATTTGAAATTTTTTCGCCTTTTTGGATGGAAAACATTGTGGATAATGAAGAAATTGCTTGTAACAAGCAATTTCTTCATTTTCAACAATGTTTTCCAAAGTTTAATATTTAGGGGCGTTTAAAAGCATCATTGTGTGGGAATGGGTTAAATACAATCCTACTTTTTACAGCCCCCAAGTTAAATAGAGCTTTGGAGAAATACATAAATAGAGAAATTGCTTATAGCAAGCATAAACTTAAAATTGGTTTCTGCAATTCTTTCAGAGTGAACCAATCTTAAATTTTATTGTCTGCTCATAAGTTAAAGTTTTGTCATCCGATAATGATTAAGGCAAGATTGTATCAGCTACATCATTCCTTATATCCTTGATGACATTTGGAAACTTATAATTATACTGTACTAATCATTATTTTGATTATATTGTATTCTTTGTCAAGAAGTATTTGATAATCATTTGCCTATAAATTGTAAGATGATGAAATTATGGACTGGTCCAAATATAACTTAAAAACAAACAAACAAAAAATAATAAGAGAGTACATTTTACGCAGAAGATTTATTGAGACAAGATGTGTTTTTGATAATGAAACACCATGCTTAAGGAATAACCTTTTCCGGAAATGTTTCCTGGATGAGTGACCTTGACCTTGATGGATGACCTGAACCTTACAACCAACTGATGCCTAACAATACAACCTATGTCTCATATATCAACCATGTTTATTCAACAGTTTTTGAATAACAGCAAAATGTTAAGTTTTTGCTTTAACCCTTTCCTGGATAAACCCGGGATTTTACGTCTCTGTGATTTTATACTTGAGAAAACATTGTGGAAAAAGGAGAAATTGCTTATAATAAGCAATTTCTCCTTTTCCCACAATGTTTTCTACCAGATAGGATGGTTTTATTTGGAATTGCATCCAATTTTCATTGTCGTCTGCATCCTCTTTCAATTTGGACCAGTCTAAAATTTCAAAAACCAGGAAAGGGTTAAATTGACTTTGATAAGTGACCTTTACCTTGATGGTTGACCTTGACTGTGTAACAACTGATTCCTTTCAATGCTAGGAACCTATGTTCCAAATATGGGCCATGTATATTTAATAGTGTTTGAATAATAGCAAAATTTTAAGTTTTTGCGTTAAGTTTACTACTTACAGACATACTGACAGACAACCAAAACAATATGCCCCAAAAATTATCAATGCTGGGGAATAGAATAGAAAATAATTGTTACAAGTAATTTCTCTTTTTCTTGCTGTCTTTGACAGGTTGAAAATACAGGATTTTGTGCTTATGATACTACAGGCCCAATCATATCGACATTGGTAGATCTATATCTTCAATCCTTTGTAATATCTCTGTTCATTGAAGATATTCGATAGATTTTAGTATATCTTTTGATAAATGATTTCAAGGGGGAGGGCTATTGTTTTGCTTCAATGGGATTCCACAGGAATTCCTACTTATTACATCTGGGTTTCCTCCAGATAATACGGATTCCCATTTCATTATACATTAACCCATTCTCACACAACCCTACTCCCGAAAGAAAAGAACTTTGAAAAACAATGTGGAAAATGAAGAAATTGCTTGTTACAAGAAAAGTCTTCATTTTCCACAATATTTACTACCAAAAATGACTTAACATTTTTTTGAATGCTATTTAAAACCTTAAAACATTATCCACAACTTCTTTGAATTTGGACCAGTCTAAAGTTACATCTTGTTAAATGGTTATATCATGTGAAAGAAAGAAAAAGTTGAAACTTACTGAAAGTTATTCCTTAAATCAGGACCATTAAATTGTATTGTACTTGAGAAATATTGAAGGATCCTGACAGAATCCCTGGATCCATTCCAATTTTCTTGGATTCCCTAGATCCAGGGACACTGCTAGCGTTGATCTCTGGTGTAGGTGAAAAAAGAAGTAACTTGTCCCTAGCAATTGCCTTTCTTTCATTGTTTTAAGATTCCTGGTGGTGGATGTCAAACAGAAGAACTGTCTTGTGATGGGTTAACCCATCACAACTCGATCCCGCATTTTTATGCTCTGAAGAAAACGGCGTGAAAAGGAGAAATTGCTTTTGACACAAAATCTTCATTACTCATAATGTTTTCTACTATAATTGGCACTTACAAGAAATATTTAAATTCTAGCTCACTTTGGATTGTTGTCTGCAACCTTTTCCAATTTGAATGAGTCTGAAATTTTGTCATCTGGAAATGAGTCCAATTGAAAGATGTTGAAGCCAACATCTCAAAGTGGTGCAAAATGGAAAAAAAGTGCTCTATAGGTTTGAAAAAAGTGTTTCATAGTTAATATTATAGGAAATGGAGAGATTGCTTGAAGTTAAGTTTTCCTTTTCTCACAAAATTTTCCACAGCTAATTTGGCTCATTTGGTTAATTTGAAGGCTTTTACGGATGAACAAATTGTTTACATCTCTCTTGCCATGAACTTTAATAACCTTAACTAGATCTGAACATGTAATCAATTCACCATTTTAACCCATTACTACAGAATGAAGCTTTTTGACGCCCCAAAGTAAATAAACACTGGAAAACATTGTGGATAATGAAGAAATTGCCAGTTTCAATCAATTTCTTTATGGTCCAATATGTTTTTTATCTTAGAAAGCAGAGATTTTTGAAATTTTATCAACAAAAAATGTTGTCTGCAACTTTTTTGAATTTGGACCAGACTAAAATGTTGTTGTCTTTTAATGGGTTAATAGATATTTATAGAATTTGAACATTAGAAAAGGTAGTATTTTCTTCTTTTATTATAATGTTTACAGTGGTTATTTTTCCAGAGCTGATGTAAAAATGGGTCAGAATTGTAAGGATATTCATCAATTCTTTTTCTATGAATCTGAGTTGCCATTATTCTGGTGGTATTTTAACTTGCAGAGTTTTAGACTGAGCTAATCCATTCAGAGAAAAGGATTCTCAACCCTAAATGGATTGACTGTGTATGTAGACTACAAAAAGCCATATATCATTCGTGAGGTTTCCTGATTTGCACATCATGGCAAATTACCTCCCCTCATACTGTTACATTACTCTTTCTTAGAAGACTCATTCAAGTCTTGGCCTGGAAAATCCATTGAAAAGGCAACTCTGGTCATACAGTTGTATTCATCCCACTGCTACCACCAGAGGAATGTGCAGCACTGGTTAATATAGCTGATTAATTCAGAGAAAAGGATCCTCAACCCCCAAGTCGTCTTTGTGAATATAAATAACAAATAGTCATTCATCTCTCTCGAGGTTTCCTAATGTGAACATCATGGCAACTTACCTACGGAAACCTTCAGTATTATCCATTATATTCAAACATTTGTGAAGTAACAGACTTGTAATATGTTTGGAAATTAAAATTCATATATTTTATGTACAAATAATCCTTGTTGCTTTATGAAAATGTTCGATTTCTCTTTGAGCAACTTTTGACTGATTGCCGTAGCCAATCAAACTAGAGGCGCTTGAGCGCCTGTTTTGCTCCTTCGGCATGAATTTACTTATCAATCCCCCCATACATTCTATATAAGTGCTCTATAGGTTTAAAAAAAATGTTTCATAGAAAAATTAAAGGAAATAGAGAAATTGCTTTTAATAAGTTTTCCTTTTCTCACAAAGTTTCCCACAGCTAATTTTCTTCTTCATCGGGTTACAATGTAGGCTTTTACGGATGAACAACTTTTTTTACATCTTTCTTACAAATGACCTTGACCCTGTCACCTTTAATCCATTATTGCCGCCTTCATAGTGCAGTTGGTAGTGCATCAGACTCCTTATCTTCAACAAGGGATGTCATGGGTTCGATCCCCAACATTTGTCTCTCACCAATTGGTGGATCATCGTAAACCTAAGTGGGATAGCAGCTGGAGGCTAGGAAAGAATGTAGTGGTAGTACTGGTGTGAGAAATACCAAGAATCCATTGTTAGGTCCTCCAGCAGCTGCAATATGACTGAAATACTGTTAAAGTGGCATTAAACCCCATTCAATCAATCAATTTAATGAATTATAAAAAGCTTAAACCAAAAACGTCAAGTGAAAACTTTAACCTTTTCTGTCTTGGTAATTTTTCAACCTAGGGGGCTCATATTTCACACATGCACTTATCAGGAGATGGACTTTCATTTCAGACAATGACCTTGGCCCTGTGACCTTGACCCTGTTATAAAAAAGGTTTAACCAAAAACTAAGTTTTTCCATCTTCATTTACTGTTATTTTGTTTGTTCAACCACTTAAATGTCTTCAACTTATTTAACCTATTCCCAGAAAATCCCTCCTTTTTACGCCCATCAAGAAAAAAAGCTTTGGAAAACATTATGGAAAATGAAGAAATTGCTTATATCAAGTAATTACTTCATTATCCACTATGTTTTCTATCAAAAAAAGCAAAGTTAAAATTCCATCAACTTGAAATTGTCATTTGCAGCTTCTTTCATTTTGGACCAGTCAAATTTTTTGTTGGGTGGAAATAGGTTAAGCTGTTATTAAGCCATTTAGTTTGCAAAAAAAAGCTATGCCTTTTACTTTTTGTCTCTGAACATGTTTTTTTTACAAAAGAATGATGTTTATGACCACAGTTGAACAGCCATATGGGAATTCAGAGCCCATGGGTAGCAATATGTCAAGTGACTGATTGCTGGCCCAGCCAACTTACTCTACAGGCCATACCCACTTGTTCAAGCTGTAGTTACAACGTTAAAGTTGTCAAAACAACAAAAATGTTTAACATAAATGTCGGAGTTAACAGTCAACTTCCTGTCTAAATGAATTATTTGATTGGTAGATTGAGTCTTTGATTGACAGCTGCAATCAATCAATTATATATGCCCTTTAGCAAGTGTGGAATAAAAGTGATTCAACAAAACACATTGTTATTATGGAGATCATTTTATTGCAAAAAATAAACAATTTTCACAAAGTTACTTTACAATTATTTACAGATTTTTTATACCCAATGTACATGATACAAAATGAAAATATGAATTCCTATCAACTATTGGACGCCTTTCAAAGTCCCCAAAATATGTTATTAAAAAAGAAAGAAAAAACAAGAGGACCAAGATGGGCCTATATGACTCATCCAGTTCAAATGATCATGCCACTTAATCAAGTCAATGATGACCATACAAATGCTTTAAACAAGATGTGTTTGTGAAACACCACGCCCTAGTAACATTTACCTTTTCAAAATGAAACCTTGATAAGTGACCTTGTCCTCAGCCTTGGTATGTTCTGATACATATCAATGAGATCTATCATCACACCAAACATGAGCATTGTATCTTGAATATGCATGAAGAAATTGTAAATGTTCATTATTTTAGTTAAATTTTTGCAGAGGTTTGACCTGGACTTTGGTATCTGAAGATGAATATTGATAAGATCCATCATCTATTCTGATACAGCTGTTGACTTTAACAAAGCCAACAGGTTCACAGCGATCCATACTGGTCCATACAGGGGAAACCTTGCCCCCTGAGCAATTTACCTTTCTAAAATCAAAAATGAGGTGTACACATGCGCAGCTATCATTGACAAATTTAGACTTACCATGGGATTTCCATACAATACAATGTAAAATGTATGAGGAATTTCACATCATGCTTCTGCCATATTGGATACAAACAATTGATTAGCTATTCAGATTAAATGTTTGGGTATAGAACATTTAACCTTTCCTGTTCAATCCCCGATTTTTACGTCCCTGTGATTTTATAATTAAGAAAATGTTGTAGAAAAAGAAGAAATTGCGTCTAACAAGCAATTTCTTCTTTTTATACAATATTTTCTACCCTACTAATTGGTCATTTTCAAACTAAATCCGTTTTAAATTGTTGTCTGGAAATCTTTGAATTTAGACAGGTTTAAAATTTTTCAAAACAGGAAAGGGTTAAATGCCTTTCAGGCAATTTGAGATACAGTAGTTTGGAAATTACCTCTTGGCTTTAGTAGAGTGGGACCTGTCTAATCTATCATCATGCTAAATATGAGCATTGTATCTTGAATAAGCTTAAAGAAATTGTAAATGTTAATTTTTTTGATAAATCAAACATACAGACAACTTTCTATGTGGGGACATCAAAAGTTTAAAAAGTGTCAAGTCAAAAAAATTCATCATTCATCAGATGAGCTTAAAAACTGAAAGTGTCACTAAGTCCCCTCTTTTACTTGATGGTTTGTCATCAATTTTAATAGGATACAGTTCTTTCTCATAACAATAAAAATATTTTCAGCATGTTTGAGAAAGATTGAACTAAAATTGAGACGTGTAATGTAGAGGGATTGTCCTAAATGCCCCTCTCTTTATTAATGGCTGGAATGTGATCGAATTCAAAAGTACCATCCTCAATACTTTGAAAAGCACAGCAAAATTGAGAAAGAACTAGTAAAATTGACCAATCCCAGCTGTCAATTAAATTATCAGTCGACCAATGAATTCATTTACTTAAACCAAAGGTGAGTTTTGAACAACAACATTGGCCACCATTTTTGTCAAGCTTTTCTGTTGGTTTGGAAACTTAAACATATAAACCACAGCTTGAATATGCTGTAGTTACAACGTTTAAGTCGCCAAACCAACAAAAATGCTTCACCAAAATGGTGGCCAATGTGGGAGTTAAGTTTCCCTCTGATTTGAATACATTCTTTCATCGGACTACTGATTCTTTGATTGACAGCTGGATCAGTCTATAGTGTTTCGATCACTGGAAGTACTGGTAAACTCAACAAAAATTAGAATTTTTGGGAAATGAAAGACGCACAATGTGGTACTGGTTAGTAACAGTATAATAATGAAAGAAATTTAGATGTTAATATGATTAATTTTGCATCCATAGGTTAGTTCATGAGTTCTTACTGGCTCCAAATAATTTCGAAATCTCCAAAGCTGTACCAAACAAATAATTAAAACTTAAATAGAATAAAAACTAATTAACCCTTTCCTGTTTTTTCAAAATTTTAGACCTGTCCAAATTGAAAGAAGTTCTAAAAGACAAATAAAAGTGAGTTCAATTTGGAAAGTAATCAACCTACAGGGTAGAAAATATTGTGGGAAAAGAAGAAATTGCTTTTTACAAGCAATTTCTTCTTTTCTCATATATTTTCTCAAGTATAAAATCACGGGACGTAAAAACCAAGGATTAAACAGGTAAGGAATAAAATCAAGGAAGAAAAAGCAAATTTGCATTCCAACTGAACAAATAAGACAAAAAGACAATAGAAAACTCAAGAAAAAGAAAAACTACTTGCTACAGCCAATTTTCCTTTTCCAAATAATGTTTTCGTCTCTGAATCACAGATTGGTTGCCCAGTTAAAAGTCCCATAACCAGATGCCAGAAGTTTTGACTGCTCCTGTATCATCCACATTTGAAGAGTTTAATGAAGAGAAAATGGAGAAATTTGATCTCTTAGGGTAGAAAACATTGTTGGAAAAAAATAAATTGCTAGATACAAGTGGCATATCTTTTTTCAAACTGCTTCCCCTCTTGAGGTCTTTAAAATAAAGGTCTTTTGTGGTGATTAGTTATAAAAAGAGTTTACATCATAAAAATATTTAAATAACCAATACACACATAATCCTGCTTTTTAACCCATTCCCATAGAATTTTGGATTTGTCCAAGATTACCCATTCCCACACACAATAACGCTTTCTGACGCCCCTGCGAAAACATTGTGGAAAATGAATAAATTACTTGTTACAAGCAATTTATTCATTATGAACACTGTTTTCTACCTTACCTCATAGACAAAAAAGATTTATATGACATTTACTTGAAATTATCATCTGCAACATCTTTGAATTTGGACCAGTCTAAAATTTTGTTGTGCGGTAATTTGATAAAAGAGATTGCAGAGATCATCCCGAAGTTAATGAAATCTTAGAAAGCTTGGTATTTTGAGGAAGATAACATTTTGAGAAGTGAAGACTTTTCTTGTTATAAGCAATTTCTTCATTTTCCACAATGTTTTTCATTTTCCCCAAGCTCTTTTCAATAGGGACATAAAAGGGGCATTGTGTGAGATTGGGTTAAAGTATCTCAAGAAGAGTGATTTAGAAAATATTGTAGAAAATGAAGAAATTGCTTGTAACAATAAACTTCCTCATTATCCAAGTTTTCTATGCCAGAATACAAGGATTTTCAAAATTTTGACAAAAAATTGTTGTCTGCAACTTCTTTATTTAAAACAGTCTAAAATATTGTTGTCTAGTGATGGGTTTAGTGAATGGCACTTATACATGTACTTATATGTACACACTTAAAGGGACTACCTAGAAACATCAGTAAGTATTGACCTTGTTCAGACTTGAGTAAACCAGCTGACTAGGGATAGAACAACGCTATGGTAGAATGGTTGTTCTGCCTTACCTTACTTCAAATCGGATCTACCCTGACTGACCTGTTCTAGTACATTCTCTTCTTCAAAAGTTTGATAAATTGACCAATCTCTGGCCACAGCCACTTACTACTTTGACCCTCCTATTGAATCCGACATGAAGATTTTTTATGGCGTTATTTTGTGAAATTTATGGCCAGAAGCATGTAGCAAAAAAGAAGAATGGTTGGTTGGCGACCTAAGCATCATTACTACAGCTTGAATAAGCTGTCGTTATGACGTTTAAGTCGACAAACAAACAAAAAAATTAGCGGCCAATGTCGGAGTTGAAAGCTCAGGTCTGGGCTGAATAAATTTTTTGATTGGTCTGTTGACTCCTTGATCTACAGCCACAATTGGTCAATTTACCTATCTCTGGCCACACCCACTTACTTCAAGCAAGATAGTTCCACTGATTTATCAAACGACATAAGTTTGATAAATATATCGAGTCGGGAACATATAACAAGCATATAGCAAAATTTGTAAGTGAACTTAGTTGAAACTACAGCTTGATTAAGCTGTAATTACAACATTTAGCCCCCCCCCCCAAAAAAAAGGGCTTGAATTTATGAGGTCAACATTCACTTCCAGTCAAAATGAATAATTTGATAGGCCAATCAGTTTTTGGTTTGAGATCCATTAATCCATTCCCACACAATGACGCTTTTAAACGTCCCTCAATGTAGAAGTTTTGGAAAACAATGTGGAAATTGAAGAAATTGCTTGTTACAAACAATTTCTTCATTATCCACAATGATTTCTAAACCAAAAGAAGAAGATTTTAAAGATTTCATTAACTTAAGATTGTAGTCTGCAACTACCTTGAATTTGGATCGGTCTAAAACTTTATCGTGGGGGAATGGGTTAATTATGTTCTCAGGTAGACCTTTTTCAGGTCTGAGGTCACTTATTGAATGTTATTACACTACATATAAAATATAAATAACATGATGAAATGACAAATGAGAAATATCTACAATGGTAGAAATATTTACATATATTACACATATGACTGAATACTATTGTTTCTTGAACCCCTTCAGTATAGGATAAATGTTCTCAAATGCTTCATTTATTTCATCCCTCACTTTGGCACCTGTTGAAAGAGACAAAAATATTGTTAGGGATCAACACTAACAGTGTCACAGGATCCTCAGAGATTCAAATAAATTGGAAGAGATCCCAGCAACCTCAGGCAGGAATTCAATCTGGATCCTTACCACTAAATTGTAGACTGGTCCAAATACAAAGAAGTTAATTGTTGATATGGGAAGAAAACATTGTGAATAATAAAGAAATTGCTTGTCACCAGCAATTTCTGTATTTTTCTTGATGTATTCCAAAGGTTTTTTTCTCATGGAGCTTAAAAAGCATAATTGTGTGGGAATGGGTTAAAATTGATTAGAGAGGAATTCATGATTATACAGAGGAAACGCTCATGTATTGAGTAAGGATCGAAGCCTAATTAGTGTTCACCGCAGGGTGGGGTGGTGTTGGTCTTACAGCATTATAGCATCATAACTCCACTTCTTTGGCTCTTTCATTTCTTAGACCCCACAAACAGTGTTATTATAGAGATGCAGTGTATAAATAAACATACTAGGTCAAGAAATAGATCATATTTTACAAACTGTTAAGCAAGACATGTGAAACTATAACTTGTTAAAGGAAGGAAAGTTAAAGCAAGTTTTGAATATTTTCATCTCTTATTCTTCAGAAAAAAAAAAGATATAGGATTTGATGCACACAACTTCCTTTTAGAATTCTCAGTTAGAAAAATGGCAATGTGACCAAAATTCATGAAGAAAGTATGATGATAAGTTTTGTTCCGTTTCCAATCTCATTACCTTACCTGTTAGCACTACTTTTCCTGAGACAAAAATTAACAATACTATTTTTGGTTTCATCATTCTGTATATCAGACCAGGAAACAATTCTGGCTCATAACTGAAAATAAAGGCAAGAAATTTTCTGATTAAGAAGGGAAACCATCAATTTGTGTTGAAATAGGACATAAAATAATACATTTCAAACAAGGCCAAATATATGTCACATTGACAGTTAACTATTGCCTCTTTAAAATCTTACAAATATGATATGTGAAGTTACAATTTAAATACAGTGAACAGATTACTGGCCCTGCACATTTATGGCCAGTTTCATGTAACAAAAAAGTAAAATGTTTGGTTGGTGACCTAGAAGTTGTAACTACTGCTTGAATAAGCTGTAGTAAAGCTTATTTTCAGAATACAGTATTTCTATGAGATTTTTAGTACAGGGTCAATAGGTATTATTACACACCAAATATCAAAGCTCTCGGCCTTATGGTTTCGGAGAAGAAGATTTTTAAAGTTTTCCTTCTATAAATCTATGTAAAATCAGGGATTGCACAGGTCTAATTTTCAGAATACAGTAATTCTTTGAAGTATTTTGGTAGAGGGTCAATAGATGATGATACATACCAAATATCAGGGCTCCGGAAATTTAGAAATCTAAATAAGTCCGGGACTTTGCCCCCCCCCTCCTGCCGGCAAAAACGACCCCCCCCCCCCTGCCGGCAAAAACGACCCCCCCTCCTGCTGGCAAAAACGCCCCCCCCCGCCGCAAAAAACGAATACCCCCGCTTTTTTTCACCTTTACCGTACGTAAAAGGGTTCATCATTCATTAATTAGTTGCCTTCTTTTTCAAATGTTCCGAAGATGATTATTATTTTCAACGATGAAAACAACAGACAGATCCTACTTTCATTTTGTTTTTGAAAATTCGGCCGAGTATAAATTGCAATTCCGGCAATGTACGGCAGTCAACGAAATTCTAATATGTTGTAAAATTAGATAGAAAAATAAATCACATTATAAAAATTTCCGGGTTTTACAGAGTACCGCCGATTTAATTATAGTAAAAGATATACTTTTTCATTTTCATAAGCTAGTTATCCAAAGTTCTATTATTAAACACAGTCATGTCGATTTTCTCTCAACACGAGCGCCTGTTGATGAAAAAACACAGCTGACGTCACAAAAATGTCGGGTCAGTCCATTCTACCCCATGGGATCACAGAGTCGTGACGTACATCAGAAAGACCGACAAGACAAACTCCAGTGGGTCTAATTTTCAGAATACAGTAATTCTTTGAAGTATTTTGGTAGAGGGTCAATAGATGATGATACATACCAAATATCAGGGCTCCGGAAATTTAGAAATCTAAATAAGTCCGGGACTTTGCCCCCCCCCCTCCTGCCGGCAAAAACGACCCCCCCCCCCCGCCGGCAAAAACGACCCCCCCTCCTGCCGGCAAAAACGCCCCCCCCCCCCGCCGCAAAAACGAATACCCCCGCTTTTTTTCACCTTTACCGTACGTAAAAGGGTTCATCATTCATTCATTAGTTGCCTTCTTTTTCAAATGTTCCGAAGATGATTATTATTTTCAACGATGAAAACAACAGACAGATCCTACTTTCATTTTGTTTTTGAAAATTCGGCCGAGTATAAATTGCAATTCCGGCAATGTACGGCAGTCAACGAAATTCTAATATGTTGTAAAATTAGATAGAAAAATAAATCACATTATAAAAATTTCCGGGTTTTACAGAGTACCGCCGATTTAATTATAGTAAAAGATATACTTTTTCATTTTCATAAGCTAGTTATCCAAAGTTCTATTATTAAACACAGTCATGTCGATTTTCTCTCAACACGAGCGCCTGTTGATGAAAAAACACAGCTGACGTCACAAAAATGTCGGGTCAGTCCATTCTACCCCATGGGATCACAGAGTCGTGACGTACATCAGAAAGACCGACAAGACAAACTCCAGTGGGTCGCCCACGTGTTGTATTCTGCGGATTTCCAATTATTGTTAGAATTCTATCAGCTATGTTTCTTACCGTGAATGAAAAATTTTAAAACATATATTAACGACGTGATTTTATTATATAAATTTCAAACCCGGTCTTGCGCGCTAATTTGTGATAAATTAATTTCATAAAAGCGTTGTGCTGAGCTATTCCGAACGGCTAGACTGGAACTACTGTCGACTTTAATAAGGTCTAACGAACGGCAACTGAAGCGTGTTCGTGTCCCGATTTATATACGCATCCCATGTTATTGTAAAAAAAAAATCGACGCAGTTTTCTTCGAACGCATGGTAAGTCAAACCTATTCTGTATTGCAAGTAGTTTACAAAACTTGATGCCCGAAGTTCGGTCAAGCGTGAAACTGCAAATTAGGCCCACGTGCGGATTGGGACTTGACTGGCCGGCGGGTAAACCAGTTATCGATTTTTGGCACTTTTGTTTATCTCTTAATCTGCAGGTAACGTGTGAAACCCTTGAATTATTTCGGTTTCAAGTGGATTTTGATAGATGGTGGGCGAGTTTATCAATATTTTAACGTGAATTTGATGAAAATTTCGGACCGATTTTGGTGTAATTTTTGGGGATTCCAATCGGTCTGGCAATTCAAAATTCGGTCCAGACCGGCAATTTATCGGATTTCCGGAGCCCTGCCAAATATCAAAGCTCTAGGCCTTATGGTTTGGCAGAAGAAGATTTTTAAAGTTTTCCTTCTTTAAATCTATGTAAAATCAGGGATCGCACAGAAAAGGGCTAATTATCAGAATACGGTAATTCTTTGAAGTATTTTGGTAGAGGTCAATAGATGATAATTTGAACCAAATATCAAAGCTCTAGGCCTAACGGTTTGGGAGAAGAAAATGTTTAAAGTTTTCCTTCTTTATTTCTATGTAAAATCAGGGATCGCACAGAAATGGGCTTAATTTCAGAATACAGTAATTCTTTGAAGTATTTTGGTAGAGGGTCAATAGATGATAATTTGTATTAAATATCAAAGCTCTGGGCGGTTTGGGAGAAGAAGGTTTTAAAGTTTTTTCACTCCGTTGCCATGGCAACCATAGTTCTTCAGGGATTTCATTTCTTTGAAGTATTTTGAAAGAGCATGACCAAAGATCATTTATGTGAAGTTTTGTTGAAATTCCATGGTTAGTTTAGGAGGAGAAGATTTTTTTGTAATTGTGAACAGACGGACGGATGATGACTGATCACAATAGCTCACCCAGAGATCTTTGTGCTCAGGTGAGCTAATTAAATCAAATGAAAAGTCTGAAAGGAAAAGATTTTCAAAGGATTTCTAGTTTGGTTGATATTGCAAATAGAGTTCCTCACAGAATATAATTGTTCAAGGGAATCTAAAAGAGGACCATCTAGGGAACAATCTTGTGAAATTAAGTTGAGATCTGATCATCAGTTTTTGTGAAGAATTCTTAAGAAAAGGTTTACACACTAACGGACACAAGGACTGACACAAGATGGACACATTTGACTTTTGACATTGTCTTTGACCTTGAGAGGAACAAAAACAACATTTTGAATTACTAGTACTCAATTTGGAAGGAAAACAAGGCCAATTTTGTCAATTGACCTTCATCTATAACATTGACCTTTGTCTATCAAATCAAACTTTTCCAATAACAATAGTACTTGTCAAGCAACAACTGTGCCTAGATTTTTGAGATCAATCAATAAATGTAGAACTATACTCTGGACAAGAATGATGGGTCAAACACAGGTAACTCTATATCCCCTTTCACCATTAAATGGAAGGGTATACATTGAGAGAAAAGGCAAAATGTCTCTTGTTAACAATTTCTGTAACTTCCTAGTTCTCTTCTCCATAAGGCACTTTCTTTTCAATTTTCAACCCTTTAACCCATCACCAGATGACTAAATTTTAGACAGGTCGAATTTGTAAGAAGTTGCAGACTACATTTCATATTGTGCCAAAATTGGAAAATAAGTGTGAAACACCATGCCCCTGAAACAGGAATTCTTTAGAAACAGGTGATTTTTATTTTTTTTCTCTTTGTTTTAGGGAAAATGGTTAAATTTTGACCTTGACCTTGATGAAATGACCGTCCCCAGTTGCGCCTTGTTGAGACCTATCTACATACCAAATAGAAGCATTGTAACTTAATTAGGGATGAAGTTATAGGAAAGTGTTTAGTTGGCAGGTTAAGTTTTTGAGTGACGTTTTAGGGAAAAGGGTTAAATTTTGACCTCGATGAAATGACCTTCCCCAGTTGTGCCTGGTTGAGACCTTTCTACTTACAAAATATTAGCATTGTAACTTAATTAGGGATGAAGTTAAAGAAAAATGTTTAGTTAGCAGGTTAAGTTTTTGAGTAACGTTTTAGGGAAAAGGGTTAAAATTTTGACCTTGATGAAATGAACTTCCCCAGTTGTGCCTAGTTGAGAGCTATCTATATACCAAATATTAGTATTTTAACTTAATCAGGGTTGTAGTTATAGGAAAATTGGCAGGTTTACTTTTGCAGACAGACAGACAGACGGACACCGGTAAAACAATATGCCCCTGATCTATCGATGGGGGGGGGGGCATAAAAATTGTAAAAACGGGAGAAATTGCTTGTTACAAGCAATTGCTCATTTTCCCACAAAGTTTTCCCATAATCAAATTTCTTTAGAGTGATATAAAGCGTCAGTGCATGGTAATAGGTTAACACATTTCCACAACAAAATTTAAGGTAAGGCTTAAATGGAGAAAGTTGTGGAGAACAAACCCAAGTGCATTTAAATTGAAAAAGAATTGCTGAATGGGGTATTGAGAATAAGAGAAATTGCTTTTGACAAGCATTTTCCTTTGCAAGAGCTAATGGCATACCTTGAGAATTTTCCATGTGTAAGCACTAGTCCCTCCAATCTGATAGGAAATCTAACATCACAGCTTCCCACCATATTCTGTATCTTGAAATCCATAAACTTGGCCTGAAAATAGGAAATTCTCACTTTTAAAACTAAATAGAACTGGTGCAAACTGACATATACCCCTACCAAGTGCTTGTCACAGGTAGCAAGAATTAGACACACTCACCCCCCACACACATGCGCCAACTCATACATTTACAGAGGTAACTTTATCTAGCCGTTACCATTTAATGGTAGGGCATAAAAAGGGGCATAATCATACAAAATCCATTTAGAGTTATCTCCCTTAACAGTACACATTATCTTAAGACATGTTAAGAGATTCTAGTGAATGCCATTAGTAATAACAGAGATATGACCAAATGTCACATGCAGATGACGCCATCACTGAAAAGGACAACCAAGATAATGACATTGTTAAAGCTATGGCTTTAGAGTTTTCTTCTAAAACATTTCAGCTAAAAACTGTCTTTTCTGGTTACAGGTTTGGCACAAAAAATCTAAAAGAATTTAAGAAGGCAATCATTCAGAAATATATACTGCTATATCATAGTTTTTATAGTCAGCCCACATATGACATAATTTGATATGATTCAAAAAGGTTTTTCTGACATTTGTGATGAATTTCATTGAATTTTTTTAATTTAGAGGAAAGAAATTAAAATGATATCTCCAAACATATGGATAATAGAGCTATGGTTCTTATTTACTTCTAGTCATGTTATATAAGTTTGAGGTTACAAGTTGAAAAATTTCTTACAAAAGATGGTAAAAACAAAATAATGAGGCTATAAACTTCAAAGGGCAATAACACCCCCCAAAAAAGGATAACCAAGGTAAGGTTCTCATATACTACACTTCTACTAGTCATTTTTGCATCAGTGTATGAAGTTACATGTTGAAAGCTTTCCTATCATAGAAGTTATATATGTATGAAAAAAAAAAACCCCAGACATTTGTATGTATAGACATGGTGAATCCAGTATACCTATCCCCCCAACACACACTTTGTTAGTAGGGTATGAAACTTTTGAAAATAGTCCATTAATTGTATGAAAGTTAATGTCATTTTCAACAGAATTTCAGTTATAGCATGGTGGCAGTTGCACCTAAAAATGCTACCTGTCAATTCTCACCAGTAGATCGCCAACATTTGATTTGAACCACCAGCAACTCATTACACTTAGACACACAACTAGTGAGAAACATATGATGTATGTCAAATGTAAGAAAGAATTTTGGTCAATCTAGAGTTTAACCCATTCCCACACAGCAAAATTTTGGACTGGTCCAAATTAAAAGAAGTTGCAGACGACAATTTAAAGTTTATAAAATTTTGGATTTTTTTTAACATTTTGGGTAGAAAACATTGTATAAAATGAAGAAATTGCTTGTCACAAGCAATTTCTTCATTTTACACAATGTTGCACCAATTGTTTTTCTTGAGGGGTGTCCAAAGGGTCATTGTATGAGAATGGCTTAAACTCACTTTACTAGGATTTAGAACACAGTGTATTACCAAATGAGCTAACCTAGCACTGTTCCAATCAGATTTTGAAAGATTTAATAGATGCTAGGCATTTTCTTCATTAAAACAATATTTTCTCAAAGTTTATCTCTTCAATGTATTGCAGACGAGTTCATCTTAATGCCGGACAAGTAGAAAATCATGTCTTACTTGTCCATGGAAAAGTGAAAAGAAAATGTGTATTTCCACACCCCTGATGGGTAATTTGGAGGGATGGGAAAAAATAGTAAAACTAATATTTGAATATTCTTTTTGAATAAATATTGAATATATTCAAACATTCATTTTTAAGAAGCATTCTGAAGTATTGCATGGCAATACCAAGTCCCCTACCGGCTTTATATATATCCCTAGAGCTGTATCTTTTTTGGGTGGTAAAGGGATTACTATCCCTCCAAAATATTACTGCTGTATCAGATCTTATGAGGAATTATTAAACACACACATACACACACAAACATAAAAAATAGGCATCTCTTTTTGTTGTTTGCGAAATTATACTTCATAAAGTAATCTGTTCCAGGAGAATTAAGACCCTTAATCCCAAGTAAAACAAGGTGCCAAATTGTCACAAGATACACCCGTCACACTGCTTAATATTAACTGGGGGTTTGAATAGAACTGAGGTTATTTTGAATGAATATTTTTTGTCAAACAAAGTATGAAAAACAACAAAGGACAATAACTCAAAATAAACGCTAGGTAGAGTTATGGTTCGTGTACAATGCACTCCCCCTTGGTGAGATCTATACAACCATGAATTTCATGATTCTAGCTATAAAACTTTTAGAGATATACTCCGGACAAGATTCAAGTATGAAAAACAACAAAGGGCAATATTCAATCCATCAATGAAATTTCATGATTCTAGCTATTATACTTTTAGAGATATACTCAGGACAAGATTCAAGTATGAAAAACAACAAAGGGCAATAACTCAAAAAATAGGCCAGGTAGAGTTATGGTTCTTGTGCACTGCACTCCCCCTTGGTGAGATCTATACACCCATGAAGTTCCATGATCCTAGCTATAATACTTTTAGAGATATACTCCGGACAAGATTCAAGTATGAAAAACAACAAAGGGCAATAACTCAAAAAATAGGCCAGGTAGAGTTATGGTTCTTGTACACTGCATTCCCCCTTGGTGAGTTCTATCCATTTATTAAATTTCATGATTCTAGCTATTATACTTTTAGAGATATACTCAGGACAAGATTCACGTATGAAAAACAGCAAAGGGCAATTACTCAAAAAATAGGCCAGGTAGAGTTATGGTTTTCTTGTGCACTGCACTCCCCCTGTGTGAGCTCTATACACCCATGAAGTTTCATGATCCTAGCTATAATACTTTTAGAGATATACTCCGGACAAGATTCAAGTATGAAAAACAACAAAGGGCAATAACTAAAAAGTAGGCTAGGTAGAGTTAAGGTTCTTGTTCATTGCACTCCCACTTGATGGGCTCTATCCATCCATGAAATTTCATGATTCTAGCTATTATACTTTTAGAGATAACTCTGGACAAGATTAAAGTATGAACAAGAGGGCTGTTGGCCCTGGGGCGCTCACCTGAGATAAAGGAACAGTCTAATTTCATGTTAAGGTTAGGAATATGAAACAGGTGGGCCACAATTACATATAAAGACTATGAACCTGGGGATCCAAAAGTCTAAATTACAAATTCCAAGGCTTTAGTGCTGATTTGAAAGAAGGAAAAAACTTTTTCCATGGGTTATAATTTCAGAAATAAGAAAGAAGTCTGTGAACTGATGCTTCCTGCCTATACAACCCCCCCCCCCTTGGGTCTGCCCCTGGAAACCCTAGGATCATGATTTTAGCTATTTTGTAAGAGATCAATATACTGATGCTTCAAGCAAAATATCATGGCTCTACACCTTCTGGGTCAGGATGAGAAGATTTTTAAAGATTATTTTGAAATTTCACTTTTGTTGCCATGGCAATCAGAGTTTTAAACGGATTTCAATTCTTTTAGCTATTTTTGAAGGGGACCACCTAAGCAACATTTCTGCCAAATTTGGTTCAAATCGGCCTTGTGGTTTGAGAGGAGAAGTCATTTAAACAATCATTCTTTATTTCTATATAACCCCCGCGGGGCTCCGCCCCTGGAGACCCGAGGATCATGATTTTAGCTATTTTGAACGAGGTCAATATACTGATGCTTCATGCAAAATATCAAGGCTCTATGCCTTCTGGGTCAGGAGGAGAAGATTTTTAAAGATTATTTTGAAATTTCACTTTTCTTGCCATGGCAACCAGAGTTTTTATAGGATTTCTATTCTTTTAGCTTTTTTTGAAGGGGACCACCTAAGGAACATTTCTGCCAAATTTGGTTCAAATCGGCCTTGTGGTTTGAGAGGAGAAGTCATTTAAAAAATCATTCTTTATTTCTATATAACCCCCCCCCCCCGGGGCTCCGCCCCTAGGGATCCGAGGATTATGATTTTAGCTATTTTGAAAGAGGTCAATATACTGATGCTTCATGCAAAATATCAAGGCTCTATGCTTTCTGGGTCAGGAGGAGAAGATTTTTAAAGATTATTTTAAAATTTCACTTTTGTTGCCATGGCAACCAGAGTTTTTAACAGATTTCAATTCTTTTAGCTATTTTTGAAGGGGACCGCCTAAGGAACAATTCTGCCAAATTTGGTTCAAATTGGCCCAGTGGTTTAGGAGGAGATGTCGTTTAAAGAAATTGTGAACGGACGACAGACGATGGATGACGGACGACTGACAGACGCCGGACAAAAGGGGATCACAATAGCTCACTTGAGCACTATGTGCTCAGGTGAGCTAAAAACAACAATGGGCAATAACTAAAAAAATAGGCTAGGTAGAGTAATCGTTCTTGTACACTGCACTCCCACTTGGTGAGTTCTATCCATCCATGAAATTTCATGATTCTTGCTATTATACTTTTAGAGATATACTCAGGACAAGATTAAAGTATGAAAAACAACAAAGGGCAATAACTAAAAAAATAGGCCAGGTAGAGTTATGGTTCTTGTGCACTGCACTCCCCTTTGGTGAGATCTATACACCCATGAAGTTTCATGATTCTAGCTATAATACTTTTAGAGATATACTCCGGACAAGATTCAAGTATGAAAAACAACAAAGGGCAATAACTCAAAAAATAGGCCAGGTAGAGTTATGGTTATTGAGCACTGCACTCCGTATTGATGAGAAGAATATAACTGCCAAGTTTAATGTCAATCGGACTTACGGTGAGTTATGCTCCAGACAAAGAAGTGGACACAGCCCGGACACCCGGACACCACAGGTGATCCCATAATACGTCCCGTCTTAGACGGGCGTATAAAAAGCTTTCAGTAAAAATAGTCCTGTAGACTGAAATTTCTTGGTATTTTTCTAAGTCTAGCATCCGTATCTTCCACATAAATCAATGGACCAGAATCAAACTCAAACTTGTTCTGTAACTCATTGATGCGGACTCGCATACCAAATATATGTTTAATATCTCAAAGGGTTAAGAAAAAAAGTCCGGAAAACTGAAATTTCCTGATAATTTTCTAAGTCCAGCATCCGTATCTTCCTCAAAAATCATTGGACCAGAACCAAACTCAAACTTGTTCTGTAACTCATTGACGCAGACTCAAATACCAAAAATCATCTTAACCCATGTCATGCTGAACCAGGAATATTCCGGTTTTGGCAGGAGGTGTAGACTAAGATCAGACTGCACTTATGTGCAGGCTGATCTTAGTCTATACCTCCTGCTTGTACTTTTCCTGCCAGAGTTTCTTACGAAGTTGATTTCTAAAAAAAATATTGGTTTTTGAATAACAAGTTCTATCAGTGCTTTCAGCCCTTTGATTTGACAGCAATTCAGTAAGGTAGTTTATACAGCATGACAAGGGTTAATATCTAAAAGGTTTCAGAAAAAAAGTCTTGACAACTGAAATTTCCTGGTAATTTTCTAAGTCCAGCATTCGTATCTTCCACATAAATCAATGGACCAGAACCACCAAAGTAAAA
Source organism: Fragum fragum (assembly GCA_946902895.1). NCBI lineage: Eukaryota > Metazoa > Mollusca > Bivalvia > Cardiida > Cardiidae > Fragum > Fragum fragum. The sequence continues at coordinate 9,234,685 of OX336366.1, forward strand.
CTTGTTCTGTAACTCATTAATGCAGACTCACATACCAAATATATGCTTTATATCTCAAAGGGTTTAGAAAAAAAGTCCGGAAAACTGAAATTTCCTGGTAATTTTCTAATTCCAGCATCCGTATCTTCCTCAAAAATCAATGGACCAGAACCAAACTCAAACTTGTTCTGTAACTCATTGACGCAGACTCAAATACCAAAAATCATCTTAACCCTTGTCATGCTGAATCAGGAATATTCCGGTTTTGGCAGGAGGTGTAGACTAAGATCAGACTGCACTTATGTGCAGGCTGATCTTAGTCTATACCTCCTGCTTGTTCTTTTCCTGCCAGAGTTTCTTATGAAGTTGATTTCTAAAAAAAATATTGGTTTTTGAACAACAAGTTCTATCAGTGCTTTCAGCCCTTTGGTTTGACAGCAATTCAGTAAGGTAGTTTATACAGCATGACAAGGGTTAATATCTAAAAGGTTTCAGAAAAAAAGTCTTGACAACTGAAATTTCCTGGTAATTTTCTAAGTCCAGCATTCGTATCTTCCACGAAATTTAAATGGACCAGAACCAAACTCGAACTTGTTCTGTAACCCATTGACGCGGACTCACATACCAAAATTAGCTCAATATCTCCCAGGGTTAGGAAAGAATGTCCGGAAAATTGATAGACAGAGGGACGGACAGACAGAGTGCAAACCTATAGTCTCCTTTGGCTTCGCCAGTAGAGGTCCAATGAGGTCAAACAGGATGTCAGAATATCTTTATATCTGAGCACTCTTCTGTCAAATGGTTAAAGATTTTATATTTCTAAATGTGTTTTGAATAAAACTATTTCAGGTTTGATTTAATTTATTTTTAATTTGTTTGTTTTACTTTCATAAAAAATCGAACACTATTCGTGTATGATGAGCACTGGAACTTTCAAAGCACGATCAATGAAAATAAAATGTAAATGAATATGTCAAATGTTTTACAGTCATAGCCTACTGCGACAAACCTTGAAAATATTTCGTCAGTGGGCGACAAAAGTATCGTGAATAAAGCTTTATGCAAGCCGTATTTACAATTTGCCGGTCACCCCCTAAACTATTTGCAAATGACATGATCAAACAGATTTTTCCGGTAATTTCTCTTTCAAGAACTTAGGCAAAAATTACGAGCTGAAATCAGCCAACAAAGAAGGTAAGGACCGATCTGTCTCATTACTATTTGCATGAGTTTACAGGACTTTTTCTAAATCATTGACATTCAGCTAAAGTTTACACTGACCTTATTTCAAAGTAAATCATGTTTTATTGATGGCTACATAATTGACATACTATTACAATTTACCGTTTTAGACTGATCAAAACCGAAAACATTTGAGACAAAAACATGCATCAAGCCTCAAAAATTTATCATTTCTCTATCAACGCTCATTTTTTAAGGGTATTACTTATTTCAAGTCTAAAATATGATGATGAAATAAAATTTGATTTGAAACCCATCTTGAAATTGTATATCACAATAACAAGATGGTTGTCCCAGGACAACTGCTGTCAAGCCCGCAAAGTCTTTTAGGCATCATGGTCCAGACAAGCACAATTAAGTGTTTGACCTTGAACTTTGACCTTGAAGTTGAAGCTATCGAAAAAATTCTTTCAATTAGCACATCTTCCCATGATGGAAAATAAGTGTGCCAATTTATTTTGAAATCCATCCATAATTGTAGGAGAAATGCTCTTAACAATCACAAATTTAGTGTTTGACCTTGAGATGTGACCTTCACATTAGAACTATCAAAATAATCTTTCAAATGGCACATCTACTCATAATGAAGTATAATTGTGCCAAGTTATTTTGAAATCCATCCATAAATGTAGGAGTACGGTAATTGTCTGTACAAATTCGGACGGACTAACTAACGCACATACAACGACTTGTCATAGTGACAACTATGTCTCACTCACGGCAAGAGGGCTCAACAAAAATAATAAGAGGATATTCTTGTCAAAAAGATCTTTTACTCAATCATGTTGGTCAATTGAAATGAGATGGGACGAATAATTAAGTCGATGTTCCAGTGTGAAACAACGCAGCATCAGTTATCAATTAAGATAAGATTTGCAAACTATTATAAATATTGATTTTTCAATGTCTTCTTGACACATGTATACTGTATACAAAGGAATAAACATGTAATAACACCATAAATTGTCCCTATATTTGAAATAATTTCCCCTAGTCTTTAAATGAATATATATAAGAAGAATTAAATAAAAATGCTTGTCTCAAAAAAATTATCAATATTTGAATATTAAATCGGATTTGAATATTTGTTGTAATTTGTCATCATTGATTTATGCTTTGTATTATGATCATTAACTCATTCCCACACAATCCCTCTTTTTATGCCCCCCTGAGGAAAAAGCTTTGGAAGACAAGCAATTTCTTCATTATCAATAATGTCTTCTTCTTAGGAAGACAAAGATTTTTTTTAAATTACATCAACTTGAAATCATTGCCTGCAACTAAGTTTAACTTGGACCAGTCTAAAATTTTGACACCTGGTACAAATGTAATTGGTTAAACTCTTGATTGCCACAAAATAGACAATACTCACTGCAAATCCTAATTTTTGCACAATTCTTGCATACTTTCTAGCAGCCAATCTGGCAGAGTCTTCACTGAAATACAAATGTCAAGATAAGAGTAATTTCCAAAGCAAGCATATTACTGATACCATGTAATTCAAATGGCAGGTAACAATAATCAAAATGTTGACCCATCAAATCAATCAGTTAGCCCAGAGCTGTCATTTTTACTGTTAACACATACATGTATGTAAAACTGACACTGGTTAGGTCCAATATTTTTTATTTATCTTTTTTTTTCCAGCAACCTAATACTTCAAGTTATCATTTTCTTGTTTCAATCTCTTTCTTAGGCTCTTCTATGATTGAAACTAATCCAAATATTATTCAATTTTACCCAATCTCACACAATTCAACTTATAATAGACGCCCCTACATGAATAAAAACTTTGTGGAAATGAGGAAATTGCTTCATACAAGCTTTTATTTCAATTATACAGTTTTCTTTCCAAAAGACAAATATTTTCAAAATTTCATCAACCTAAAATTGTCATCTTAACAACTTTGAATTTGGAACAGTCTAAAACTTTCTACTCTGGTAATTGGTCAAAACAGTAATAACTTGATCAAGGAAAATCTTACTTTTCTTATGTACCATTTAATAATTAAGCTATATTTTGTTATTGGATATTTATGATCTTGGTATCAAGATATATGCACACAACTAAATACAGTGACCAGAATTGAGAACCATTAGGATCTCAAGAAGCTTGACATTGACCATTGATCTGACAATAAATATTGGATACCATTTGAAATGAAACCATCCTATTTAGTAGAAAACATTGTGGAAAAAGGAGAAATTGCTTGTCACAAGCAATTTCTTCTTTTTCTACAATGTTTTCTCAAGTAAAAAAATCAAAGCAAATTAGAATCCCATGTTTGTAGAGGAAAGGGTTAACCAAAGGGTTAACCAAAAGCAGAAGTTGGAGTAACAGATCATTCCAGCTCATAAGCTGTTTTCTTTTCTCAGTTTTCTTTTTTTTTCAAGAACTATATTTAGTTAGAATTAAAAATTTGCATGATCAATCAACCTCACTGCCTCGATGGCTGAGTGGTATATGTGCTTGACTTGTGATCTGAAGACACGGGTTCGAGCCCATCCGTCACCAGGATGTGTTCATGGGCAAGACACTTAATAGCCAGCTTCAGTCTACCCAGCTGTAGATTTGGGTAGCAGTGGGTTTAAGCCACTGCCTCTCTTTCAGGGATGTGAAAACATCTGGGTTGTGAGTGTTTGAGAGCGACTCTATAACCCAAAGGCTTTTGTCGTAAACGAACTAAAGTAAATTAGTATAAACTAAAACCTCACCTTTTAGCACCAGTACACACCATTTTACCAGAACTGAATATCAAAGCTGTGGTCCTTGGCTCTCGAATCCTCATAATTACAGCAGCAAATCGTTTAGGGTTATATTCTGCATTTCTAGCATGAAGTGCAATCTTCTTCAGGTCAAGTTTACAACCGAGATTTACTGTACAAACAATGTTTCTGTAAATAAACATATTTATCAAACCTACACATTTTCAACAATTCTACAAATACAGATTTTCTCAATTTGTCTCAAGACAAGTAATACATGATTTTCTACTTGTCTGCTAAAAAGTTGAAGAGATACTTTTGAGAAAACATTGTTGTTAATGAAGAAAATGCTGGAACGCATCATTTTCTTCATTAACCGCAATATTTTCTCTTCTTGAATATGAACATGACACTTTTCAAACATGTAAAGAGTTATCATTGAGATCAACTTTGTACTATTCCAAGATTTGCCCTGGTATTCACATGTCCCAAGTCAGACAAGTCGGGATGGGAATTCCACACTCCTGTACAGCAATACATACATTGACAAAGGCAGACGCAAGAGAAAACTATAGGCACTTGAGCACCTGTATCCATTAATTGATTTGAATTTGCAGATTAAAGAAGCACAAAAAGGATGTGGCTGAAGTCCATTAGTTATAAGGTGGTTTCTAAAAAGAAGGTTTTTAATGTTTTCACAATATACCACCTGTAGAAATTAGCCCCACTCATAAAAGTCCACGTTTTTCATCTGTGTAATTTCTTTTTTCCCTCCATTTTCTTTCTTCTAAATAGTGCATTTGTATCTCAAAAACTCTTAAAGGAAACTTATTAAGATTCACCAAATGATGATTTCTTTACATTTTGTTGAAATTCATCAAATAATTTTGGGGTGAGAGTTTCATTAAGAAAATCAGCAAAACAATAAATGAGGTTTCACTCTTGCAGAAATCATAATCAAGTGATTTTTTTGTATTTGCATAAGTACCTGTAGCTGAATACCAACCCATCAGTTGGTTATAAATTGTGGTATAGCAGCAATCATATATGACTTATGCAATATTTGAGTTGTATAAAACGTAGTATACAAATCAAAAATGTGGGAAAAACAATTCAGCATATCTTGTCTTGGAAATAACTTAAGCTTGGACATAATCAAAAGAAGCAAATTGATTTCCTTCTCAACTCTCCATTCAGTCTTGGTTTTCAATTGAATTTTCACTTGAGTTTCAATATCTATTACAATAATCATTATGGTAAGACATTCTTTTTTGTTTGTTCTACCTTTTTGAAAGTGAGGCGCCCTTATGAAAAGGTTGTTACTAATATTAGTAACAAACCTCTTAAACAATCATTACTGTTTAAATAATAAAAACATTCATTCACCCATTACTACTCAAGAAAATTTTAGACTGGTCCAAATTCATAGGAGTTGCAGACAACATTTTCAGCTTCAAGAAATTTTAGAGTTTTTTAACTTCCTGAATGGAAAACATTGTGTAAAATGAAGAAATAGCTTGTCACAAGCAATTTCTTAACTTTTACACAATGTTTTCTCAAATGTTTTTCTTGAGGGGCATCCAAAAGCGTCATTGTGTGGGAATGGGTTAAGGCCATGTATTGGATTGGTTGAAATACTTACTGTAAAGTGGGGACAATTCCAGATCCCTCTGAGGCAGGGGTTGCTGGTGCTATTGGTGTCATGGGTCCACCTGGGGTTGGTGTTGGGGGATATAGACTGGAAGCGTTAGATGGAGGCATGACAGGCGTGGGCGTTGGACCTAGTCCAAATGACTGGAGTGTGCCAGGGGATAACATTGGACTCTGAAAAGATGAACAAATTACATCTAACTACATAGCTGGGGAAAACCATCATATTCAGTATAAATCTCTAACATTTGCATGTTTTGGTTTTGATTTGCAAATCAAATGGACCATTTCAGTTTGATAAATGGGTCTAGCATGGTAAAACAAGGGAAAAGAATATAACTGAATAATAAACCTTGATTTAGGTACAAAGCTTGGATAGAGATAAATGAAATATGTATGTGTATCTAACCCACATAATCCAGCTTTTTTACAACCTTCGAGAAGAACAATGGAAAACATTGTGGAAAATTAAGAAATTGATAATTGTAATGGACAATTTCCCGCAATGATTTCTGCTGTTTAATACAACCATTTGTAAAATTTCTCAATCTTAACAAGAGCACTGCCCATGGGTGCCAACGCTCAGCTGCAGGTGCTTGATAATGCAAAATGCAAAAATTCTAAGTCGAAAAAGAGGTATAACTCTTACAAAAATGCTTTTAGAGTTATCCCCTTGATAGTTTAGATAGCTCTTGTGATGGTCAATACACATGCCAAGTTTCATGAAGGTATCTTCAATAACAACAAAGATATGACCAAGGTTAAAGTTTGTCATGCCAACGCCTACGCAAATGACACCAAGGTGATCACAATACCTCGGGTTTTCTCCAAGCTCAAAATGTTGTTTGCAATTTCTTTGAATTTGGACTAGTCTAAAATTTGTCATCTGGTAATGATTTACTTGTAAGTAATCACAAAAAAAGCAAAAAATATAAAACCAGTCGGTCAATTCAGTTTACATATCAAACTGTTATCACATGAGCTATTTCCAGCAAGATCCATCAAACCCGTTACCAGACAGCAAACTTTTAGACTGGTCAAAATTGAAAGTTTTCATACAATAATTTAAAGTTTATGAAATTCTACATTTTTTGAACTTTTCGGGTAACAAACATTCTTGAAAATGCAGAAAATGCTTGTAACAAGCAGTTTCTACATTTTCCATCATGTTTTCTTAAGTTTTTATTTAGGAGGGGGCGTCAAAAAGTTTCATTGTGAGGTAATGGGTTAAGGGGTCTCATTGGCTTTCATCTTGGTCTGAATTTCGGCCATTCCCAATTGTAAATCAAAGGCCTGAACGGCCTCAAATGCAGTCAGGACTGAATATTAACAATTTGTATGATAGTTTAAGTCATTCTCTGATTTGTCTGTTAAGTTTTCCTTATTATGAAATCACAACCATGTTTTATCGCCAATAACTGACTTGATCAACAGTGTAATTGTCAAATTCGGACAAAATATATGAAAGATAGTTTAAGGAGCATCACCCTCTGATATTTCGAAAGATTACAAATGTAGTTACGAGATTTTAGCAGAAAACAACAAAATTCAGCATGCTGAGAATTATTAAATTCTACCCTTACCTTCCCAGTCTATTGGAATTACATAATAATCTATAAATATCTACAGGTCTACAAATTGTGGTTCTCTTTCGGTCCACGCCAATATATAAAAGCTAGAATTTTCACCCAAGACATGTTTTATCATTATTGATAGTTGTCAGAATCAATCTAATTGAATTCAGCTTTACACCGATGTAAATATTTCCCTCCTTAGACAAAAGGGATAAAATCTAAGTATCAGGCAAAGGGACATCTCCTTGGGGACCGACGAGTTGTTGAACACCTGGGATAACTGACGTGTTGAGAAATGTCACGTGGATCGACCTTCGAACCTCTTTCGCGGTAATGTACTTGGTCTAATTTCTTAACTATTGTAAAAAATACTGTAACAATAGATCAACAAAGAACTCTTTTTCACCAATCAGGAATTTACACCGAACAGATGCATGTGTACAAAACTGGATTAAACTTTGCAGCTGGTAACTTTTAAAATTGTAAGAATGAAGGTTATACTAATCGAAATAATCCGAGACGGCAAAATGTCTAGTTTCACTTTCACTATGTCTAAGATTGACAAATCGTTGAACACGGAGGCCTACCGTATCTATTTTTTGTTAAATGAAATCTGTAATGATGGTAAGTTCAGGCAGTCCACTAAATGATGTCAGAGACATAAATATACATTATTCTATGTCTCTGATGATGTTAACTTTTGACATAATGACAAACCCAGAAGATTTCCTCTATCGAGTGGCCTGGATGCAACACTGTTTAAGATGGTATAAATAGAAGTACCTGTAGAGGTTGTGACCTTAATCACTGCGCACAGTCAGTGATTTGGCTTTTTCTGGTCATTCTTAATGAATGGGCTTACATTTTTCAATAGTATACTACAAGAAATTATGAATCTATTCACAAGCAAGGAAAAATTTTTCAGGTCGTTGTCAGGTTCATAGAAGCAAAGAGCGAATTTGGGCGATTCCTAGATTACAGTCAGTATCCTGACTGCAATAAAAAGTATCTTTTTGCTTAATTCAAAGCAGAAAATTCACAATTGTAGACTGAAAATTACCAAAAATTCCAAGCTTTCTTTCAATACACATAATAACCTATATACTGATGGATCAGCACAAAACAGTTGTAACTGCTAGTGTTGTAAAAATCGGACTAGAATTGTAATAGATAATCTAAACGAAAACTGAAATCCAATCAATTAATAATCAAAAGGGTGTTTCAAATAAAGGATCATAAATCTTGATTTCTAGACAGTTATTAACATTTGATTTCATTAACTAGTACCACCTTCACATTATTTGTTTGGTGTACTAAAAGTATTTTACAGATCTACTATTTAACCCATTCCTACACAATCCTGTTTTTTATGCCCTTAGAGCAATAAAGAAATTGTGTGTTTTTAGAAATTTCTTCATTTCCCACAACGTTTCCTACCTCAAAATACAAAGATTTTCAAAAATTTCATCGACTAAAAATGTGTGAACATTCTTAGAATTTGGACTAGTCTATTTGGAGTTATTGTTAATGGATTCAAAAACTACAATAGTCCTTTTCAATAAAATTTCATTCATTCAAACAATGTTATTGACCAGTCTGACATCTTGCGAGTTATCTTTTTGGTGAAATTTCATTTTGAAAACACCTTTAGGGTTAACACGTTTCAGTCGAATAAAAAGCACATAAGAAAAAAGAGCTCCAAGTGACCGATTACCACCTTTCAATTTCATTTACACATTTTTTGGGGCTAAGTGCATCTTGCAATAGGAAACACCATGGATGACTGAATTCTGCACTGTATGGATTTCATTTGGGTTCCCATTTCTTCTTGTGTATGTTCCAGGATGTATTGGAAGAAATGTGTATGTGTTTTGTTAATGTTATTCCCATACATTTCTACGTGACACCCTGAACAATTCATGGAAAATAGCCCACTGATTCCTGTTTTGGTAGGAGGTATAGACAAAGATAAGCCTGCACATTAGTGCAGTCTGACCTCCTGCTTGTCTCCTTTAACCTAGAGCTGTTTACGCATTTTTGAAATAATTATTACCCTTAACAAATCCTTCAAGTGCTTTCAGGCTTTTAATTTAAAGCTAATTCAGATAAGAATTTTATTCAGCATGACAAGGGTTAAGAACAAAATACTAATAAGGAATTTGATTAAGAGTCACCTAAAGTAAAAGTTAGGGTGCATGGACAGACGCAAACACTATGGACACAAAGCCATGGCATCTAGTCCACTGGCTTTCAACCAAGGGAGCTTGTCACTCGAAACAAGTAGCTTGAAAATGTATTGTGTGATCAAGGCCATTTTAGTGAATATGTGGACATGAATTATATTTCACAATGTAACATGCAGAGCTGCTAAACAAAGCCTATCCATTCAGAGAAAAGGATCCTCAACCCTAAATGGGTTGACTCTATGTGACTACAACTAGTCACCTTTCCCTCTAGAGGTTAGCTAAATTGCATACAACTACAAACTACCTCCCCTGAATCCATCACATTACACTACATAAAGAGAACACTTGTCCCCAGTCTGGCCTGGGAGACCTGTGCGTAAGGCAACTCTGGTCTTGTGATTGTCTTCATCCCGCTGCTGCCACCAAATGCAAAATGCAGAGCTGGTAGACAAAGCCTATCCATTCTGAAAAAAGGCTCCTCAACCCTAAATGGGTTGACTTTATGTATATGTAACTACAGCTCGTTACTTATCTCCCTGGAGGTTTCCTAATTTGAATACCACTACAAAATACTTCCCCTGAAATCGTCACAAGAATGCTAATTGAAATTTGATTGACCTTGCAAGTGTGTGTTATCATTATCCTCGCTACCAGTTGCAATAACATAGCCTTCTTTCTGATAATCTTTTGGACTTTTATCAAAAAGAGGGCCATGATATCAAAGCTATCCGGCTACCAGTGCAGTCTAGCCTGGATACCTGGATCGTAGGGTCAATATAGTAGATATAATCTGTCGTGACCCCTCTGATAAACTGTTTTGGTAAACTTCTCTAACGTGTAAAGTGACCTTGTTCGTCTCAGAGTGCATAACAAGACGGTTTAAATTTCTTAATGTTCCAATTCTCAGCGTTTAACCTTGATTTAAACTGATTGACACTATCGGCAGATATGGTTTCGTCACTTAAATTGTTCCAAAAAGAAACCGATCGGAATGTAAAAGTATTCAGTCTAATGTTGAGATGACACTTCTTGGTTTTGAACTTTAAGTAATGTCCTCTCAGGTCATCCTGAGCCAAGGAAAACATATTGTCCAACTTCAATTGGTCCAAGTTGTGTAATGATTTGTAAATCTGCACCATATCAGCTCTGTCTCTCCTGTACTCCAAACTAACTAATCCTAATTTCAACAATCTTTCCTCGTATGTCAAATGGGCTACTTCTGGCACTAGTTTGGTGGCTCTCCTTTGAATGTCTTCTAACAACTTGATGTGTCTTTTCTGGTACGGGGACCATACACAAGAACCGTATTCCAGGATGGGTCTGATTAGGGACTTGTAAAGTGGTAGGAACATATCCTTATCCAAACACTCAAAAGATCTGCGTATCAATCAAAGTGTTCTCTGCGACTTGTTTGTAATTGTTGCAATATGTTGGTCAAAATCTAGATGTTGGTCGAAGGTGATCCCAAGATCTTTCTCACACTGAACAGAGTCAATGACAGCATAATTCCCATCAGATTCTTTCATTGTGTAACGATAGTTGACGTTCTTGGCACCGATGTGAAGCACCTTACACTTTTTTGCATTAAAAGCCAATTTCCATTTGTTACTCCACTCGTTCAAATTATCCAGACCTGATTGAAGTTTTTCATGGTCTTCTATGGATGATACTTTTGAATATAGCCTTTTGCATCAATCCAGGCAGCCCACTTCGAACTTTCAATGACAATGTACTCACCTGAATGGCAAACAAGACAGTATCAAAGCGATCCAAGAAAAGCTTACCTGTTGTGGAGTCATCCCGCTGCTGTACGGGTACCCAGACGAGTCCATTTTCACTAGTTTTCGCGGACTCTGCAAGAATTTGTTTTTCAATCTATATTGCTAATAATTAAGTCTGGACGAATCTTTAAGTGCTGCAATATTATCTTATTTTTCTAGCTAAATCATATCTATATCTCGGGACATGCCATTGTTGTTTCAAAACGTAGGAGAAATTAGCTTTCAAATCCTATATTTCTTGGCCTACATCATTTATAAAATGAAAATATACCCCTAGCATTTAGATAAAATGATATCATAAAAACAATTTATATTTTAAATAATTATCAATACTCGATAAAAGCGTGGAATTTTGTATCGATTTGCTCTAATATTGCGATTTGTCAATTTTTTTTCTACGATTTTATATGGTATAAGCGGTTTAAACTAAATTGTACTTACGCAAAATTAAGCATTTTGTGACGGAAAATTGATATTAACCTATCAAAGGATAAAATATGTTTTACCCGAAACTCAACACTAATAAGGATACTAGGATAGTTTACATTGATAACTCTTTGTGAATAGTTGGCGTTTACCCAATAAACGAGTTCGTCCCTTAGCAAGGTCGACCCATTTGGCGTAAGGATTATACTTTTGTAAATTTTACTTATCTCCGATATCTTTTATCGTGTTTCACCTACCAGAAAAGAACTTACTATATGTTTTTGTAGCCTCATCCATTCTAAAGAAATTGAGGCTATCTCACGAAGGACTGGCTTTTCTGAGCCCAAAAGCTTGAAAAGCCATACCCTCTCTCCGGGTCTTAGCTCTTATCTTTCAAATGGTTGGCAACTAATAGTAAAAAAAAAAAACATAGCCAAGGCTCAGATAGAGGGTAGAGAGGCTACAGTCACAATGCATTTGGTACCACATCAGAATCTCAATCATGAGGTCAAATGTATGATCCCTGGTAGCGGCAAATATCTTTTCAGACACTCATCTCCCACCATTGGGTGGATAATGGTAAACCCAAGTGGGATGAGCAGCTTCCCCCAGGCAAGGAAAGGATGTAATGGTAGTACTGGAACATGTGAGTAATACCAGGAATCCATGATTGGGTGCTCCAGCCATCATGACAACACTGAAATAGTGTTAATCTTTTCCTTTTTTTTCAAATTTTAGACTGGTCTATGTTGAGACTAAGATATTACACTTGAGAAAGCATTTTGGAAAAAGAAGAAATTGCTTGTACCATTTTGAGAATATTAAAGATTTGAAAAACAGTAAAGGGTTAGGATACTGTCTCTTTCTCTTGTTCTCTTGTTTTTAGTGTTGGAAAGTGGCTATTAAGACAGGTTACACAATTTTAGAGTAGTCTGAATTGAAAGAAGTTACAGATCACAATTTAAAGTTGTTGAAATTTCAAAGACTTGTCTTTCTGGGTAATGGAAAAACTGCTTGTAACAAGCAATTTTCATCATTTTCTACAATGTTTCCCAAAGCATTTTGGGCAAAAACATGAATGTTATGGGTAGAGTTTCTATGGTGGATCCAGGATTTCTGTAAAGGGGGTTCAATAGGGGGGGGTATGCTTCCCTATTTCAGAAGATCTTGTATGAAGCTATTCCTAAAGGGACGACTGGTCGCTCAAGAGAAAAGTTGCTTTTACTTATATTCAACTTCTCCATCTAAATCTGCCACTTAGTTTATCAGCACCACATCAATGGTTAAGCGCAAAACAGTTGTAACTGCCTATAAGCATATATGCAGTTACAACTGTTTCGTGCTGAACCATTATGGAATATACAGTGAAATGTTAAAAAAAATCTTCCACTCCGAAATTGTAACACACTGAATATCAATGTTACCTTGTCAAAAGTTCCTTGGGTAGATCTTTATCAGAATTTCTCAAGAAATATTGATCAGAAAAAAACACATGAGTATAATAGGTGGGGCTTATCAGCAATATATGGAAGATAATCGTGAAATGTTAAAATTCTCTGAAACTAACCAATTGGAAAAAATGATTTTGACTGGATTGTTCCATGGGTGGACCTCTCTCAGATTTCATCAAGAAGTTTTATCAAGTGGGAAACACTGTTGATTTGGCAGGGCTTATCTTCTCTTTACAAAATATATCCTCTAAAGGAAAATTATTTTGGTGTGAATGATTTTAAGCAAGAACAATTAAATTTTTAGTTTCGTCTTTCAAAAATGGTGTTCTCATTGGTAAAAAAAAATATTCATACCTCCATGAACAAAGTTTGAACACAAAATAGTCCCATACAAAAAAGTATCGAAATTTGTTACTTTTTTCTTTTTTTTTTGTAAAAAATGAAGGGAATATGTTGTGTTTTCATGGAGATATGAACCGAAAAACCTGATCACACTTATATATGAATCCACTTTGCGTATTCATAGAGAGTGATTAGTTTTTTCGGTTCATACCTTCATGAAAACAAAAAATATTCTCTTCATCTCTTAGATGTTCATTGGTCATCAGATTCCTCCATGAAATTTTGATCTGGCAAAAACCTGGTTGTAATGGAGGGGAGGGGGGTATCAGCACTGTATGGAATATACTTCAAAAATTCTTCTCATCTGAGACTACTTAATAGCTTGACTATTCCAAGAATTTTTGTGTGCAAGTCACATTATCTCTGTTTCTACTGATGTCATTGCTCTGAAACTTTGCACATGCCTTTGTAATGCCCTGAAACCTTGAATAGGCTTTTTCAACCATAACAATTATCATTGAACTACAAGGTGGAATTCAACTGAATTTAACAGAAACAATCCTTTGCTAACTCTTATATCACATTTCTTTAAAGAATTTTGATTGGTTGAAAAACATAGCATTTGGGGTTAGGTCCTTATGTTGTTGGTGTAATTCTAACTACAGCTTGATTAAATTAATGATTTGATTATACAAATATTTTTTTATTGACAAAAAGGATCAATTGAAAACTGTATACAGCTATGAATCAGACAGGAGATGAATTGACTTCTACGGGAAGAATTGAAGAAGTGATGGAGGAAGATAATGACGATTCTCAACAAAATGAAGAATTTAATGAAATGAGTTTGAACTTTGATATTAAGAAGGATGAAAGTCATCTAGTACAAATTAAAGCTTCTAATGCAGAGGTAAGCCTTTTTGTTACAGTGTGATAACATTTTTTCGTACATTCCCACTCAAGAAAAAGCTTCAGAAAACATTGTAGAAAAAGAAGAAATTGCTTGTCACAAGCAATTTCTTTCACTCCCACAATGTTTTCAAACAAGAAAGATGAAGTTTTTCAAGTTTTTATCAAACTGAAATTGTCATCTACTTCTTCCTTCAGTCAGATTTTGTCAACTGATTTAAACTATTACCAGATGACAGCATCTTAGACTGTAAAAAGTTGCAATGGAGAATTTCCTGTAATTCGAAAAAAGACTTGTTGGTCCCATGAGCAAGACATGGTTGTCAGTAGTGTATGTGCATCAGTCAGTCTCAATTTGTCTGGGCATAATTGTCACCTTTATCTATGGATGAATTTAAAAATAACTTGGCAAAATTGTTGTCCGTTATGTGTAGATATCCCATTTGAAACAAATTTTTGGATGGCTCCATGGTCAAAACTGGGCTTGTCCAGAGCATAACTCTTGCATTTATAGATGGATTTCATTATAGTGTTGCACAATTGTTGTCCATCATGAGAAGATGTGCCATTTGAATAAAATATTTGCATATCTGCAAGGCCAAGATCACATCTCAAGGTCAAATATTGGGTGTGCTTAACATGTTTTCTGTGAACTACTTTCTAGTCCTTTTATTTGTAAGTACACTTGACATGCTTCTTTTTAGACCCCTACCAATAAAGCCGACATTAGGTTTGCACACCAAACAATCGATTGATTTTTGAGGAAATTATATATGCTGAAATTAAAAAATTACTGGAAAATTACAGTTTTCAAGATTTTTTTTCTAAACGCTGGAAGGTTTAGACCAGATTTTTGGTATGTGAGTCCACTTAAGTGAGTTACTTGATATTTGGGAAGATACAGATGCTGCTCTTAGAAAATAACTGGGAAATTACAACAAAGTATCCCATACAGTAAATGCTTAATGCTAAAATTGTTTTCTCAATTGAAATGTCATGCACAACTTCTTTCCTTTATCTTTGCACTCCTTACTTATGAAGTATAATTTCATAAGCAACAAAAAGAGATAACTGTTGATTTTTTTTAAAAAAAGAATTGCACCTTAAGTCAGATACAACAGTAAGACTTTGAATGAGCTTGTTTGCCACCAAAAAAAGATTTCTTTCTAGAGAAATGTATTTAACACTCTCCTGTTTAATCTCTGGTTTTTATGTCCCTGTGTTTTTGTACCTGGCAATTATTGTGGAAAAAGAAGAAATTGCTTGTGAAAAGCAATTTCTTCTTTTTCCAAAATATTTTCTACCTTACCAAATGATTATTTTGAAATAAATTCAACTTCAAATTTTAGTCTGCAAATTCTTTGAATTTGGACCACAAAAGAGATTAGTATTAACAAATTCTAGTAAAGTTTATCTCTCTTTTTTACTTTGACTTTTCAGACTTTTTATAATTTCTGTTTTCTTGGTAAAGATATTGTTTTGAAACTCTGAATATAAGTTTGCTTAACCCTTTCCCGTTTTTGGAAATTTTAGACTTGTCCAAATTGAAAGAGGTTGCAGACGACAACGACAACTGGATGCCATTCTAAATGAAACCATCATATGTGGTAGAAAATATTGTGGAAAAAGGAGAAATTGCTTGTTACAAGCAATTTCTTCTTTTCCACAATATTTTCTCAAGTATAAAATCACAGGAATGTAAAATCCCGTATTTGAACGGGAAAGGGTTAAAAAAGTAATCTATACCAAGAAGTGAGATGAGTCTCATTGCATTAACCCATTACCAGACGGCTAAATTTTAGACTGGCCCATATTGAAAGACGTTGAAGACAACAATTGAAAGTTTATGAAATTTTGGATTTTTCATTTTTCTCGGTAGAAAACATTGTGGAAAATGAAGAAATTGCTTGTAATAAGCAATTTCTTCATTTTCCACAATGTTTTCCACAGCTTTTTTCCTTGAGTGCGTCTAAAAGCGTCACTGAGTGGGAATGGTTAAGGTTTCAAGTATAACCATTTTCAGAATTGGCAGATTGCTAGTGCTGCCCACCAACTCAATTGGCCACACCCACTGACTTCCGCAGGAAATTCTGCTGCAATAAAAACAGCTTTTTTTTCTAAAGTTAAGAGCCAGAACCTTGTCATAAAGAATGAAATTGTAAGTTGACAACCAAAATAGTCACGCTTTAGTTACAAGGTCTAAGTCCCCAAACCAACAAAAATACTTTAGATTAAACTTTATGTAGGCCAATGTCAGAGTTCAAAGTTCACTTCTGGTGGTTGATTGATTGATAGCCGTGATTGGTCAATCGCACATAAATGTTGTTTATAATCCAGCCCCTGCAGCTGAACATGATGCCATTTTTCTTTGTCAGATACTCTATGTGCTTATATCAAGCAATAAAAAATAAACATTGTGCAAATCTTGTGCTAGCCACACATATTTCACATGTGTATTTTTGGTGGTAAGACCTATCTTTACGTATGAAGTCCACATTTTCTATCAAGGTCAATATCTAGGTCACATTTATGAAACATTTAACTTTAACAACTGCATCTTGTTGTTTTCTAGATACTGAGAAGAATCTCGGCTTTTATAGAACAGAAACAGATAGAGGTTGACAAAAATAATCGTCAAGAGTTTTGTAATGTACATCCATCTATGGAAGGTAATCATTAGATTCAATCCATTACCAGACATCAAAATCTTAGACCTGTCAAAATCTAAAGACAATAAATTTTTCAGTCATGGAAATTTGATTTATTTTTATCATTTTGGACAGAGAACATTAACCGATTATGAATGACAAGAGTTGAGAATGATATCCACATTGAAAGAAGTAGTAGACTAATTTTCAACATGTGGTTGAATTAATCCATTACTTCAATCCCCCTCCTCGAAAATAGTTAAAAAAAACAATGTGGAAAATGAAGAAAGTACTTGTTACTACACAAAAAGAGGTCAAGACTATAGCATTTCCTTTGAATTACTTCTCAAATAACAAAGGTAAAAAGTATTGTGATATTTACAGACCTTAAATCCTAGATTGATTAACCCTTTCCCAGATGATAAAATTTTAGACTAGTCAAAATTAAAATAACATGCAGATGAAAATTGTAAGTTTGTTGAAAATTTAAATGATTTTTATAAACATTGTGGATAATGAAGAAATTGCTTGAACAATGACTTTTTGGGGGAAGGGGGGCAAGAAAAAGTGTTCTTGTGTGGGAATGGCTTAAAAGTCTTTGCAGATAAGAAAATTAGGGTGACTCATATATCTTAAATTTTTGAAATCTAGGAATTTTAAATCCAGAGTGGCTTGAGTGCCTGGCCACTATAAACCTCCAAAGGTCACTAGGTCAAATGAAAAACCTGTCTGCAATCTAGAGGGCACATTTTTGCGTCAAATGTCTTGAAACATGGTCAGAATGTAGGTCTTCATAATATCTTCACAAAGTTTTATACAGGGTCATGTGGGGCCAATAAGTAAGTCACCATGTCAAATCTGAAAAATAGAAAAAAAAATGCTTTGCCTTTACCCATTCCCACACAATGACGCTTTTAGACACCCCTAAGAAAAAAAGCTTTAGAAAACATTGTGGATAATGAAGAAATTGCTTGTAACAAGCAATTTCTTCATTATCCACAATATTTTCTATCCAAAAGGACAAAAAAACATTAAAATCCCATGAACTTGAAATTGTCATCTGCAACTTCTTTCGATTTGGACAAGTCTAAAATTTTGCTGTGCAGGAAAGGGTTAAATGCCTTGATATTTGGTCAGAATGTTTGTCTCCATAATATCTTTGTCATGTTCGATATTGGGTCATGTGGGGTCAAGAAGTAGGTTACTAGATCAAATCTTAGGTATGCCTTGTGTGCACTCTAAAGGGCTTTTTTTTGCCTCAAATGTCTTGATATTTTGTCAAAATGTTTGTCTTCATAATTTTGATTATCTGAAAACTTTGTTTAAGCCTTTCCTGCTTTTTCAAAATGTTAGACCTGAACTAATTTAAAGGTTTTGAAGACAAAATTCTAAAGTGGAGTTTGAAAAACAACCATCTGGTGGTGTAGAAATTATTGTGAAAAAAGAAAGCATTTTCTTCTTTTTCTACAATGTTTTCTCAAATATAAAATCACATGGATGTAAAAACCAGGAATTGAACAGAAAAGGGTTAATTGTTATTTCTCCAAGATATATCTGAGACAGATTTTTGATATAGTTGCACCTTTTTGGTCATTTGATGCAGCTGAATCAGGTGGTTGCTTCAGGGCCAATGGCTCTCTTGTCTGATTCTTTCTAAACTTTTCTTGTATGATTGTATCATATCCAGGGTAATTCCTTCAGATCATCAAATAACACTGAAACAGGGGCTTTATGAAAAAACTTATCAAATTATGCTCATTAAAATGTTAAAGTCCACATTTTTTTTCTTCATTTTTTCTTTCCTAATTTTAACTGAATTTAGAAGGTCAAAGAGCTAGTAGAGCATGCTAATCTTCATTTGGTCTTGTTTTATTTTTCCTCAAATAAGGTAAAGGATAGTTTTGATAAAATCTGATTTTAAGGGTTAGAAGGAAATTTATTTACTGGACAATTAATTGTTTAAGTCTATATTTTTCTTGTATAGATGAAGAAGAAACTTGTGCAAGATGCAGAGCTGTTTTTATACCAAGAGGAGATGGTAAAAGTCATATCAAAGGTAAAATTTTAATTTTTTGTTGATGTTAATTTTTTAATGAGACATTTTGAACTAGAAATAACAAGTTAGTTTGAAATTGATTTTGTGCCAAATGGTAGACGAGCTATTGTAGTAGCTTTGTTTCATTTCTCTGTCTGACCTTTATGTTCATCCATAAACAGTTTTCTTTCATGCAAATAAGGGCAAAAAAATTACAGGATTGCCTTTGAATTTGTACTCAATGTTTTTAGAGTAATATGCAACTTGTTTTCCTGTAAATTCTTTCATTTTCAAACAGAACTTGAGACAAAGATCCTGTGACAGTTTCATGAGAATCTGATATTATTTGCTTTTTTCTTGCATAAACTAGAATAATTTAATTTTTAGTTTCGTCTATCAAAAACGGGAGGTCTGATTGGTCGAAAAATTTATTCATAACTCTATGAACAAAATTTTAAGCATGCAGCTATTTTGTATGCTTGTAATTTTTTTGCTTTTTTTGCTTGATGCTATTAAATTATATGTATCGAAAAGAATAATTTTGTTTTCATGGAGGTATGAACTGAAAAACCTTATCACATTTATGTATGAATCCGTTTGCATATTCATACAGTGTGATTAGGATTTTAGGTTTATACCTCCATGAAAACAAAAAAAATTCTCTTCATCTCTTAAATATTTTCAATAAAGCCTCTTGTTTTCCAATGGATCCTCTCCAATTTTAGAACACTAGTTGCATATTACTCAAAAAACATTGAGTACAAGGGCGTTTTCCCGTCCGGGGTCTGTCTGTCAATCAAGTCGCCCATCTGTCCATTAACTTTTCCTTGTTAACGCTTTAGTGTCCATGGTTTTCATCTGATCAGGTCAGATCTGCAATGAAACACTGGAAAAGGGGCCTTATGAAATTTCATTAAAAAATCTATTCAGAATCCTTGTTAACACACTAGAGTCCACAGTTTTCATTGTATTCACTTCAAACTTCCACAGAATGATTGTACCATCATAAGGATTGCTCCTTTTGAAATTGGGTCTGATTTGTCAAGAAACATGGGAAAGGGGCCTAATGAAAACTGAATTGCAAAATCAATTAAAATCCTTGTTCACAGTTTTCATTGAGTTCTCTTCAAACTTTGTTTGTACCATTATAAGGAATCTTCCTGTCAAAATTGGGTCTGAAAGTTTAAAAAATCCTCGTTAACACTTTAGAGTCTTCAGATTTCATCTGATTCTCTTCAAACTTTCACAGAATGATTGTACCATCATAATGATTGTTCCTTTCAAAAGAGGGGTGTAATCGGTTAAGTATCACCAGAAAAGCTGTCTTATGAAAATATGATAAAAAGAATTCTCTTTATCAAAATGATGTCCCCAGATTTAATTGAATTCACTTCAAGCTTTCACAGAAAGATTGTATCATCATATGGATAGTTCCTCTCTGAATTGTGTCTGATTCGTCAAGAAACACAGGAAAAGGAGCCTTATGAGAATTTAATTGAAAAATCTATTAAAGATCATTAGAATTGTTCCTTTGAAATAGACCGTTTGCTGGCCCTGCCCATTGACCCCGACAGGAAGTTCTTCTTCGATTTTAAACAGCGTTATCTGGGAAAAATTTGTGCCCAGTAGCATGTAATAAAAAGTAGAATGGTTGGTTGGTGATCTAAATGTCATAACTACAGCTTGAATAAGCTGTAGTTCAACATTTTAGTTGTCAAACCAACAAAAAAGTTTAACAAAAATGGCGGCTAATGTCGGGAGTAAAACTCTCTTCTTGTCTAAATGAATGATTTCATTGGTCAACTGATTATTTGATTGGCAGCTGTGATTACAGAGAATGTATATGGAAATGCAGAAAAAGGGCCCCTTAGACTTTATATTTTCTTGTTTCTCAAATATCAATTGATTCTACCAAAAACTTTTAAGATGTTGTTTCTCATAATTACCCATTACCAGCTAACAAAATTTCAAGTGGCATCATCTGGTGGAACTCTATCTAGATTTATAAATTATGGACCCAGGATCAGAATAAGCCCATTCCCCGGATGTCACATGTTTAACATAGGCTTATTTAGTGAAAACTTTAAAAATCTTCTCCCAAATGGGAGGGCCTAGAGCTTTGATATAATTGGTATGTAGCATCATCTGGTGGACCTCTATCAAGATTGTATTAATTATGGCCCCAGGGTCAAAATTAGCCCATTCCCTGATATCACAAGTTTAACATAGACCTGATATAGTGAAAATTTTAGAATTTTCTTTACCCAAACAGAAAGGCCGAGAACTTTGATATTATGTATAAAGCATCATCTGGTGGACTTTATCTGTTTCTTTGCTCTTTCAACTCAAGTGACTGATAAGGCCCTAGGAGCCTCTTGTTTAAAAGTAGGCTGAAATTAGGTTTATCCCATTCCCACTCAGCAAAATTTTAGACTGGTCCAAATTGAAAAGAGTTGCAGACGACAATTTAAAGTTTATGAAATTTGGGATTTTTTCAACTTTCTGGGTAGAATACATTGTAGAAAATGAAGAAATTGCTTGTAAACAGCAATTTCTTCATTTTCCATAATGTTTTCTAGAGCTTTTTTCTTGCTGGTATCTAAAAGTGTCACTGAGTGGGAATGGGTTAAACAATCTCTGTATGCAGTCAAATAGAAGTGCTTTTCTTTTTTGATTTCAGTTAGTAGAGTAGTCAATATGTATGGTCCACAGACTCAAGCTTCATCATCCAATAGATATTTATCTCCACATAAACCTCATATTAAACAGGAACCCCTATCCACAGATGGAATGGAGGAAAGACTGGCAAACATGGAAGCACATTTGAATCTAAAAGGTAAAAGACACTACTGGGTTTGAAGAGTAATAATCAATTGCAAGATTTTGTTAAAAATCAAAGTATTGTCAATTGTTAAAATGCTGCTTTGCAGTAACTGGCAATTAAGATACAGCAAAGTTACAAAAGACAATATTGAATTTTTGAATTTTTGAAATACTATTTCTTTATGGGTAGAAAAAGCTGTGGTTATTGTAGAAGTGGTTTTTACAAGCAATTTGTTTTTCATTTTCCACAATGTTTTCCAAAGTCTTTTTTGTAAAAGGGCATACAAGGGCAGATTGTGTTAGAATGGATTAAAAGAAATAAATGTTCATGTATATTAATGGTTCACTGAGCGGTTCTAAACCCATTACCAAATGACAAAATTTTTGACTAATCCAAATTCAAATGAATAGCATTAAACAATTAAAATTGTTCATTTTTTCAACTTTCTGGGTAGAAAACATTGTGGAAAATGAAGAAATTGCTTGGTTTTCCCGGTCGTTTTTCTTGTTGGACGCTGAAAGGTGTCATTGTGTGGAAATGGTTTAAGAAGAGCATGAGCATGAGGTATTGCCATAGCTTTTTTTGACAGTTTCTTTGGGTATAAATCATGAATTTGCAAAATAACGCGTAAAAAAATTGAAGCAGAACTTCCTGTTGGAGTTCATGAGTGGGGCCAAGGAAATCAGTGGGTGGGGCAAAGTGAGTTAGTAGGCGGGACAATGTTCAGTTAGGGTTGGTGAGACATGGCAGTTTTACCCATAGAGTAAATAGGCAGTATTCTGAGTGAATACTGGAATACTAAGAAGAATTTTACTTGGCCCAATATTGCAGAGATGGTTATAATTTAATGTTTAGTCTTGTCTATCAAAAACAAGCGTTCTGATTGGTGGAAAAAAATTATTCATAACTCCATGAACAAAATTTTCAGCACCAACAATTTTGTATTCTTCTGCATAAAATAGTCCCATACAAAATGGTATCAAAATTTGTTAAGCTTTTGGTTTTTTTGCTCCATGCTATTAAATTACAAGAAATGAAGAGAATGTTTTTTGTATTCATGGAGCAATGAACCGAAAAACCTAATCACACAATGTATGAATATGCTTATTATGTTTTTCGGTTCATACCTCCATGAAAACGAAAAATATTCTCTTCATCCCTAAAAAATGTACTGCAAAGCTTAAAAATCGTACAAGCTTTTTGGTCAGATCAAAAAGAAATGAAGACAAAATTTGTAATTGATGGGTCATGACTGTCAATCAAAGAAACAAACGACTAATCAAGTCTTTGAGATTGTTGAATGTCTGTCGTCCATCATGCGTCATGCGTCGTGCGGTGTCAACAATTGAAGTGTTTACACTCTAGAGGCCACAGTTTTGACCCAATCTTCATGAAACTTGGTCAGAATAATTGTTAGGTCATGAGGATGAACTCTATTGATTATGGGAGGGTTATATTTGAAAATACAGGAAAAGGGGCCTTAATGACAATTTCTTTGTTTACACTCTAGAGGCCACAAATATTGCTCTATCTTCATAAACTTTGCCAGAATAATTATTAGGTCATACAGATGAACCCTATTGATTATTAGAAGTATCTTTTCGAAAACATAGGAAAAGGGGCCTTAACAACAATTTCTTTGTTAACACTGTAGAGGCCACAATTTTGGTTTAATCTTCATGAATCTTTGTCAGAATAATTGTTTGATCATGAGAATGAATCCTATCGTTTATTGGAGGATTCTATTGGAAAACACAGGAAAAGGGGGCTGAATGACAATTTCTTTGTTTACACTCTAGAGGCCTCAGTTTCATGGAACTTGGTAAGAATTATTGTTAGGTCATAAGGATGAACTCTATTGATTATGGAAAGGTTCTATCGGAAAACACAAGAAAAAGGGCCTTAATGACAATTTCTTTGTTAACAGTCTAGAGGCCACAATTTAGGCTCAATCTTCATGAAACTAGGCCAGAATAATTACCGGTACTAGGGCATGAGGATGAAATCTATTGATTATAGGAAGGTACTTTTGGAAAACACTGGAAAAGGGGCCTTAATGACAGATTCTTTGTTAATGCTCTAGAGGTTCATTTTGGCTCAATGGTCATGTAACTTGGTCAGGATACTTGCTAGGTCATAGAGATGAACCCTATTGATTATGGGAAGATTCTATAGGATAACACAGGAAAAGGGGCCATTATGACAATTTCTTTGTTTACAATATAGAAGTCATAGTTTTGGCTCAAATTTCATGAAACTGATTATAGTTATTTGTCTCTAGAAAATAGATCATTTAGTTTTTATTAGCTTGGTTGTTTTCGGAGAAAACCAGAGGTATTGCGATAGCCTCTGTGTCGTTGTTATTGTTGTCGTCGTTGTGCGAAAACTATGACATTTTGTGATATCCATGGTTCTACTGAAGGCACCTTGGCACATATGTTCACTATCAAAAGAGGAACCTATTCTATCAAGAGGGATAACTCTACATGCATTTTGTGTGAATTATGCCCCTTTTTCGACTTTTTATCCACCATCCAACACCCAACAGCTGAGCATAGGCACCTGTAGGCGGGGCTCTTGTTGTGGTTATATGGCCCTCATAGCACTACTTTTACCTTACTTTTACTCCTTTGCTTTATTTGTATTATCTTTTTTAACATTTTTTTCAAGTCCCCATGGGGTCAGCAAGACATATTTGTCATAATTTAACTTTGATGTTAGTGCATTAGTGCATGCGTACATTTATGGATGGATTTGAAAATAACTTGGCACGGTTGTTCTTCTTTATGAGTGCTAGTGTCATGCAAAACGTTTGTTTTGATACGACCAAGGTCAAGGTAACTACTTTAAAAAAAAAATTCTGTGCAGCACATTCTCTATACAAATTAGCAGGCTCGAAATGTTGTCCCTAAACAACCTATTTCCTGTCTCTGTACTAATTCAAATAATTAGATTGATTGTTTATGTTGAAACAAATTGTTTATCTTGATAAATTGTAATTTCTTAAAAGAAAAATGAGCAAAAGTGCTTTTCATCTTTGTATTGCATTACTTTATCCCAAGTGATAAGGCCCAAGAAAAGGACTTTTGAAAACAGTGTTGGGAAAGGTGAAAATAATGTCTTTCAGCACTTTTTTCCTCCTATTTTCCATGCCATTTTTTTTCTTGATTTTGTAGTTTTGATTCAGTCATACAACAATTAACCCATTCTCACAAAATCCCACTTTTTATGCCCTTCAAGAAGAAAGCTTTTAGAAAACATTGTCAGGCCTCTTAGTGGTACCTTTAAAACCTTTAGAAACTTTTAATATTAGAGCAAACCTTTAAAACCTTAACATTTCCCCGAAAACCTTTGAAATGCCAAAATAACCTGTGATTCTCACTCAAAACTTTTATATTTGCTCTGA
The DNA here is from genome assembly GCA_946902895.1 of Fragum fragum. NCBI lineage: Eukaryota > Metazoa > Mollusca > Bivalvia > Cardiida > Cardiidae > Fragum > Fragum fragum. The sequence goes on from OX336366.1 coordinate 9,259,844, forward strand.
CTGGTTGCCATGCTAGCTTAAAGCAAAAACAAGATTTTCTTCTGCATTTTGCCTTCTTTTATGTGTAGTTAAACAGAAAATAGGTAAACTAAATTAATAAGTTATGTACTCTATTTCGATATTTCGGCTAATGCCTTTTTCAAGAAATAACACATGGAAATGTCACATCTACATCTTAACAGTAAGAATGTAAAGATGTAGATGTGACATTTCCATGTGTTATTTCTTGAAAAAGGCATTAGCCGAAATATCGAAATAGAGTACATTATTTAAAAGTGTTTATTCGATTCCCTTTGGAATATTTTCTAGACTTAGTAATTAAATAAGGTATGTATTAGATTGCACAATTCAAACAGTAACCTACATCAAAAAATGATTTTGGTATGACTTTGACAAAATAGCTTTTATTTACTTTTAATTTTTCAATGTTTTACACTAAAAGGCCTTTATTTGCATACATTGGAGCCTTTAAAGAAAACTTTATTTTTGTTTTGACCTGCTAGGAAGCCTGTATTGTGGAAAATGAAGAAATTGCTTGTAACAATTCCTTCATTATCCTTAATGTTTTCTACCCTTAGAGACAAAGGTTTTTAAAAATTCATCAATTAAAAGATATCACCTGCAGCTTCTTTTGATTTGGACCAGTCTAAAATTCTGAGTAAATGACTGAGATTTTGCTTACCAAAAAGTGAAACTGTATTTCTTCAGCACTGTCCAAAGTGGATATCTACAAAAGGTTGAAGAATCTTGAAGAAAGAATTCTGTTCTTGGAAAGTTTATCGCCAGAATACTTTTCATCAGGGGTAGGTACACAAAATTTGATAATGAATCACTGTTGTCAAAAAATTAATAAACCAATCAATCACAATTCTTCATGTTTATCTGAAACAGTTGATGGATCCCTTGCAATGCGATCAACAGGAAGTTTAAATGAGATATTAAATGGTGTTTATAAAAATTTATGGTTAGTAGCGAGTAACAAAAAAGGATAATGACTGGTTCGGGAACTTTAAACATCATAACTACAACTTTCATTGCAGTGTCTTAGTCACCTAACCCAAAAAATGCTAAATCCATTCCCATTCAATGATACTTTTAGACACCCTGAAGAAAAAACTTTGGAAAACATTGTAGAAAATGAAGAATTTGCTTGTCACAAGCAATTTCTTCTTTATTCACAATGTTTTCTACCTCAAAGGTTAAAAAAATTCAAAAATTCATCAGCTTTAACCCTTTCCTGTACAAACACGGGATTTCACATTGCTGTAATTTTATTCTTGAGAAAATATTGTAGAAAAAGAAGAAATTGCTTGTAACAAGCAATTTCTCCCTTTTCCACAATATTTTCTACCACATAGGATGGTTTCATTACAAATTGTATCCAATATTCATGTTCTTCTGCAACCTCCTTGAAATAGGACCAGTCTAAAATTTAAAAAAAAAACAGGAAAGGCTTAAATTGTTGTCTGCAACTCATTTCAATTTGGACCAGTCTAAAATTTTGCCATCATCTAAAGGGTTAACATAAATGTTGGAGTTTAAAAATCAGTGCAGTCTATATTAATGATTTGATTGGTAAAGGATAGTCAAACCATTTTAACGAAAGTTCATTACACTAGCCCTCTAATGATTTACATTCACCTGTACACTGAGTTGTCAAAGTGAAATATTATGATTTGGCTGTGTCCGTCATCCAGCGTCAGTTTGCCACCATCTTTCATCAACTTTTACTTTATGTGTACTCTAGAGGCCACATTTTTTATTCATGTCTTTAACTTTATCAGATGTTTGTCTCAATGACATATCAGATGAGTTAGAAATTGGATCATGTGTAGAATGATGTAGAATTTTCCTCAAATATAGTTTATTCTAAAATTTAGAATGGGTTATCAAGCATGTACTTAGTTTTTTTTAGACTATCCTTGAGATTTAGTCAACTAAATCTATTTAGAATACATTTTTTCATCTATATTTCAGCCTCCAACACCAAAGAAGAAAAGACAAAGTTCAAGGTCACTGACGGAAGAGCAAGAGGACATTAAGGTAAGAACCAGTAATGTTCATGTGAAGATTTGTGATCAGTGCTTCACTAACATCTAACTCCATTACCAGACGACAAAATTTAAGACAGGTCAAAATTCAAAGATGTTGCAGACAACAATTTTTGGTTGATGAAATTTTAAATTCTTTGCCTTTTTTGGTAGAAAACATTGTGGATAATGAAGGAAGTGGTTGTAACAAGCAATTTCTTCATTTTCCACAATGTTTTCAATAAACTTTTTCTTCTGGGTGTCACTGTGTGGGAATGGGTTAAAGAATTAATTGCTACTTTTGCTTTGCCTTTTTGCACCACTTGCCAAAGACTAGCAGGCTTATTATTTTCTCACAACTCTGCTGTAGGGGAATATTGTGATTTGTCCATCTGTGTGTATGTCCACATACTGCTTTGGGCAGATCTTGTTGTCATGGTGTTGTGTCAACTGTGCGTCTGTCCTTTTTTGTGTATTTTTTTTTTTTTTAAAAAAAGTCTTCTCCTCAGAAACTACTGTTGTGTAGAAGATTCTCTGTTGTTTTCTTTCAGATTCATTAAAAATATATGTAAGATGAAAAACTCTGGTTGCTATGACAACCAGAATAGGAAAACTTTAATAAAAATATCCTTTTCTCGAATTGCAGATTGCATTTCATTTTTCTTTTGCAAAATTTTTCCTCGACAAAGGTCTCCCAAATTTCTTGATATAAATTTAGTTTGTTGAAAAACATGGCATTAAATGGTAGGGCTATATCTTTAAAAATCATCCTCTTCCAAACAGATCTTTCAGATTTTTCTGTCTTTTGCAAAGGATATTTCTTGAAAGTCTGCCAAATTTCTTGAAATCTTTTTGATTTATATTTCATTCAATGGTGTATCGTCAGATATTAAAAATATCCCTGAAACAACTTTTTTTTCCTTCCTTCATTGAATATTAAGTAATAAATAGGAAAAAAAATATTTGTTTGACAGGATTATTTCCTATATATTATAAACGACTGAACATCTCAAAATCATTTCATGATATTGTTTATGATAATTGCTTTCATTTTTTCATTGTTTTCGACCCAAAATGACAAAAATATCTAAAATTCCACCAAGTTGAAATTGTTATCTGCAACATCTTTGAATTTAGGCTGATCTGAATTTTGGCAAGTGGAAATAAGTTAAACTAAACCTTTTCTGATAAAGTTTAATGAAATAATGGGTATATTTAGTGTGAAGTAACCCCTTAGTTAATTTGTCAAGGTCAACTATTTCAATGGGGCATCCATAAAAATTTTACTGTTCATCCATTTTACGCAAAACTGCCTTTTATGACGCTCAAAAAATGTGTTTAAAAGGAAACAATTTGGACAAGAGGACCATGATGGTCCTAGATCACTCGCCTGAACTGTCTGCTGTTAAAAAAAAGCAACTAGAGACAAATAACTATAATTAAATTCATGAAAATTGAGCCAAAACTCTGACTTCTATATTGTAAACAAATAAATTTGTCATTTTGGCCCCTTTTCCTGTGCTATCCTATAGAACCTTCCCATAATCAGGGTTCATCTGTATGACCTAGCAAGTATCCTGGCCAAGTTACATGATGATTGAGCCAAAATGTTGACCTGTAGAACATTAACAAAGAAATTGTCATTAAGGCCCCTTTTCCTGTGTTTTCCAAAAGTACCTTCCTATAATCAATAGGCTTCATCCTGGTGACTAAACAATTATTCTGGCCAATTTTCATGAAAATTGTGCCAAAATTGTGGCCTCTAGAGTGTAAACAAAGGAATTGTCATTAAGGCCCCTTTTCCTGTGTTTTCCAAAAGAACCTTCTAATAATCAATAAGCTTCATCCTCATGCCCTAACAATTATTCTGACTTAGTTTCATGAAGATTGAGCATTGAACATTAACAAAGAAATTGTCATTAAGGCCCCTTTTCCTGTGTTTTCCAAAAGTACCTTCCTATAATCAATAGGCTTCATCCTGGTGAATAAACAATTATTCTGGCCAATTTTCATGAAAATTGTGCCAAAATTGTGGCCTCTAGACTGTAAACAAAAAAATTGTCATTTAGGCCCCTTTTCCTGTGTTTTCCGATACAACCTTTCCACAATCAATAGGGTTCATCTCTATGACCTAATAATTATTCTGGCAAAGTTTCATGAAGATAGAGCCATATTTGTGGCCTCTAGAGTGTAAACAAAGAAATTGTCATTAAGGCCGCTTTTCCTGTGTTTTCCAATAGAATCCTCCAATAATTAATAGGCTTCATCCTCATAATCAAACAATTATTCTGACCAAGTTTCATGAAGATTGGGGCAAAATTGTGGCCTCTAGAGTGTAAACAAAGAAAAAGTCATTAAGACCCCTTTTCCTGTGTTTTTCAGAAAGATCCTTCTAATAATCAATAGGGTTCATCTCTATGACCTAATAATTATTCTGGCAAAGTTTCATGAAGATAGAGCCATATTTGTGGCCTCTAGAGTGTAAACAAAGAAATTGTCATTAAGGCCGCTTTTCCTGTGTTTTCCAATAGAATCCTCCAATAATTAATAGGCTTCATCCTCATAATCAAACAATTATTCTGACCAAGTTTCATGAAGATTGGGGCAAAATTGTGGCCTCTAGAGTGTAAACAAAGAAAAAGTCATTAAGACCCCTTTTCCTGTGTTTTTCAGAAAGATCCTTCTAATAATCAATAGGGTTCATCTCTATGACCTAATAATTATTCTGGCAAAGTTTCATGAAGATAGAGCCATATTTGTGGCCTCTAGAGTGTAAACAAAGAAATTGTCATTATGGCCGCTTTTCCTGTGTTTTCCAATAGAATCCTCCAATAATTAATAGGCTTCATCCTCATAATCAAACAATTATTCTGACCAAGTTTCATGAAGATTGGGGCAAAATTGTGGCCTCTAGAGTGTAAACAAAGAAAAAGTCATTAAGACCCCTTTTCCTGTGTTTTTCAGAAAGATCCTTCTAATAATCAATAGGGTTCATCTCTATGACCTAATAATTATTCTGGCAAAGTTTCATGAAGATAGAGCCATATTTGTGGCCTCTAGAGTGTAAACAAAGAAATTGTCATTAAGGCCCCTTTTTCCTGTGTTTTTAAATAGAACCCTCCCATAATCAATAGGGTTCATCCTCATGATCAAACAATTATTCTGACCAAGTTTAATGAAGATTGGGTCAAAACTGTGGCCTCTAGAGTGTAAACACTTCAATTGTTGACGCCGCACGACGGACGACAGACATTCAACGATCACAAAAGCTCATAATGAGCACATTGTGCTCAGGTGAGCTAAAAATGTAAATAAGCAAATGCCTTCTTTTGCTACAACTTTTCTACCAAGGAAAAAGAAATATTCAAAATTCTTTCAATTTGAATTTGTTGTCTGCAACTTCTTTGAATTTGCAGTTCAGACTCTCACTTTGTAGGTACTTAACTGTTGCTGTTTATTTTTCAGGAGATGTCATTGTCTGAAATAGATTCCAGAATTGCGAGTCTTCGAGAAACTTTGTTAAAGAAGTCAGTTCCTTCAACATTTTGATTGAATCTTGTTAACATTTTGAGGAAAGTGATGTACAGTGTATGTTGCTTGAAATACTAGTCAAGTGCCCAATCCGAGATCAGAAGAATGTAGCAGAAAAAGGCACTGAACCAGGGCTTAAGATAGAGGGGCTCTTTTTTATTGATTGAGATATTTACAAATTCCATGAATCCTTTGTTGTGGATACTAGCTGGAAATGTTTATTACCTTTTTAAGATAGCCTTACTTTGCATGACAGGTAACATATTAAGTATGGTTATTTGAATGGGTTTTAACACTGCTTTTACAGTATTTCAATCATATCACCGCAGCTGGAGCACCTAACAATGGATTCCTGGTATATCTCGCACAGGTACCACCATTACATCATTTCCTAGCCTCCAGTTATTAACCCAATCAGGTTTACGGTTATCCACACATTGATGAGAGACAAATTTCGGAAAAGATATGTGCTGCGGCTGGAGATCGACTCATGATACCCCATGATTGAAGATTGGGAGTCTGATGAACTACCAACTGCTCTATGATTGCAAGGTAACATATAAAGCATTCAAGATATGTTTTTCACTTGGCTAATATTGGCAAGTGACCTTGATATTTGACCTTAAAATGATATTGACCTTGGTATCAACAGAAACGTCTAACTACTAGAACTACTCTAGGCTAATGTTAAAATTTCATTTTAAATCAAGTTGACCCTGAAGAATTACCATGTTCTTAACCCTTTCCTGTTTTGAGCTCACTAAGTGCTCTTGTTAGCTATTGTGGTCACCCATCTTCCAGCATCCGTCTGTCAACAATTTCTTTAAACAACTTCTCCTCCCAAACCACTAGGCCGATCAACCAAATTTGGCGAAAATGTTCCTTAGGTGTTCCCCTCCAAAAGTAGCTAAAAGAATTGAAATCAGTTGAAAACTCTGGTTGCAATGGCAACAAAAGTGAAATTAAAAAAAAATCTTCTCCACCTGACCCAAAAGGCATAGAGCCTTGATATTTTGCATAAATCACCAGTGTATTGACCTCTTTCAAAAAAGCTAAAATCATAATCCTGGGCTCCCATAGGTAGGTGCCCCAAGGGGATTGGGAAAATATAGAAATAAAGAACGGTTTTCAAACGACATCTCCTCCCAAACCACAAGGCCAATTTGAACCAAATTTGGCAGAAATGTTCCTTAAGTGGTTCCCTTTAAAAATCACTAAAAGAATTTAAATCAATTGAAAACTGCGGGTTGCCATGGCAATAAAAGTGGAATTTTTAAAATTATCTTTGAAAATCTTCTCCTCCTGACTTAAATGGAGTGAGCCTTGATATTTTGCATGAAACATCAGTATATTGACCATTTCAAAATCATTAGTCCTAGAGCATTGATATTTGGTACAAATCATCATCTATTGACTAATTTTCGTAATACGGTAAATCTTTGAAGTATTTTGGTAGAGGGTCAATAGATGATGCTTTTTACCAAATATCTAAGCCTTATCACTTGGGAGGAGAAGATTTTTTTAAGTTTTTTCACTCCGTTGCGATGGCAACCAGAGTTCTTCATGGATTTAAATTCTTTGAAGTATTTTGAAAGAGCATGACCTAAGGATCATTTATGTGAAGTTTTGTTGAAATTCCATGGTTAGTTCCAAGATTTTTTTGTAATTGTGAATGGACGGACGGACGGACGATGACCGATCACACTAGTTCCCCAAGAGCACTTCGTGCTCAGGTGGGCTAAAAATCTTATCCTCCTGAGCCTTGTTTTTTTGCATGAAACATCAGTATATGGACCTCTTTCAAAATAGCTAAATCATGACCCTGGGGTCCCAAGGGATTAAGTCCAAGGTGGTGAGGTTTATTTAGAAATAAAGATAGATCTTTAAAAGACATCTCCTCCCAAACCACTGGGCCAATTTGAACCAAATTTCGCAGGAATGTTCCTAAGGTGGTCCCCTTTATATATAGCTAAAAGAATTGAAATCCGTAGAAATCGTGGTTGCCATGGCAACAAAAGTGAAATTTTAAAAGAAATTTTTAAAAATCTTTTACTCCTGACCCAAAGGTACACAGCCTTGATATTTTGCATAAAATGTCAGTATATTAACCTCTTTCAAAATAGTTAAAATACCACCCCTTGGGTCTCCGGGGTGGAGCCCCAGGTGTGTGGGGTTTATATAGAAATAAAGATAGATTTTTAAAAGACATCTCCTCCCAAATGACTGGGCCAATTTGAACCATTTTTGCAGAAATGTTTCCTAGATGGTCCCCTTTTAATAAAGCTAAATGAATTGAAATTCATTGAAAACTGTGGTTGCCATGGCAACAAAATTGAAATTTTAAAAAAAATCTTTAAAAATCTTCTCCTCCTGACCAAAAGGTGAAGAGCATTGATGTTTTGTTCTCCTGACCCAAATATTTTGCATGAAATGTCAGTGACCTCTTTCAAAATAGTAAAAATCATGACTCTGGGGTTCCTAGGGTTGGAGCCCCATGGGGTATTGGTTTATAAAGAAATAAAGACCTATTGCGATCGTGTTTTGTCCATCGTCGTGTGTATGCGTTGAGCGTTAACTTTTTACATTTTGCCATGGCAACAAAAGTGTAATTTTAAAACAATCTTTAACAAGATTTAAGTCTGTGAACTGATGCTTCATGCCTAAACCCCCCCCTCCCCCCCTGGGTCTGCCCCTGGAAACCCTAGGATCATGATTTTAGCTATTTTATAAGAGATCAATATACTGATGCTTCATGCAAAATATCAAGGCTCTATGCCTTCTGGGTCAGGAGGAGAAGATTCTTAAAGATTATTTTGAAATTTCACTTTTGTTGCCATGGCAACCAGAGTTTTTAACGGATTTCAATTCTTTTAGCTATTTTTGAAGGGGACCACCTAAGGAACATTTCTGCCAAATTTGGTTCAGATTGGCCCAGTGGTTTAGGAGGAGATGTCGTTTAAAGAAATTGTTGATGGACGACGCACGACGCACGCAGGACGGACGCCGGACAAAAGGCGATCACAACGTGCTCAGGTGAGCTAAAAATCTTCTCCTCCTGACCCAAAAGGTGTATAGCCTTGATATTTTGCATGAAACATCAGCATATGGACCTCGGGTCCCCCAGGGCAGAGCCCCTGGGGCATGGTTTATAAAGAAATAAAGAATGAAATTTGAACATCATCTCCTCCAAAACCAATTGGCCAATTTGAAGCAAATTTGCCAGAATCGTTCCTTAGGTTGTCCCCTTTCAAAATAGCTAGAAGAATCGAAGAATTGAAATCTGTTTAAAACTGTGGCTGCCATGGCAACAAAAGTGAAAGTTTAAAATAATCTTAAAAATCTCCTCCTGACCCAGAAGGCGTAGAGCCTTAATATTTTGCATGAAGCGTCAGGTCATTTACTTCTTCCTTTATTTCTGAAATTACAACTCATGGATCAAGAGAGGAAAAATGTTCTCCTCCTTCATCTCAATTTAGTCCTAAAGCCTTGGAATTTGTCATTAAGACCTTGGGTTCCCCAAGTACAGAGCCTTTACAGGTATAAAGTATTGCCCACTTGTATCATTATCCTATCCTTAACATAAATTCGACAGTTAAAAGAAAAAGAGCCTTTATCTCAGGTGAGTGCCCCAGGACCAACAGCCCTCTTGTTTGAAATTCTATATTGGTCCCAATTGAAAGAGATTGCAGACGACAATAAAAAGTGGATGCATTTTGAAATGAAACCATCCTACGTAGTAGAAAATACTGTGGGAAAAGGAGAAATTGCTTGTTACAATATACACCTACTTGTCAAAAGTTATTCACATTGTTATAGTATTTTTTTCTTTTTGCTGATAAACATGTTTCTTCAAATTGACAAACAGGACAAAATTATGTACCCTAAATCTGTCAAAGCTGAGGGGCGTAACAGATCATTTCACTTTTTACTGTTTTTCAAAATTTTAGACATGTCCAATTCAAAGGGATAGCAAACAACATTGTAAATTAACCCATTACCAGACAGACGAAATTTAGACTTGCCCAAATTGAAAGAAGTTGCAGACGACAATTTTAAACTTATGAAATTTTGGATTTTTTCAACTTTCTAGGTAGAAAACATTGTGGAAAATGGAGAAATTGCTTGTAACAAGCAATTTCTTCATTTTACACAATGTTTTCCTAAGCTTTTTTCTTTGGGGGCGGCTAAAAGCGTCACTGACTGGGAATGGTTTAAGTACAATGAAAGAAGTAACTATGTGATAAGAATATTGTACAAGCTATCTCTTCTTTTTTCCACAATGTTTAACACAATGTTCCACAAAGTATAATATCACAAGGATGTAAAATCAGTGACTGTACAGGAAAAAAGGTTAGACTAACATAGTTTATCTCTTACATTTTTATTAATTATTTCTGTCATGTCATTTGTAAGCTTTATACACAATAATTCAAAATTAAATTCTCTCTAAAAAAACAAAACAAACAAAACTATTTACAAACACTAGGGACTGGCTAGTCAAATTCAAAGCAAAATGTGGCCTACTAAAAATGAGACATCAAATGTACAGGCACAACCGAACCCTTTACCACACAAAAAATAAGACTAGTCCAAAATTACAAGTTGTTCATCATTTCAAAAGAGAGCAACCAATCAATTGTATATACAGGAGGGGTTCTTTAGTTCATTATTCATGGTTCCTTTCTTCATTGCTTCCTAGTGAAATTTGGAAAAGATTGATTCAATTCAAACCTCATCTTCTAGAAAATGATTTCATAGGAATTAAGTCCATCATACTGTAGCCATACATGGTATGGATATCCCTGATCATACCCCCCCCCCCTTCTCTTCTTAAAAAATCCCATTAAATCAAGTGAAAATCAGATAAACTGTATCAGTCTTTAATATTTTGCCTTTTTTGCTCTATATTTGGTATACAAAAGAAGCAGTTTAGGCCATTATTTCACATATTCTAAATGTTTTTGTTCCAACTATCTTGGCCAAAAAGGGATAATTCAATAAAACATAAAATAAACATTTCTATCAGAAAGAAATAAATCTTTTGAAAGTATTGTTTTACCGTTAATCAAGAAAATTTACCTTTTTGCCTACAGATTTATTTTTCAAGTAATTTTCATTCTTGTCACAGATTTAATTTATGAAAATACTCATGACTGTATAATGCTGGTCGAGACTTCTGTGAACCTGTGCATAATATTTCCAAGAGTTAGACATGGATGCAAATTAACCCATTCCCACACAGTGACGCATTTTGATGCCCCTCAAGAAAAACAGTTGAGAAAACATTGTGTGAAATGAAGGAATTTCTAGCAACAAGCAATTCCTCATTTTCTACAATGTATTCTATACAGGAAGATGAAAAAATCTAAAAGTTCATAAACTTTAAATTGTTGTCTGCAACTCCTTTCAAATTGGACCAATCTAAAATATTGCCGTCTGGTAATGGCTTAATGACAGTTGACCAGTCTTTACTTAATGTTACTGTTCCCACAAAGAAATTGTTGGAAATATCATGCACAGACTTTATTTAGCTGTCTGGATCACATGTAAGGCATGTGACAAGTTATACATAACATTATCTTTAAGGAAATAATTCTTGTTCAAGGATTCACATTAAAATGCTTAAAAAATCTCGTTTTTAGATGTGCCTATAGAATAGAATTGTAAAACAATTCTTATCCCATTACCACACAATCCTGCTTTTTTGTGCCTTGAAGAAATAAAATAATTGAAAACTTCATGAGAAACAAGCAATTTCTGCTTGTCTCATTTTCCAAAGCACTTTCTTCATTTAAGGTTTTTCTTAAATTTTAGACTGGTCCAAATTGACAAAACTTGCAGATGACAGTTTCAAGTATATGAAATTATAGATTTTTTCAACTTTCTGGGTAGAAAACATTGTTGAAAATGAAGAAATTGCTTGGTTCAAGCAATTTCTTCATTATACACAATGTTTTCCCAATTGCTTTTCTTGAGGGGTGTCATTAAGCATCATTGTGCAGAGTTCTGCCAAGCTTTTGACCTTAGGGGGCCACTGGCCCATCTAAGCCAAGAATATGGGGCCACTTTTCCAAAACATTGGGCCACTATATTTTGAGGTCGGATATATGATATGAATTAATGAGAAGAAATCTCAAGGGCTTTCTTTTCATTTAAAAGTAAACAATATATTGAATTAAAGATACAGTTTTGAGCTGTTAATGAATTATTTTTCTTGTACTTAATACAAAGAGAACAAGTCATTGAGTTTTTACTTGAATAATAAGATAGCCACGAAAAGTCCAAGAGCCATCAATTTATTGAACTGTTTTTCGTAGCTCGATTTAGCTGTTGCGTACCGAATTCTGATTGAGATTTGGCCGATTTTGAAGTCCCAGGTTCGTTTGGTTGATCATTGGCGCCAGTTCGTGCTCTCTTTGGCTTAAGAAGCTTAAGATTGCTTTTGTTTTCTTTTTTCTGCACAAAACAGCTAGTTTTTGATGCAGAAGGAATATTTCGTTACGTCAAACTTGAATTTGTTATTTTTATTATAACACTACTCATTGGCTGATATGACCGAAAACCGGAATTCACAGTGCACAGTAAACCAATCAGAGCGACCTTTTCAATCAATATGACGATCTGAATTACCAAGGGAAACCCCGGAAGTAAATAAAACCCCAAACATCCGCTGATTTGTCCCAAGGTATCTTCGTACCTACGGCACACGGTTCGTAATTTTAACGCGCCGGTCGGCCCCCCGGACATATTTTTTAGGGGCCATCTGTAATTTTTCTGCGCCGATCCCGCAATGGCGCGCCCTTGGCAGAACTCTGATTGTGTGGGAATGGGTTGATAAGTCCAGAAATTGTTGTGAAAAAGAAAATATGTATCCAATTAAGGTGCTATAATCCAGACTCTCTTTAACTGAATAAACTGCAGCAGAAACAGAAATAACCCTATATATCGTTTACCCTAACATGATGTAAAACATGATTTGAAGAATGTACAAATGTGATGAAAGTCAAAACATGAGACAAACAAGTTCATCGAGACATTCCAAGATGCATCATCTTTCTGTATGGTTTCGGACCTCCCCATCGACCACTGAAATTATACAAAGTTGAAACAGTGACACTTTTTTTTCAACAGCTGTAAATGAGGAAAATGTCATGTTAACCCATTACATGCCAGTAAATTCTAAGATCCAAATTCAAAGAAGTTGTAGACAATTTTTAGTTCATGAAATTAAAAAAATATTTTGTCTTTTAGGGAGAAAACATTGTGGATAATGAAGAAATTGCTTGTTACAGCAATTTCTTCATTATGCATAAAGTTTTGAAAAGCTTTTGTTCTTGAGGGTCGTCCAAAATTGGTATTGTTAGGAATGGTTAAGTAAAGTGGACTACAAGTATGAGAATTTGGACTAATTTGCGATGTTTTTCTGATATTGGATTAAATACTCTTTCAAGGCTGAACCACCAATTGATTGAGATACTAGTTAGCATGGGTTTAAATTCTCGATGATCTCCAAACTCGGTTACCGGTATTGATGGAAAAGGCCAAACAAATCTAGAAGAGGCTTTAATATGAACACTACTATTTTGAAAATATGGTACATCAGGTGTTAAATTTTGAAAATGAAAGTACATCTGTGATAGTGAATAAAATTAAAAGATTTATTGTTCAAAATTTTTCATGTTGGTTTACTCCTTATTAGTGGGTCTCCTTAGCAGAGACAAACAGTAACCTTGCCAATTTGACATTGTATCATCAAAGAGACAAATATGACAAATAGATTTCATGAATTTGATACTAGAAATGTGTCACAGTTGCGGCTGCCCCCACATAATTACTAGTCACATGACCTTCAGTTGTGACCTAGAACCTGAAGTATTCAACAAAACTTTATGCAAGACAATAGTACTCTTCCAGAACAACTGCTCCAAGTTGTTTTGAAATGCATCTATTAACCCTTGTCATGCTGAACCCGGAATATTCCGGTTTTGGTAGGAGGTGTAGACTAAGATCAGACTGCACTAATGTGCAGGCTGATCTTAGTCTATACCTCCTGCTTGTACTTTTCCTGCCAGAGTTGTTTATGAAGTTGATTTCTAAAAAAATATTGATTTTTGAACAACAAGTTCTATCAGTGCTTTCAGCCCTTTCATTTGACAGCAATTCAGTAAAGTAATTTATACAACATGACAAGGGTTAATGTAGAATATTCCCTGAAAAGAGTTGTACACACCAACACACACAAAATAACAAACAGAGAGGGGTAACTCTTTATGCCCATCCCTATAAATTGGCAAAAACATAAAAGATTTGTTTGTTTGAATGGGGTTTTACGCCGCTTTCAACAATCTTTCAGTTATATTGCGGCGGCTGGAGCACCTAACAATGGGATCCTGGTATTTCTCACACCAGTACTACCATTACATCCTTTCCTAGCCTCCAGCTGCTATCTCACATAGGTCTACGATCATCGACCCATTGGTGAGAGACAAATAGTCGGAAAGGATGTGTGCCGCCGTCGGGAATCGAACCCGGGACCTCTAGATTGATAGTCCGACGCGCTACCAACTGCGCTATGACGGCGGTACAAAAACATAAAAGAGAAGACAAGTTTATATACTTACTCTAATAACATGGACCAATATATTTGTGGCATAACATCTTTCTTCAAGTGAAACATTGTTCTTCGGCGTTTACCCTGATTGATCGGGAATGTTTCAAGAGGCTGTGCATCGAAATCAAACTCAGCCAAAATACATGATGAATAGCCAGTGATCAGAGGACATGACGTGTAACCATCATACTGAAATTAGATGGGAGTATTTAACCCTTTCTCACTTGGCAAAATTTAAGTTTGGTCCAAATTGAAAGGAGTTGCAGACGACAATTTAAAGTACACGAAATTCTAGATTTTTTTAACTTTCTGGATATAAAACATGGTGTAAAATGAAGAAATTGCTTGTCACAAGCAATTTCTTCATTCTACACAATGTTTTCCCAATTGTTTTTCTTTGGGGGGAGTCCAAAAGAGTCACTATGTGGGAATAGGTTAAATGGTTCAGTGCTAAAACCATTATCAAACAAAATAGCCCAAAGTGACAAATGTTGCAGACAACAATTTCAAGATGATGAAATTTCTTTAAGGGTAGAAAACATTGTAGGAAATGAAAAAAATCTTTTTAGAAGAATTTTTCTCCTGTCCCAAACATTTTTTTTTTCGTAAAAAGTGGGATTGTAACCTTATAACATTGGAGCATCAGTTTAACAATTCTCTACTGTATTAACTAGTCCATGGTCTAGTAATTGGATGTGAGATTGAGGGGTCCTTGTAACAAATCCTGCCCAGACCATGGGAATCGTTCTAAGTAATAATAACTCCATGTTGCTATATACAACCTAGGAGTATAACCAGGTTTATATGTCATTGCTGCCAGTAGGCACAGACTACTAACATCCATCTTGCAAGTAAACACATGGTTTACTTCAGTATGTTTCATACTTTTAAGTATAAATATAAGAATATTTTCAGCCTTAACTCATTACCAGACAACAAACTTTAAGACTGGTCAAATTATAAGGAGTTGCAAACAGCAATTAAATTATACCATTTCAGTTTTTAGCTCCACTTGCTTAAGGCCAGCTAAGGTATTATCATGGCATTGTTTCTGTTATGTGTGCAAGTGTTTGTCCGTCAAAAAAAACTTTTACTTTAGAAAATCTTCTCCTCAGAAAGAACTGAACAGAATTCAACAATTTTCACAGAAATATTCCTTTAGTGACCCTTTGTCAGATTCCTTTGAAGAATTTGGATTAAGTTGTAAAAATTGGCTTTAATAGGCAGGACTAATTGCATATATGGTAAAACCTTTAAAAATCTTCTTCTCAGAAACCATTTAATTGATTTCAACTAAATTTTACAGGAATGATCCTTGGGTGACCCTTTATCAGATTCCTTCAAAGAATTTTGATTGAATGAAAAACATGGCTCTAATGGGCGGGGCTTATTCCATATATGGTGAAACCTTTAAAAATCTTCTTCTCAGAAACCATTGAATGGATTTTAACCATATTTTACTGGAATGATCCTTGGGTGACCCTTTATCAGATTCCTTCAAAGAATTTTGATTGAATGAAAAACATGGCTCTAATGGGCGGGGCTTATTCCATATATGGTGAAACCTTTAAAAATCTTCTTCTCAGAAACCATTGAATGGATGTTAACCATATTTTACTGGAATGATCCTTGGGTGACCCTTTATCAGATTCCTTCAAAGAATTTTGATTGAATGAAAAACATGGCTCTAATGGGCGGAGTTTATTCCATATATGGTGAAACCTTTAAAAATCTTCTTCTCAGAAACCATTGAATGGATTTTAACCATATTTTACTGGAATGATCCTTGGGTGACCCTTTATCAGATTCCTTCAAAGAATTTTGATTGAATGAAAAACATGGCTCTAATGGGCGGAGTTTATTCCATATATGGTGAAACTTTTAAATAACCTTTTCTCTTAACCCTTTCCTGTTTTTCAAAATTTTAGACCAGTCTAATTTTAAAGAAGTTGCAGACAACAATCAAAAGTTGGTGCAATTTGAAAAGTAACGAACCTACAGGTTAGAAAATATTGTTGGAAAAGAAGAAATTGTTTGTCACAAGCAATTTCTTCTTTTCTCACAATGTTTTCTCAAGTGTAAATTCACAGGGACGTGAAAACAAGGGATTGTGCAGGAAAGGGTTAAAATAGTCAATTGATTTCAATGTATTTCACAGGGATTATACTGTGGTGATTTTTTTTATCACATTATGTAAAAGAATTTCGATTGGATGAAAAACATAGCTTTAATGGGCAGTTCTAATTCCCAAATATGGTTTATAGTGAAACTTTTAAAATCCTTTTTCTCAAAAACCACTAGATTGATTTCAACCAAATTTCAAAAGAATTATGCCTTGACGACCCTTTATTGGATTTCTTCAATGAATTTAATTGGATGAAAATCATGACTTTTCAGTAGGGCAGAACTTATTTTTATATACGGAATATATTCTGAAAATTTTGAAAATCTTCTGATGAGAAACCTGTTGAGGGATATCAACCAAATATTGCAGGGATGATCTTCAAGTTGTTGTCAGATTCCTTAGTATAAATTTGATCAGTTAAAAAATATGGCTTTTATTGTCATGGCTTCATATTTGGTTAACAATGAAAACTTTGTAAAATCCTTTTTATCTGAGTTAGTAAATGAATTTTACATAACCCAACTTGACTGTTGTAAAACTGTGAAAACTTTAAAACGCTTCTCCAGAATTATTTCCAAGATTTTAGTGACCAGATATATTTGCTAGGTATATGGCAAAGATGGTTCAGTTCATATTGAATTCCTGAAAATGCCATTCGCTTAGTCAGTACATTCAAGCCTGTGGGACGATACAGGCGCTCAGGCGCCTCTAGTTTTTCAACTTTCTAGGCAGAAAACATTGAGTAAAATGAAGAAATGGTGCTTTTCATTGGATCAAAATTTTGGGAAGGACTCTAGTATCACCCAAGTATCATTCATGTGAATTTTGTTTGAAATCAAGACAATAGTTTTGAGAAGATTTTTCAAAGAAATCATCTTATCCCGTAAAAGCTGTTTTTAATCCAATCAAAATTTCTCAAGGAGTCTAGTAAAGAGTGATTGAAGGACTACATCCATTAGTTGAAATAAGGCAAATAGTCCCTAAGACGAAGGGTTTTTTTTTTTTCAAAAATTTATCAAGGGAAATTAGCCCCACAAATAAAAGCAAATTTGTGGTTGAATCAAAATTTCTTGAAGTGATCTGGATAATTGTCTGTATGGTTATAGTTGAAATACAGCTAATAGTTTCTAAAAGAAAGATTTTCAAAGTTTGCACCATTTACCATATGTGGAAGTTAGCTTTGCCCATAAATATTTTTCATCTGATCAAAATTTCTTGAAGGAATCTCATAAGGGGTTACCCAAGGAGCAGCTTCTGTGAAATACTTTTCTAATTCCTACAGTAGTTTCTGATAACACTTTTATTGAGCTCTCTTGCAGAAAGCAAAACACAGTTATCACGATGACAAATCCTTGTATGTGCATTAAAATGTCAGGCCATCAAAATTTGTCCTATATTCTTGGATGGATTTTAAAATGACTTGGCAGAATTGAATTGTGTCATGAGTAGATATGCAATTCGAAACAAACTTTCAGATAGCTTCAAGGCCATAGCTCAAGGTAAAACATTCAAATTGAACATGCTAGAGCATAGCTACTACTTTTGTGTATGGATTTAAATATAATTTGGAACCATTGTTCTCTATCATGTATTTGAAACAAGTTTTCAGATAGCTCCAAAGTCAAGGTCACAGCTCAGGTCAAAAACTCAGCTAACTCAACATGTCCCTTGATAACTTTCTAGTATATAAGAGTTTATGAATGGAATGATGGAAGCACAGATAGACTCACAACAGACACAACACCATGACCAACAGCACAGTGGGAAACTAACAAAGGGTTACCAGGGTAATATACATGTACATGTACCATGCTTGACCTGGAATTCTCATTTTGATTTTTTGGCTTGTGAGAAAGGAAGAATTTACTTGCATCATTTTCAACCTTTCTCACAATATTTTTACCCCTTTATTTACTTTAAATTGTTTGCAACTAATTTTTGTTGTCTGGTAATGGATTAAGCCAACTTGATATAAATAATATCACTTACCTGATCTTTTGGATCTTTGTTGTTCATTACTGACTTGAGACTGTCCAACAACACTTTGTTCTGGAAAGCTGAAATATGCATAAAATGTTGTTAATTAGCAATATTAGGATAAGTGACTCATGGGAGAAAAAAAAAACCTTTATGGGAAAGTAGATACTATTATCAGAGAGCTCAGACTGACCAGGTCAAAACTTTTCAGTTTTTGTAGATTTTTCTGAATCATTCTACCAAACCGAATAAATGTTCTTGAAATCTAATTGACCTCTGCAGGAGCTTGTTTCTTTTAAAGGCTGTTATAAACAATTTCTTCATTATCCACAATGTTTTCTTCGATAAAAGACAAAGATGTTTGAAATTTCATTAAAACATTGGTTCCACAAAGTTTATGTGAGGTCACTTGACATGTATATTAAGCTAAGAAAATAAGTTTATCTTAACATATAAATTATTTATTACATGCAATTTTTGCTCCATATTAGATCTTTGAATGCACTTTGATTAAAGCGCGCAGTAGCAAGACTCATAGATAAGAATGTAGGGTACAATGTTTTCTACCCTACAAGATGCTTATTTGTCAATTTAAACATATTTTGAATTTTTCATCTGGAACCTCTATTTAATTGGACTGGTCTAATATTTGTAAGCCCTTTCCTGGTATGCAAAATTTTACGCCTGTCAAAATTCAAAGCGGATTTAATTTGTAAAATAACCATTCAATGGGTTAGAAAATATTGAGGAAAAAAAAGAATTTGCTTATTACAAGTAATTTATTCTTTTTCTGCAATGTTTTCATGTGTTAAAATTATAGAGAGACGTAAAACCATTGTACTGGAAAGGGTAAATGGGTTCAGGGCTATACTAACCAATAGCAGCAGCAGTTTTGGCTGTTGGAACATTAGTACAGTCACCAATACCGAAAATATTTGGATATTTCTTGTGTTGAAGTGTAGTTTTATTTACGTCCAAAAATCCTGATGCCTGATCCACAATGTTTGAGGTCGAGTTTTTGAGGACATCAGGGGCAGACATGGGCGGAGCCACATGTAGGAAGTCATACTGAAATAATACAAAACATCATAATGAAATGATAATGGTAACGCAAAGTCATTTATCATATACATGAAGGTTGGCAAGGCCATTCCATTTCCTATACCGTTATACACAAGTTTTCATTAACCCAACTTGAGAAATCCTGCATTCTTTAATGAAACATTAGGAAAGCATGTGGAAAATGAAGAACTTCATTTGATGTTGATTACAATAGAAGTAAACTAGCACAAGTAACCTTATTTTTCCCCAATCAGTCCTGTTATCAAAATCTTGCCTCAAATGTTTTAACTGGAAAGACATTCTTCTCATGTTTCACGATCTTTTTGCCAGAATGGTAGTGTCTACACAGCAAGGAAGGTTTTTCTAAGAGCTGACCTCATGACCTTGTCCTTTACCTCCATGTGACTCAATATCAAACTTGACCCAGATATTATGGAGACAAACATTCTGACCAACTATCAAGACATTTGAGCCAAAAATGTGGCTTGTAGAGTGCACACAAGGCTTTATCAAAATTTAACCTTGTAACCTACTTTTTAAACCCTATGTGACCTAATATCCAACTTTACCATAATATCATGCAGACAAACATTCTAATCTAAACCAAATAACAAGACATTATTTTGAGCCAAAAATCTAGCCTCATGGAATTTCTAAGATTTGATCTTGTGACCTACTTTTGTCTACGTGACCAAATACAGAACTTGACTGAGATATCATGCAGATAGACATTCTGATCAAATATTAAGACATTTGGGCCAAAATTGTAGCCTCTGGAGTGCAAACCTGGAATTTCTAAGATGTGACCTCATGACCTACTTTTGAACCAATGTGACCCAATATTGAATATGATGGAACAAAAATTCTG
This sequence comes from Fragum fragum, assembly GCA_946902895.1. NCBI lineage: Eukaryota > Metazoa > Mollusca > Bivalvia > Cardiida > Cardiidae > Fragum > Fragum fragum. Next base: position 9,280,048 of record OX336366.1, read on the forward strand.
ACAAAGTATCAAGACATTTTAGAAAAATCTGTGACCTGTAGAGCACACTGAAGGTTTTTCTAAAATTTGTCCCAATGGCCTTATTTTTGGCCCCGTGAGACCTAATATCAAACCTGACCAAGGACTCATGGACACAAAAATTCTGTTCTAAGTTTCAAGACATTTGAGTAAAAAATGTGGCTTCTAGAGTGCAGACAAGATGTTGACGCTCTACAAAGCCCGACACAGCTAGATCACTAGAGTTAATGTTTTATCCAGTATTTCTACCACACATCAATGGAAATGAAAGATGAATTAGATTTGAAAAGTAAACCTCTTGCATGGAGCCTGAAGATATACCAGTAAAACATGTAGTCTCCTACATTTATGCCCTACATGATCAGCTTCCCGACTGCCTATGCAATAATTGTTGGATTTGGAAAATATTCTCCTGTTTAGCTGTTTTCCAACAGAAATATTGAATTATGACTCCATACCACTCAGTCTACTTTTATAACTTGTAATAATTTTTTATACAGGTAACAAATCCTCACTTTTACTAAAAAAGTATGAACATTTGTGTATGTGTATTAATTCCTGCCAACTTTTGTAACAGGTCTGAATTTTTTTGGAACGGGTTAATGGCATTGTCAAGTTATTGTAGTCAATATACTTTCCCCTACTCTGTTAAACTTAAAACTCTTAAAAATTGTTATGATTCCTTGTTTTATAATTTCTTGCCTATCTGTATGCCTTTATAGCTTTTTACAAAATAAAACTTAACATTGAAATCCTAAAATTCACAAGCTTAAAATTATCTACAATTTTACAATCTGGTAATGGGTTATATTAGGAGCAATAACCCATTTTTTCAATCTTCATAGAATTTGCACAAAAGTTGTGTCTTGCATATCTACAACTCTGTATGAACACTTCTGCCAAGTTTGAAGTGAATCAGACTGAAATGTATGAGGAATTGTGCTGACAAACTTATTTTGTCAAATCAGCGGCAATAACTCAGTAATTCTTCACGGAATTTTCATCTTGCAGATATACAAAATCAAATAAATACTTCTGCCAAGTAAGGAATCAGACTGAAACTCTAGAAGTTGTCAGGACAAGCATTTCAAAGTTAAATCAGGGGAAACAACTTGTTATTCTAGAAATTTCACAAAATTTGTGTATTGCACATCTACAACATCTTATGAAAACATCTGTCAAGTTTAAAGCAAATAGACAATAACTGTTTGAAGAGATATCTGGACAAGCATCTTTAAATAAAACCTGAGGCAATAACTTAATCATGGATGGAATTTTCAAAAAAAAAGTTGTTGTGTACATCCACAGCTCTAAATGAATACTTCTCCTAAGTATGAAGCCAATCAGACTGAAACTGTAGGAGGAGTTGTCTAGACAAGACTTTTATAAAATGTTCTTAAGTCAAATCAGGGGCAATAACTCCATAATTCTTGATAGATTTTAACAAAATTTGTACTGTACACCTACAGCTCCTAGTGAATACTTCTACCAAGTACGAAGCAGATCGGACTGGATTGTAGGAGCTGAGTGTACAAACTTTTAAAGGAGTTTACAAGTCAAATCGGGGGCAATAACTCAATAATTCTTGATGGAATTTTCACACATGCGGAGTCTTGAGAATCTAAGGCTCCTAATAAACACTTCTGCCAAGTATAAAGCAAGTCTGAATAAACTGTAGGAGGAGTTGAGAGGACTAGATTTTGCTGACAGACCAGCTCACTGTCTGACCCACAGGCTGATCCCCCCCCCAAACTGTTTGCAGGGGTATAATAAAGATTGCTTCTGGTAGCTGAGCCTGGTATGTAAGTGAATCTACTATAAATGTGTGACACTTTCAAGACTAAAGCCTTTTAGCACCATTGGCTTTTGGCTGGGGATATTTTGTTAGAGAATAGTTTTCTGTATAGCTCACTGTTGTTTGTTTGATTTTATCTAAAAAAAAATTGGTTAATTCAAAACATAGAATGGTTTTAAAGAAAAACTTCATAAATAGACAAAAATCTAATCCTGGTTTACCAGGTTATATAGAACACAATCTATAAAGCTATGATAATGACAGAAACATGCCAAATGATAAATGACCATAACACACAATATGGTACAATACAACTTTTAGACAGAACTTTAAAATAACAAATGATAACAAGAGGACCATGATGGTCCTAAATCGCTCACCTGAGGCATCCGCAAATTACAGTCCTTTTTTGTATAAAAAAGACTTAACTTGAGTAAAATAAATAAAACACTTTTAAGATTTCGGGCTTTGTACAAAACAATCCAGTAATGCTTTCAAAAAAAATCAATGCCTTTGGCTTTATTGTTTAATCCATTACCAAACTATCCCACAATTTGTCACCCTCAGGAAAAAAAGGTTTAAAAAAGCATTATGAGAAAGGGAGTGACAAGCTATTTCTCCATTTCTATTCAAGAATTCTTTAAATGCGATTTACGCAATTTTTGACCCCAGGAGCAGAGACGTTCTTTATCCTAAGAGCATTTTTTCCTATAACATAGTACAAAATTATTTAGTCATGCTACATAACAAATATGAATGCCATTCACCATATATTTCAGAAGAAGTCTTTCAAAGTTGCTCTAATTGGATGTTTTCCAAAATTTTGGACCTATAGGGCAGTGCCATGTGTTATCCCAGGGCTAAGATTTTAGCTAACATGGTAAAGAACCATCTGTTCATGCTATATACCAAATATGAATGCCTAAGACTTTGAAGATTGGGAGGAGAAGACTGTTGAACATGGTCTAATTGAGCATTTTTACGAACTTTGGACACCCAGGGAAAGGGTAACCTACAGGCATGAATTTAATCAAAATTGATAGATAATAGCCAGGCTATGCTACACTCAAAATATAGATGCCCTCCGCCTTAAAATGAAGATTTTTTTTTTTTTAACATACTCAAATTTTACTATTTCCCAATTTTGGACCTCTTGTGCAGGGCTGTTTTTGACCCTGGGAGGACAACTTTAAGTGATATAGTACAAAACTATCTAGTTATGCTACATACCCAATATGAATATCCTAGACTTTATTGTTTAAGAGGGTAAGTCTTTTGAAATTGCTCTAATTAAGAATTTTTCCAAACTTCGGACTTCAGGGGCGGGGTCATTTATGACCCAAGAGATTAGATATTTTAAAACTTGGTAGAGAACCATATGATTAAGCTCTATTGAAAATATAAAAGTCTTTGGCCTTGAAGTCTATGAAAAAAACAACAACAAAGATTTACTAAAATTTCCCATTTTCATATGCCGCGGTTACAACATTTTTTCACGGAATGAAATTCTTTTAACAACTTTTAAAGAGCTTCACCCAAGGAACATCCCTGCAAAGTTTCAGCTTGATTGGCCTACTTGTTTAGGAGGAGAAGATTTTTAAAGATATTTAAAGAATTACTAAAATTTCCCATTTTCAAATGCCGCGGCAACCAGAGTTTTAGATGGAATTAATTTCTTTCAACAACTTTTGAAGAACTTCACCCAAGGAACATCCCTGCAAAGTTTCAGCTTGATTGGCCTACTGGTTTAGGAGAAGAAGATTTTTAATGATATTTAAAGAATTACTAAAGATTCCCATTTTCATATGCCACTGCAACCAGAGTTTTTGACGGAATTAAATTCTTTTAACAACTTTTAAAGAGCTTCACCCAAGGAACATCCCTGCAAAGTTTCAGCTTGATTGGCCTACTTGTTTAGGAGGAGAAGATTTTTAAAGATATTTAAAGAATTACTAAAATTTCCCATTTTCAAATGCCGCGGCAACCAGAGTTTTAGATGGAATTAATTTCTTTCAACAACTTTTGAAGAACTTCACCCAAGGAACATCCCTGCAAAGTTTCAGCTTGATTGGCCTACTGGTTAAGGAGAAGAAGATTTTTAATGATATTTAAAGAATTACTAAAGATTCCCATTTTCATATGCCGCGGCAACCAGAGTTTTTGACGGAATTAAATTCTTTTAACAACTTTCGAAGAGCTTCACCTAAGGAACATCCCTGCAAAGTTTCAGCTTGATTGGCCTACTGGTTTAGGAGGAGAAGATTTTTAAAGATATTTAAAGAATTACTAAAGATTCCCATTTTAAAATGCCGCGGCAACCAGAGTTTTTGACGGAATTAAATTCTTTTAACAACTTTTGAAGAACTTCACCCAAGGAACATCCCTGCAAAGTTTCAGCTTGATTGGCCCACTGGTTTAGGAGGAGAAGATTTTTAAAGAAATTGTGGACGGACGGACAGACGGACGGACGGACGACGGACAACGACCGATCACAATAGCTCACCTCGCACTTTGTGCTCAGGTGAGCTAAAAACAGTATAGAAGTTCCAATGATTTTGAAAGATGGATAAAAGTAGTCATCTGCAACTGAATGGGATAAACTCAATACATAGGAATACAATGGTAGCATTTGAAACCATTGTTTCATCTAGTTTGTCATCTTTCCTTACTCATAGAAATTGGTTTGAAATCCCAAAATTAGCTTAACCCATACCTGAAGCAATTCCATCATGGAAAACTTTGTGGGGGAAAGGGGAAATTGCTTGTCACAACCATTTTCTCCTTTTCCCTCAAAGTTCTCTACCCTATTTGGAACTTATTTTCCAATTTCAGTGCAATTTGAAATATCGGCTGTAACTTCTTTGAATTTGGACTAGTCTACAATTTTGTCATCTGGTAATGGGTTAGGGACTAGTTTGTGCAGTGTTATTAGACCTATATTATACTGCAAAATACTATAATGAAGGTTTCAAGATATAATACAAGTCCAGAGACCTTCAGCATGATTCTCTAGTACATTGAACACATTACCAGATGACAAAATGTTAGTCTAGTCCAAATTCAAAGAAGTTGCAGATGACATTTTATAGTTTCTAAACTTTCTAAAAATCTTTATCTTTTGGGCAATTTCTTCTTTTGCCACAATGTTTTTGGGGGATAGTCATCAAAAAGTAGGATTGTGCTGGAATGGGTTGACACGAGTCCAATGATACTGACTAATAATTGTACATGAGCATCCCCCATGTTTTATATTGTTATTCTATGAAGGTATGTTGCTAACACTTTCTGAATAATACACCATATCCCCTTGCCCTAAAGCAATCATTCATTTCTGATCTAAAATGATACAATACTAAAGCTGTTTGTAGAAGAAAATACAATTAAGCGTAAGCAGGTATAAATTAGCACTTAGATCCATTATCATACCATAGAAAATTAGACTGGTCAGAATTCAGAATTGCAAAAATCAGTTTCTATTCGATAAAACTTAAAATAATGCTTTTTGGGTAGAAAATAATGTGGAGAAGGAAAAATTGCTTGACACAAGCAATTTCTTCATTTTTCATACTATTTTCCAAAATCCATTTTTAAGGGTCATAAAAGAGGGATTGTGAAGGAATGGGTTGGTTAACCCATTCCTGCAAAATCCCTTGTTTTTACATCCCTGTGATTTTGAACTTGAGAAAACCTTGTTTGAAAAGAAGAAATTGCTTGTTACTGTAGCAAAATATTACAACTATAAAACATGTTGTGGTAAAAGAAGCAATGCTGGCTACCATCAGCTTTTCTTTTTCCACAATATTTTTTACCCTATGTTGCACAAATTTTGATAGTATGATAAATCATTTGGACCAGTTTAAAAAGTTGTCTGGTAATGGATGGGCTGGCTTACCTTGTAGTCCTAAAATGATAAATTTGTCGGAATTATAAGTAGCTTTTATCATCAAAGAAAGATCAAGAAAAGAACATACAATCCAGATGTGAGAAAATTCATGACTGGTTCAAATTGAAAGAAGCTGCAGACGACAATTTTAAGTTGATTAAATTTTCTTTTATATTTTTGGATATAAAACATTGTGGATAATGAAGAAATTGCTTGCTTCAAGCAATTTCTTCATTATTCACAATGTTTTTCACCAACAATTTAATCCTGAGGGGTGTACAAAAGGAGGGATAATTGTGCGCGAGGCCTTTCAACACAAGTACACCTAAAAATGCATTTTGTCTGACCTTAACATTTGACCTTGACAAAAATCAACTTGAGGCCAAAGGAATCAAGCCTTGGTACTAGGGGACACCTAGCACCAACATCTATTAACGAAATTGTGACATCAAAATAATAGTTGCCTTGAAATGAAATATTAAATTGGTCACCATTATATCCATAGCAAAAATAATATTTCTGAAAGTACAGTTGGAAGTAAATTATGAAAATTATGCTCTCAAGTGGTTAGAGAGAATTGATTGTAACAATGCAGGCCTCCTAGCAGGCCAAAACAAAAACAAAGGTTTGTATAAAGGCTCCAATGTATGAAGATAGAGGCCTTTTAGTCTAGAATATGAAAAAGTAAAAGAGTAAATAAAGGCTATTTTCGTCCAAGTTCCCATTTCAGAGATGAAGAGAATATTTTTTGTTTTCATGGAGGTATGAACTGAAAAACCTAATCCCACTGTATAAATACGCGAAAGAGGATTCATACATTGTGTGATTTGGGTTTTTCAGTTCATACCTCCATGAAAACAAAAAATATTCTATTCATTTCTTATAATTTAATTGCATCGAGCCCAAAAAAAAAACCAAACCATTACAAATTTTGATACCTTTTTGTATGGGACTATTTTGTGCAGAATCATACAAAATTGCTGCGCACTCAAAATTTTGTTCATGGAGTTATGAATTTTTTTTTTTGACCAATCAGAAGGCCTATTTTTGATAGACGAAACTTAAGATTAAATTATTTCTTTATTAAAACAACAGTCATACCAAAGTCATTTTTTGATGTTATATACTGTTTGAATTATACAATTTAAAACATAACTTAATTACATGATTATTTGAAAAGACAAAATGAAAAAAAAATTTCCTTGTATTTATGGGATTAAGATCTGCTTTGAATAGCGTTTTAACTTTTATTAACTCATTCCCACACATCGACACTTTTGATCGCCCCAAGAAAAACATATGGGAAAAAATGCGTAAAATGAAGAAATTGCTTGTTACAAGCAATTTCTTCATTTTACACTATGTTTTCTACAAGGACAGATGAAAAAATCTAAAATTTCATTAATTTTAGATTTTTGTATGCAAATCCTTTCAGTTAGGACCAGTCTAAAATTTTGTCATATGGGATAAGGTTAAAGGAGATAAATATCCCTGCCCCTATATTTATGTCAAAGGGGTAGTAACTCTGTAATGTCAATTAAGGGGCAACAACTCATCAATTCTTGCTAGAAGTTTAACACATTTTTCACTTGCACACCTTCAACTTCATACAGCCACCTCTGCTCAGTATAAAGCCAATCGAACTAATATTGTGGGAGGAGTTGTTGGGGGAAGCATTTTTCATGTGAATCAGTGGCAATAACTCATTAATTCTTTACAGAATTGTCACCAAGATTGTGTCTTGCAGCTTTAATCGACTTAATTGCTGGAGCAACTCTTGTAGAAGTATTGTTTTACTCAACACTGAGAGGTTTTTTCCGCATTATAATTTATTTTTCACAATTTAATTTGATTTTGTGTCATGTGAGTCAATCAGCAAATTGGTCATTTACAACTAGGGAGAAGAAACTGTTCAAATTCACCTTCCAATAATTAGCCACCAAACCTGAAACTACCTCTTTCACCTTTAACTCATTACCAGATAACAAAATTTTAGACTGGTCCAAATTCAAAGAATTTGTAGACAATAATCTAAAGCTAATGTACCTTTACAAAGCTTTGTCTTTTGGGGTAGAAAACATATAAGGATAATGAAGAAATTGTTTGTAACAAGCAATTTCTTCCATTTCCACATTGTTCCAAAAGCTTTTTTTCTAGGGGTGTAGCAAGACTGCTATAGCAATTTGTGGGGGAATGTAATGTGCATACTAAGGTTTGTAAAAATGAAATGTATCCAGCATTTCATAGGTTTAATGCAAATGTTTGTATCTATTTCTGTGTACAATGAAAAGCTATGATTGTATGACAATAACCTTCCTTTAAACAATTTGCAATAATGAAACTCAAGACTGGATCTCTTCATCTCACAAATTCAAAGGGGATTTGAGTGTCTTTTCATAGCAGATATCATAATTGATCCGTAATTACCTGGTATTCTTCCTTTTCACCGAGATCACTGTCTAAGTTCTGAAATGTTGCAGTTTTGGTGTTGTGATCAACAGAAACAAGGTTCCGTCTGTAGTTTACTTTGATGTCTCTACCAAAGAAAAATAAACAAAAAATGTTATGAGTTAGAATAGATGCATCCAAAAACTAGGAAGAGATTTGATCAAACCAAGTTGAATTCTATCAGAAAATTTAGAGAGACCACCTCTATTAAATGACCACTTTTATTTAGCAACCGCAATCAAAATTTCCTTTCCAAAACACATAAGCTTTTGAGAATGTGACGAATTTGCTATAGAATATCCTAACTAAATCCTATATGCTTTAACCCATTCCCTTATGTTAAATTGTAGACCATTCGAAATTCAAAGGAATTGCTGATGACAATTTTAAGTTGATGAAATCTTTAAAATCTTGGTCTTTTTGGGTAGAAAACATTGTGGATACTTGTAACAAGCAATTTCTTCATGTATTTGATAGGTTTATACCAAAAGGGATTGACTATGGTCAGCCTATTTGACTGCCAAGGCTGCAGCCTGATCAGGTCATAACTTAGATAGAGCTTAAGATATAGAGGTCATTTGAATTTTAGATTTCAGTATTGATAAAATTTCTTGTGTTAACCCATTACCAGACGTCACATTTTTAGACAGGTTCAACACATTTTACTGGAACGAATTCTAGTTATTATTATTTTGGAGTTGCAAAATTTGTGGATAATGAAGAAATTGATTATAACATGCTGAATTTTTCTTCGTGAGTTTCTAGTTTTGTTTCTTTTTGTATGAGGGTCAAAAACTGTTTTTCTGCAAGGGGCATTATAAAGCTGGATGGTGTGGGAACAGGTTAAACTAGACATTGCCGCAAAGCGAACTAATACCCCTGAACAGCACTTGTCCATATACAAGTGCTATCTCCAAAAGGGCTTTAACAAAAAATGGACTTTTTAATTAAGGGCCATAAACCCGTCAAAAATCAATGGACCATTACCAAAATAGGATATGCACATGTCTGACATATACAGATTGTTTGTGTAAAATTTGAATCAAATCCGTCCTATGGTTGCTGAGAAATTGAGCGGACAATATTTTTCACTAAAGGGCCATAACTCCATCAAAATCAATGGACCGCAACCAAAATGAAATATGCACATCTCTGCTTGATACTGATTATATCAGTGACGTTTAAATCAAATCCGTCCAATGGTCGCTGAGAAATTGAGCGGACACGAAAAAGCTACAGACAGACGGAGGGACGGACGGACTGACCGACCTACAAGCTGACTCCTATATACCCCCCTAACAAAGTTAAGGGGGGTATTATTACTATGTTACTTGGTAAGTCACTAAACCCATCCAAAACAGTAACGAATTTTGACGCCCCTTAAGAAAAACTATTGAGAAAACATTGTAGAAATGAATAAATTGCTTGTCACAATCAATTTCCTAATTTTCCACAATGTTTTCTACCCAGAAGGAAGATAAATCTAAAATTTCATAAACTTTAAATTGTTGTCTGCAACTACTTTCAATTTGGACCTGTCTAAAAGTTTGTTATTGAGAAATGGGTTAAAATGGTCTCTGATGAAAAGACATCAGGTTATCCCCCTTAGACAAGTATATTTATATTTTCATCTGTTACAGTTCAATGTTCATAAAAATTCTTTTAGAATTCTTCTAGTACCACTGTAATAAAACTTTAGTTCAGCTTAATATTTCTTCATTAGCTCAGTTTCAACCCTTTCCTTGTTTTGATAACCCTGACTTGATTTGTATAGTGACTTGATTTGTATAGTGAAACATTGTGGGAAAGGGGTAATTGCCCGTGATAGTATCTCCTTTTCCAACAATGTTTTCTGTCCAAAAAGAAGCATTATTTACAATTTACTTCAATGAATTCATTCTTCACTTAGTACCACATGCCACAGTTTTAGACTGGTCCAAATTTAAGTTACACCAAAAAATTGTGCATGAAATTTCAAAAATCTGTCTTTAGAGGATGAAAACATTGTAGATAATGAAGAAATTGCTTGTGACAAGCAATTTCTTCATTTTCAAATATTTTTACTGAAGCTTTATTCTTGGAGGTCTTAAAAAGCATTATTGTGTTAGAAATTGTTGGTTTATCGCATGGAATCTAACTTACTTTTCACAAGTCTTAAACATTACTGTCCAGGTAAGCATACCTTTTCTTACTCACTAAAACGCACATTTTCTCACTTACTTTTCTTGAACAACCTCCATGAGACTTGCTGCATATTTCTTCACACCAAATATCACACCTAGTGATGTGTTGTACATGAGATTTGTCTTATCTCTCACACCATTCTGTAAATAAGAATTGGTTGCAATTAATTTCTTCACACTAGATTTGATCAATGTCCTAACTGTTGCACCATTCTGTTAACCCACTCCAACCCATTCCCACACAGTGATGCTTTTGGACGCCCCTTAAGAAAGCAATTGGGAAAACATTGTGTAAAATGAAGAAATTGCTTGTAACAAGCAATTTCTTCATTTTACAAAATGTTTTCTATCCAGAAAGTTGAAAAAGTATTAAATTTCATAAACTGTAAACTGTCGTCTGCAACTCCTTTCATTTTGGACCCGTCTAGAATTTTGCTGTCTGATAATGGGTTAAACCATTACCACACCCAATTTTTTTGATTGGTCCAAAAAATTCAAACAAGTTGACAGAAGCTGCAGACAACGATTTCTTGTTGATATATTTAAACATCTTTGTTTCAAGGGGTAGATAACAGTGCGGAAAATGATTGATTGAATAGGGTTTAATGCCACTTTTTAATAGTATTTCAGTCGTATCACTGTGGCTAGAGTACCTAACAATGGATTCCTGGTATTTCTCGAAACCAGCACTAAGACTACAGTCTCCAAGTAGTCCTCCCACTTAGACTTACAAATCGTAAGCCTAAACCGTATTTGATAACTATATCTAATAATAACTTATAGTTATCATAGAATGTTTAAATCAATCACAAATCAACAAGATTTTACATATGTTCAAAGTGACAGACAAAGCAGACAAACACTTCTTATTGCAGAATAAGAACAAGAGGACCATGATGGTCCTAAATCACTCACCTGAGGCACCTGCAAATTATAGTACTTTTTTGTATAAAAAAGATACAACTTGGGAAAAATAAATAAACCTTGGACATCCAAGGAAGGGACATTTTTTAACCTACATGCATAATTTAATCAAAATAGATAACAGCCAAGCTATGTTACATTCCAAATATAAATGCCCTCAGCCTTGAAGTAAAGAATTTTTCTCTCACTTACTCAAATTTTGCATTTTTCCCTATTTTAGGCCCCTAGTGCAGGGCTATTTATGACCCTAAGAGAACAATGTTCAGTGATATAGTACAAAACCATCTAGTAATGCTACATACCAAATGTGATTAAGCTACATATGAAATATAAATGCATTAGGCCTTGTAATTTCTGAAAAAAAAATTCAAAGATTTACTAAAATTTCCCATTTTCAAATGCTGCAGAGTGTTTCATGAAATGAAATTATTTTAACAAATTTGGTAGAGCTTCACCAAGGAACATCCCTGCAAAGTTTCAGCTTGATTGGCCTAATGGTTTAGAAGGAGAAGATTTTTAAAGATTTACTAAAATTTCCCATTTTCAAATGCCACAGCAACCAGAGTTTTTCATGGAATGAAATTCTTTTAACAAATTTTGTAGAACTCCACCCAAGGAACATCCCTGCAAAGTTTTCAGCTTGATCAGCTGGTTTAGGAGAAAAAGTTTTTAAAGAAATTGTGGACGGACAGACAGTTGGACAGATGGGTGGACGGACAATGACCAATCACAACGACCGATCACAATAGCTCATCTCGAACTTTGTGCTCAGGTAAGCTAAAAACAAAAAGTGAAAAATATTGTGAGAAAAGGAGAAATTGCATAAAATAATTACAAGCATATTTTCCTTTACTTTGTTTACAATGTTTTAAAGGGCTAATCGTTTTAAAGTTTGACAAAAAATAGCGTAAAAAACAGAATTGTTATGGAATGGGTTAAAGCAGTTCAGAAGAACAATGACCATAGCATAAGACCAGAAAATGAGACAACAGTCGTAATTGAAAAAAGAAGTAAGAAGAAAGAGATAGGTACTTAATGATGCTACTTCCTGACAACATGGGAAGCCATCTAATGAGCTTACACCCATTAAGAAAGACCATAAAATATGTCTCTTGTGGTTTGAAAAAAACATTACTGTTTGCTTCTTAACCAAATCCATACAGTGGTGTTTTTCACGCCCTCATGAAAAAAGCTTTAGAAAATATTGTGGAAAATGAAGAAATTGCTTTTGACAAGCAATTTCTTCATCATACACAATATTTCCTATCCCAAAAAAGAAAGATTTTTAAAATTCAATCAGCTAGAAATAGTTGTCAGCAATTTCTTTTCATTTGGACCAGTCTAAAATTTTGCCATATAGTAATGAGTTAATGATATATACCCCTGTAGCATGTTCTTTTTACAGAGTCATCTATCAATTCCTACTACCTCAGGTGGCCATGTGGTAAGAGTGCTTGACTGGTGATCCAGAGGTCAGGGGTTTGAGCCCCACCATCACAGTGTGTATTCATGGGCAAGCCATTTAATAGCCAGTCCCAATCTACTTAGCAATTTACTGGATAGCTGATGGTTTAAGTCACTGCCTTTCTCTCTCAGGGTTGTGAATTTTCAGTGTTTGAGAGCCATTGTATCAGCTTAAAGTGTTTGTCACTAATGAACTAAAACAAATTACAATGAATAAATTCCAATGGCATAAAAATCTGAAAACCCACAGCTCAAAATATTTCTATGATTCTGTATACATTTTTTTGTAAGAGATTAAATTTCTAGATTGGTCCGACTGACCAATTCCAAAACAGTGACACTTGATGCACATCAAGAGAAACAATTTGGAAAACATTGTGTAAAATGAAGATATTGCTTGTGACAAAAGTCAAGTCAAATTATGTAAAATTCATTATGTAAGATTTTCACTTTATATCATATATGCACATAACCCACCACCATAATAGCCAAGTTTTTCAACCAATCAAAATTATATGAAGGAATCTGACAAACAGTCATCTGGTTATCATTCCTGTGAAATTTGGTTGAAATCCATCAACAGGTTGCTGAGAAATTTACAAGGTTTTCAGTATGTACTGTTTATAATCCAATCAAAATTCTTTGACGGAATCTGATAAAGGTTCACCCAAAGATCATTTCTGTGAAATTAGGTTGAAATCTGTTCAGTATTTTCTGAGAAGAAGATTTCTTAAGCTTTCACTGTACATGGAAATTAGCCCTGCCCATTAAAGCCATGTTTTTCATCAGATTAAATTTCTTTGAAGGAATCTGAAAGAGGGTCCCCTAAAGATTATTTCTGTGACATTTGGTTGAAATCTGTTCAGTACTTTCTGAGAAGAAGATTTTTAAAGCTTTCACCATATATGGAAATTAGCCCCGCCCATTAAAGCCATGTTTTCATCAGATTAAATGTCTTTCAAGGAATCTGAAAGAGGGTCCCCCAAAGATTATTTCTGTGACATTTCGTTGAAATCTGTTCAGTACTTTCTGAGGAGAAGATTTTCAAAGTAAAAGTTTATGGATGGACAGACAACCGGACGGACGACTGGGCCGAAGGTTTGACGGACGCACGAACGACGGACACAACACCATGACAATAGCTCTATGGCTTTCAGCCAGTGGAGCTAAAAACACAGCTCTTAACTGACCTTTCTCCAGAATTCATCAGCAAGGTACATGATCTTTTGTGGGGCACCTGCACACTTAATTGGTGTGTTTGGAAATGTGAAGATTGCATTGCCTCCCTTGAAGTTCTGTAAAGCCGGATATGTTTTTTCCACGGTTTCCCGTCTGTAATTTGAGCACACCATAGGATCCGCCTTTAATGCCTCAACAAGTCCATTAACCTAAAAGAAACACAGCAGGAAAATTGGATGACATTCACTCGTAACTACTTTGACAGCTTCATTGCTAGGAAAAAATCATTCCCTATAACAACGAAAATGAGGACAGTAAACATAACCCTCTCCTACTCAGTGACCCTTTTAGACACCCCTCAAGAAAAGCAATTTGGCTAACATTGTGTAAAATGAAGATATTGCTTCTACTAAGAAAATTGAAAAAAATCTAGAAGTGCATAAACTTTAAATAATCTTTTGTAACTCCTTTCAATGTGGAACAGTCTAAAATTTTGCCATTTTTTAACGGGTTAATCCATTCCTGTGCAACGATGCCCCCAAGAAAAAATCTTTGGAAAACATTAAGAATTAGAGGCACTTAAGCGCCTGATTCACTCCAAAGGCCTGAATTTACTTATCATTCATGAGAAATTTGGTTGAAAAACATCCTGCAGTTTGCAAGAGTACGATTTTCAAAATTTCAGTTAATACAATATATGAAGACAAGTCCCCCAATAAAAGCCATAATTTTCATCTGAGCCATATTTTATGAAGGAATCTGACAGAGTCACCAAAGGGTTGTTCTGTGATATTTGTTGAAAACTTATATAATCGTTTGTAATCACTGCATACCATATATGGAAATAAGCCCTATCCATTTAAGCCATTTACAATTTTTTTTTGTCAACAAAGGATCATTCCTGAGGAATATGGTTGAAATCCATTAATTGATTTCTGTATATGGAAATTAGCCCCACCTATTAAAGCCATGTTTTCATCCTATCAAAATTCTTGAGTAGTTAAAGGGTCACCTAATGATCATTCCTTAAAGACAAGAGGCCCAGTGGGCCTTAACGGTCACCTGAGTAAAAGAGCACCAAGACAAGTGATTTTGTTTGAAAGAATTAGAAAAAGGTTTGGTTGAAATCCCCTCTGTAGTTCTTGAGAAGAAGATGAAAATGTTTAAAAGTTACCAAAAATGACCCCCTTTTGGTCCCCATTTTAGGCACCCCTGACCTCCAGCCTTTTAATTTTCACAATTTATAATATACCTGTCCTAGTTGTCATGCACACAGAATATTTAAGCTCTGGCATTAACGGTTTATTAGAAGAAGATTTTTAAAGAAGTACCAAAAATTACCCCTTTTTGGCCCCTATTTGGGCCCCTTTGACCCCCAGAACCCCTATTTTCACAAACTTGAATTGGCATCCCCCAATGATGCTTTCTACCAAGTTTGGTTGAAATCCCCCAGTAGTTCTTGAGAAGAAGATAAAATATTTAAAAGTTACCAAAAATTACCCCCTTTTGGTTCCCATTTGAGGGCCCCCTGACCCCACAGCCTTTTTATTTTCACAAATCCGATTAACCATTACCAAATGATGCTTTTCACCAAGTTTGTTTGAAATTGGCTTTGAACTTCATCAGAAGAAGATGAAAATGTGAATTTTTTAACATGATGAACTTTGACCTCTGGGTGTGGCCCCATACATGACCCCAGGGGCATGAATTTCACAATTTATAATATACCTGTCCTAGTTGTCATGCACACAAAATATTTAAGCTCTGGCATTAACGGTTTATTAGAAGAAGATTTTTAAAGAAGTACCAAAAATTACCCCTTTTTGGCCCCTATTTGGGCCCCTATGACCCCCAGAACCCCTATTTTCACAAACTTGAATTGGCATCCCCCAATGATGCTTTCTACCAAGTTTGGTTGAAATCCGCCCAGTAGTTCTTGAGAAGAAGATGAAAATGTTTAAAAGTTAACGGACGACGGACGACGCACAACGACGGACAAACGATGATTGCAATAGGTCACCATGACCATTCGGTCAGGTGACCTAAAAATTGGTTGAAATCCATCAATTGATTTCTGAGAAGAAGATTTTTGAAGGTTTCACCATATATGGAAATAAGCCCTACCCATTGGAGCCATGTTTTTCTTCCCATCAAAATTCTTTGAAGTAATCTGATAAAGGGTCACCCAATGATCATTCCTTAAAAAAATATGGTTGAAATTCATCAATTGGTTTCTGAGAAGAAGATTTTTGAAGGTTTCACCATATATGGAAATTAGCCATGCCTATTAAAGCCTTGTTTTTCATCCCATCAAAATTCTTTGAAGTAATCTGATAAAGGGTCACCCAATGATCATTCCTTGAAAATATTTTGTTGAAATTCATCAATTGGTTTCTGAGAAGAAGGTTTTTGAAGGTTCCACCATATATGGAAAATAGCCACACCTATAAAAGTCATGTTTTTCATCTGATCCAAATTATTTGAAGGAATCTGATAAAGGGTCTGCCAATGATCATTCCTGTAAAGTTTGGTTGAAATCCATCAATTGGTTACTGAGAATTAGATTTTTGAAGGTTTCACCATAAATGGAAATTAGCCCCCCCTATTAAAGCCGTGTTTTTCATCCCATCAAAACTCTTTGAAAGAATCTGATAAAGGGTCGCCCAATGATCATTTCAGTAAATTTTTTGTTGAAATCCATCAATTGGTTTCTGGAAATTAGCCCTGCCCATTAAAGCAAAGTTTTCATCTGATCAAATTTCTTTGATGGAATCTGATAAAGGGTCACCAAAGGATCATTTCCCTGAAATTTGGTAGAATTCTGTTCAGCACTTTCTGTGGAGAAGATTTTTAAAGTAAAAGTTTACGGACAGACGGACGCATGCATGCACGTACGACAGACAAACCGCCATGACCATCGCTTGCTGGCTTTCAGCCAGTGGAGCTAAAAATAAAGAAATAACTTGTTACAAACAATTCCCCCCCCCACAAAAAAAATTAATAACTGAAAATTATTGTCTACAATATCTCTGAATTTGGACAAGTCTTAAATTTTTGTCGTCTAGTAATGGATTAAAACTATTGACCATTATTAATTTGTAATATTTTGATATCAAACCTTCTATCAACAAGATTTAATACCAGGTATATGAAGCTAATAAGAAAAGAAGAAAACTTTAAAGCCTTTTTTCATTTGGTTACCATGGCAGCAAGATTTAATGAGGAAATAAATCTTTTGAGAACCATCAAAGAGCATTACCTATCATTTCTGATTTTACACGACTATCATTTGACTATCTAACCCATTAACTGACAAAAAAATTGGACTGGTTCAAATTCCAAGGCCTTTTTAGTTGATGGAATTATGACTTTGTGTCTTCAGAGATAGAAAACATTTTGGATAATGAGGAAATTTCTTGTTACGAGCAATTTTTTACTATCCATAATGTTCTGTACCTCAAAAGACAAAGACTTTTAAAATTTCACGAACTATAAATTTTTGTCTGCAACTTTGAATTTGTACCAATCTAAAATTTTGTTGCCTGGTAACAGGTTAAGAAATTGTTAAGTGATTTAATACAACAGATAGACAGACGGTCACAATTGCTTAAACAATTACAAGAAGGCAAATTTTTAGACTGGTCCAAATTTTATGAAGTGGCAATCAACAGTTTTGTAGATGAAATCTTAGATTAAAATAACATTGTGATTAATAAAGGTAGTGCTTGTAACAATCAATTTCTTCATTATCAATATTGTTCTTGAAAGCTTTTTTCTTAAGGGGTGTAAAAAGGAGGGATTGTGTGGAAAGGGTGATATGGAGCACTTTGTCATTGGGCAACCACTGCTTTATTCAAGTTGCATTGACTAAATATTGTCATGATGCGTAACCATTGTTATGCTGAACCCAGAATATTCCTGTTTTGGCAGGAGGTATAGACAAAGATCAGCCTACACTTATGTACCATCTGATCTTAGTCTACACCTCCTGCTTGATCCTTATAAGCCAGATTTGTTAACAAGATAAATTTTCAAAAGAATCATGAATCCAGAATAATTGTATCCAGCACTGTCAACCCTTGATTTTCATGCAATTAAGTAGAGGATTTTATTCAGCATGACAAGGGTTAAAAAATTGTGGAGTGATGAATGACAGATGGACAGATAGACAATAAATCGTCAGTGGGCAAATATAACGTTATCCAGATTCAACTTTACAGAGCTACAGATGGACTTTATAATTCATATTTTAGATTTAAACATTTCACAAATACTGTCATAAACCCTATATTGTAGGTACTCATTTGAATCATCTCAATAAGACGATTCAAATAAATACTCTCAACATAGGGTTTTATTGAGAAATAAGGATTTTAGAATGTTGTTACCCCCTCTTATCTAGACCTCTGCATTAAACCCTATGTTGTAGGTACTCAGATGAATCATCTCAATGAGACGATTCTAACAAGAACTCACAACATAGGGTTTTATTGAGAAATAAGGATTATAGAATGCTGTTTATCCCTCTTATCTAGACCTCTGAATTTATACTAAGTGCTTGGGGAGCATGATTTATTTCCCAAAAGAATAAGGTTCACTCAATTCAACTAGCAGGTCTATAAAATTTCCCATCTGTAAATTATCTAGTGTTATGTGTTTCAGTTGTTAAATATGATTTACATCATAATTGTCGCTCATTATAGCAAAATGAAACCTGCCAAGTTAAAAGCTTCTAAAATCAATCTCACACCTGATTACATCAGTCTGAGTCAAGGTGAGAATTCTAGTTGCATGTAGCGAAACATTTCAACACAGAATAGACAGCTAAAAATGAGTATAATTTTTTAACCCTTGCCATGCTGAACCCGGAATATTCCTGTTTTGGCAAAAGGTGTAGATAAAGATCAGCCTGCACATATGTGCAGTCTGATCTTTGTCTACACCACCTGTTTGTCGCTTTTAAGCCAGAGTTGAATATAAAATATATTTCGAAAGAAATACTGACCAAGAAAGAGGTTTTTCAGTGCTTCCAGTTCTTTGATTTCAATATCTTTCTTGAAAGAAATATTTTTTTCAGCATGACAAGGGTTAACACATTCACACACAATCCTGCTTTATTACACCCCTCACAAAAAAGCTTTGAAAATATTGTGTCCAATTAGGAAACTGCTTGTGTCAAGCAACTTGTTCATTGTCCAAAATGCTTTCAACCATAAAAGGCAAAAATCAGGTAAGTTTCACCAACTTGTAATTGTAGTCTGTAATTTCATAGTAGAAAAAGAAATTGCTTGTAACAAGTAATTTATACTTTTTTCCAAAATGTTTTCTACACTACTAATTATTTTTCACTAATTAAATCCACCTTAAATTTCCATCTGCAAAACCTTTGAATTTCAACAGGTCAAAATTTCAGCAAAACAGGACAGGGTTTATTCATTCCAACACAATCCCACTTATTTAAATAAGTCTTTATTATTATTATTATTACTAACAACCCCCAAGAAAAAGACTTTGGAAAACATTGAGGGAAATGAAGAAATTGCTTGTTACAAGCAGTTTCTTCATTATCCACAATATTTTCTACCAAAAAAGATAAAGATATTTAAAAATATTTGTCTGCTAGCTCTTTAGGTTTCCACCAGTCTAAAATTTTGTCATTCTGTTAATGGGTTAAAAACCTATTTCTGGAACATCAATTCAATAGGACTCTTCCTACCTTGTTCAAGTTGATCTGTATCCCCAGTCCAACCACCAGGTAATCATAACCAATCTGTAAAATAGAAAATGATCAGATCTCAATCATCTTTTTGTGAGCCAAATAGTTCGTCTCGAAAGTGTGAAAAGAACTCAAGTAGATCAGACTGTAATTTGCCGAAGTTTATCAAGATGGAAACTGTTTGGTTCTGAAAAATGCCTATTAAATTCATTCCAGAAACATACAGAATAGACTCGTCCAAGTTGAAAGAAGTTGCAGAAGGCAAATTAAAGAACATGTGGATAGAAATTAAAATAGCTCCATTTTTGGGGGTGGAAAACAAGGTCAAAAATGAAAAAATTGATTGTAAACAAAAACAATTTCTTCATTTTCTACATTGTTTTTCCAAACTCTTTTCTTGAAAGATATATAAAAGCAAGACTGTCTGGAACTGGGTTAGATGTGTTTTTTTTCCTAAATTCAAAAGAATTGCCAAGGGTCTGATATGTTTTTCAAATGAAAATATTACAAAGTTCCACATGAGCCTGGTTAGCTTAGTTGGTGACATGCTGTGATCTCTATCCTGAGGTAATGAGTTTGAACCCCTAAACTGCAAACATCTTTCTGACTTTTGACAAGTCATTGCATCAAGCATCATTTGTATCTAATAGGTGAATGACAAGAAATGCAGCTAAGTGAGATGAGCAGCTGGTGGCTTGGACGGAATGTACAATGTACTAGTGCGCGAAATTAGAGGAATCCATGGTAAGGTGCGCCAGTCACCATGATATAACTGGCATACTTTGAAAGTGGTGTTAAAACTTGTCCCTCTAAACCCAGAATATTTCTATTTAGGCAGAAGGTATAGCCAATATTAACAAGTCTGATCTTTGTCTTCACCAGATGTCTATCCCTTCCCCTGCCATTAGTAGAATTAACTAAATTCGAAAGAAATACTGGCCAATAATTAGAGCTATCAGCCTTTTGACAGAAACTTGATTTTAAACAGCTTGACAACCCATTACCAGACAGCAAAACAAATTCAAAGGAGTTGCAGACAACAATTTAACCCTTTCCTGTTTTTGGAAATTTTAGACTAGTCCAAATTGAAAGAGGTTGCAGACGACAATGAAAACTGGATTCCATTTGAAATGAAACCATCCTATGTGGTAGAAAATATTTTGAAAAAGGAGAAATTGCTTGTTACAAGCAATTTCTTCTTTTTCCACAATGTTTTCTGGAGTATAAAATCACAGGAACGTAAAATCCCGTATTTGAAAGGGAAAGGGTTACGGTTAATGGAATTTTAGATTGTTTTTAACTTTCTATATAGAAAACATTGAGTAAAATGAAGAAATTGCATGTTACAAAAATTTCTTCACATTATACAGTGTTTTCCTAATTGTTTTTCTTGAGGGGGGCATTGTGTAGGAATGGGTTAAGAAAAAAACTTCATACAAACAAACAAATTGTTCCCACAAAGTTCTTTTTTAGCATAACCATGTCTGTAATTCCTGTGAGTGAAACAAAGATTTACCTGTTACCAGATGACAACATTTTAGACTGGTCTGAATTCAAAGAAATTGAAACAGAAGATTTTAAGTTTGTGAAACTTTAAAATCTTTGTCTCTTGGGATAAAAACCATTGAGGATCATGAAAAAATTGCTGGCATTAAGCAATTTCTTCATTTTTCAATTAGTTTTCCAAATACTTTTTCTTTTTAGGGGCATTATAAGGAGAACTTGTGAGAAAAATAGGATGAAATCCAAGCTGATCCTTATGAATCCAAAAAGGATTCATAAAATTGGAAGAATTCAATATAAGATATAAACCTGTGATCTTGTGACTCATACTTGAGAAAATATTGTGGAAAAAGAAGAAATTGCTTGTAACAAGCAATCTGTCCTTTTCCTACAATATTTTCTACAACATAGGATGGTTTCATTTCAAATTGCATACATTTTTCATTGTCATCTGCAACCTCAAAATTTGGACCAGTCTAAATTTTCAAAAAAGGGAAAGGGTTAATATCTTCCAATTTTCAGCAGGGAAGGTAAGAGAGAAAAATATAAATCTGTCATTTTCATTATATATCAGGGAGTACTAGATTTACCTGCAAAAACTTGTATAACATTGTTACAGTGGAGACAGTCACGTCTGCAGTAACATTTTGCAGTTTTGCCAGTACTTTGTGTATATTTTGTCATTCACATTTAGAAAGAGTCACGTTCACATTAAACAGCCAAAATCCTTTGGGCAGTATTTTTCACATTTCTGAATATTAAATAAGAGCCTTTTTATATCAATTATACTATCAACGGCAAAGTCCAGGAGATTTTGCTTTACAAAACTAGATGGTTCCAAAATATCGGGTAGATATAAAGAGGAGAAAAAGGAGAAAATTTTGAACATAAATTTTCCTCAACCTTTTTCCAGCCAACAACATTTTAGACAGGCCCAAATTGAAGGAAAACACAGACAACAATTTCAAGTTCATGAAATTTTGAAAAACTGTTTTTCTGGCCAAAAAACCTTGTGGAAAATGAAGATATTGCTTATCACAAGCAATTTCTCAATTTTCCACGTTTTCCCAAAGCTTCTTTTCTTGAGAATTGTCAAAGACTGGGACTGAGTAGGAATGCATGTGTTAAAATCACCATTAAGAGAAGTGAAGGGAAACTTCAAGGAGGCAATGGTTTGTCAAATAATTCAATAGTTCCAAGGCATAGAGTTTAGATAAAAAATAATTATTTCAGACTAAATCCTAAGCTCAACTTGTAGTAAAAAAATTCAAGCCATTGAACAACGTCCCAGGCAGTGGCAGGCAATACCATATAGATCATACACGTGTGAAGTTTGACTATCTCGGTCAATGACATACAGTTATACAACTTACAACTTTTCACAAATACTTCACTCTACTGTTCACCGTTTAAAGCTCATATTTCACGTTTAATATCATGTTTTCTGTGCTAAATAAAGCAGATTTTACAAAAATTTCGATGAGAAATTTGTTATGAATGATCTACGATTACAAGATTATATGACAACATGGTTTTATCTTTCAGGAAGACTTGAAGGTCAAAAATCATGTTATCAAAATAAGACAAACTTGTTCAACTCTTAACTCTTCACTTCACAACAGTGAACATTATCCCATTATAACATGGCAACTTTTTAGTCTTGTCCATATTGAAAGAAGTTTCAGACAACAAATTCAAGTTGATGAATTTTTTTAAAAGAATTGTACTTTGGGTTAGAAAACATTGTGGATAATGAAGAAATTTCTTGACACAAGCAATTTCTTCATTTTCCACAATGTTTTGAAATTTCCAAAGCATATTTTCTGAGGGTCATAAAAAAGGTCACTGTGCCTGAAGGTATTTTATGGTCCAAATTCATAACATTTGACCCATTACCAGACAACAACATGTCAGACTTGTCAATATTGAAAGATGTTGCGGAAGATAATTGTTTAACTCTTTCCTGTTTCATGAAATTTCAGACTGGTCCAAATTGAAAGTAGTTGCAGACAACAATAAAAGTTGGATGTAATTTGAAATGAAACCATCCTATGTGGTAGAAAATATTGTGACAAAGGAGAAATTGCTTGTTTCAAGCAATTTCTTATTTTTTCACAATGTTTTCTCAAGTATAAAATCGCAGCAACGTAAAATCTCGCGTTTGTACAGGAAAGGGTTAACAAGCATTTCTTCTTTATCCACTGTGATTTACAAAGCTCTCTTCTTGAGGTGCATCAAAAAAGGAGTGTATAGACTAGGGTACAATAATACATAAAGATTTATGAGGTTTGTCTAAACTTCTCCCTACGATTCAAATTCTTCCATCAGTGAGATTAAATTAGGCAAAACATGGCAGAAAAAGAAAAGCAAACTGCCTTTTTGCACAATATTTTCTTCAATGAAAGACATTTACAACAACTTTTAACTGTACAAAAGAGCCACTCAAGGGTGAAAGTCACATACACACACGTTTCACTGAAAAGGATGTTGATACAGGGGTTCTATTGGTAAACACTTTCCCATTTTTTTTTTAATTTTAGATTGGTCCAAATTGAAACATGTTGCAGATGACAATAAAAATTGCATGCAATTTGAAATGAAACCATCGTATGTGGTAGAAAATAGTGTGGAAAAAGGAGAAAGAGCTTGTTACAAGCAATTTCTTCTTTTTCCAAAATGTTTTTGCAAGTATAAATTCAAGGTGACATAAAATCCCAGGTTTTTACAGGCAAGGGTTAAGACAAGTAAACACATGGTTTCGTCATTGTCAGTCTCAGTTGGCTGAACTATAAGTCTTTTTCAAATGATGTTTTTCATGTGTCTGGTCATTGGTTTCAATGCTTTTCCCTACATATTTTACCAAATAATACCAGGGTAAATTTTCTTGTCCTGCAAAGATTCAAACAGCACAAGTATTTGACCTGGAGACTATACTCTGAGTATAATCTCATTTGTTTATTTGTTTTCAATCTAAAGGGGTCACAAGTTTAAAACTACCTCCCACTATCAATATATCTGGCTGATTTTTTGTCAATAAACATGAATTGATGAATCATAAATATCATTAACCCATTTCCAGATGGCAACATTTTAGACTGGTCCAAATTCAAAGGTGTTGCAGGTGATAACGATAAAAGGAGAAATCACTTGAAACAGGCAATTTTTCAATTTCTCACTATGATTTCTGCCCTTTACAGTATTAAGTTATAATATTTACTAGTACATACTATTTTAATTATTGTCTGCAATTTCTAGCTTTCAATTTTAATCACTTTTAGAATTACATTCCCACAAAATGACGCTTTCTGACACCCCTCTAGAAAAACAATAAGAAAAATGATCTGTAAAATGAAAAAAATCTTTGCTTAAAGCATTTTCTTTATTTTCCACAATGTTTTCTACCCAGAAGGTTGAAAAACCTAAAATTTCATACACTTTTAACTGTCGTCTGCAACTCCTTTCAATTTGGACCAGTCTAAAATTTTGCCATCTGGAAATGGGTGAATTAAGGCCTGTTGCTAGGATGAGTCTTACCTTATCTCCATTAGCCAAAGTAACTGTGTTGTTCTCTGGATCAAACTCTTTCACGTATTCGGTAATTCTTACGCACTGTTTTGGCAGGACTTCATCCATACTTTTAGCTGACTGGTTGACTTGTTTAATCCCCGCCCCGACCAGAGTCCACATCGGCTGGTAATAGTGGAACTGAAATGATACATCATTACAGTTATATTTGCAATTATATTTCATTATATTACCAAAAAACAAAGTTTAAGACTGGCCCAAACCAAAAGATATTGAAGATAACAATATTTTTATTATGAAATTTTCTAATTGTTTTGTCTTTTGAGGTAGAAATCATTGTCAATAATAAAGAAATTGCCTGTGACAAGCATTTCTTCATTTTCAATAGTGTTTTCCAAAGATTTTCTTTCGTTGGCATCAAAAAGCGTCGTGGTTTAGAAATCTGTTATCAAGGAAAACATTATATATGTCCTTCTTTACCTGTGGTGAAGGGTTTCATCAAAGTGAAACCTCACAGCCCTTGAACCCATGACATCCAATGATTGAAGATTAGGAGTCGAAACTGGAGATACTAGAGAAAAGACCTACAATCTTGCTAGACGCTTAGATAATGAGGAAATACGTTGCAATAAATTGAAGCAAATTGAATCTTTGCTTATACAAGTAGTTTTAAATGGCTGAAAGTGAAAGTTTATGCACATCACAGTTGACTGCGCATTCAAAATACCATCACACATGTCAGCAGATTTAATCAATTAATACTTTGCACAACAAAATTTTGAAAGGAATGTTTTTTGCAACGAATTCAGTCATGCTTGGTTGGTAATGGATTTCTTTTTGCAGTCACAGCCTCACAGGGCCTTTGGTAATGTTTTCAACATAGCTTGTCATTGGTCGAAAACATCAAATATTTCTTTCAGTACAGTGGAATCCTCTTAACCTATTCCCAAAAAACAGAATTTTGACTAGTCCAAATTGAAAGAAGCTGCAGATGACAATATCAAGTTGATGGAATTTTAAATATGTTCGTCTTTTGGGGTAAAAAACAATGTGGATAATGAAGAAATTGCTTGATACAAGCAATTTATTCATTCTTCACAATTTTTTCCAAAGCCTTTTTCTTGAGGGGTGTAAAAAGGAGGGCTAGTGTGGGAATGAGTTTATCACAACCCTGATAATAGTAATTCACTGTTGAATTGCAACACACATTTCAAAAACATAAAATTTGTAGAACAAATAACTCCTTTTAATAGCAAATCCTGGTAAATTGGAACAAAAACTTTGACAAATTTATGTTGCAATTAACAGGATTCCACTGTATCAAAACCTATTTAGCATAAACATGTATAAGATACCAAAGTTTGCTGCCTTGAATCTACAGATCCTGTACAATTGCGTAGGCTGACAAAGGTAAAATATTTGAGTATTTTGCAGATTTTACAATAGTTGAACATTCTTTCTACCTAAGTGTGCCTTATTTTTTTTTAAACTAAATCATTACTTTTTCCACAATATTTTCTCATGTATAAAAAAAATAGGGATGTGAAAACCAGTGATTGAACAGGAAAGGGTAAATACCCAGAAGGTAGGTTTTTGAATGATGGAACATTTTCCTTTATAATTACAGATATCATGCATATTAATTCACAGTTACCTAACCTGCTAATTTTATTTGGCAAATCTCCCTGGCTAGGTTCAGGTTGATCAGAGATAGTCTATGAGTCCTTTTGACTTTATCTTTTTAAGTCATTCAACCTGTTACCAGATGGCAAAATTTTAGACTAGTCCAAATTGGATGAAGTTAGACATCAGTTTTCAGTTGATCAAATTTTAACACTTCTGATCTTTTTGGGTGAAAAACATTGTGGATAATGAAGAAATTTCCTGTAAGAAGCAATTTCTCCATTTCCCATAATGTTTTCCAATACTTTTTCTTTGGAGCATCAGAAAACGTTATTGTGTGGGAGTGGTTTGAAATTTTAAAATTAAGACATTCACAGATCAAAACACAAAATATTAAGACAAGTTCAAATTAAAGGCCATGACAGTTTAACCACCAGTCAGCTGTACTAGTTTAGGTTCCACACATTCCTGCTTTTTTATATATTAGACTGGTCCAAATTGAAAGAAGCTTCAGACGAAAATTTCAAGTTGATGGAAATTGAATTTTTTCGTCTTTTTGGATAGAAAGCATTGTGGATAATGAGGAAATTGCTTGATAAAAAGTTTTCCAAAGCTTTATTCTTGAGGGGCATGAAAAGGATGGATTGTGTGGGAATGGGTTAAATGTTTTATGCCATTCATTGGATTCAAAACTTACCCATTTAACCCATAACAAGATGACAGTGAATTTTAGACTGGTCCAAATTCAAATGCCATTGATTGTTCGTCAGCAATTTCATTCACTTTGAAACATTCTTTAATTTAGTTTTCTGATCATGGATTAAAAACTATTATAATAGTCTATTTTCTAGAAGGGTGCCTTAACCCATCCCAAACAAATGAAGTTTTTGGACACCCCTTTAGAAAAAATAAATAGGAAAACATTGTGTTAAATGAAGAAATTGCTTTTTTCATTTCACATAATGTTTTCTACCCAGAAAGCTGAGCAAATCTAAAATTTCATAAACTTTTACCGGTCGCCTGCAATTTCTTTGAATTTGGACCAGTCTAAAATTTTGCCGTCTTGTAATAGGTTATCTGCATATCTAAATGACTTTGACATTCATATCTTGGCCAAGAATTTTCCTCACAAAACAGTACAAGCAATGTAGTAAATGTTTTAACATCTTGTGAATGCTGCAGCCAAATTAATGCTACAGAGTATCAGATTAGAATGTAAAATGTTTCAGAGATCTTCTTCTGTTCTTCAAATCTGCCCATGAAATTATTTTCCAACAACAATACATGTGTTTGCAAAGTTCATCCTGTGGCCTTCTCATTCTGTGCAGCCTGATCAGAGCCTAGATGTCCAGGCTGCAAAATGTTCTAGCTTTAAGCAAATATGAAATTGTTAGAAACATTTTGTATGCTCATAAAGCTCTATATAAGGCGTAACAGCTTTCCAAATTCTTTACTTCTCAATAAAAATCTATGTTGTTGGTACTCATTTGAATTGCTTGATGAGACTATTCAAATGAGTACCTACACCATAGGATTAATCCCATCATTGTTTAAATATCTAAATCTAAATTCCAAATTACACGTCTATCTGTAACCCTGTGAACATGTAATTATTAATAAAGTAGGTACCTATAACATAACAAAGATCAAATAAATCTTACTGATTTAAAGAATTATCCCTCATCAATTTCAAACAAGATGTGTTTGTGAAATCCACAGTTTCAGCCCTGGTATGTTTAGTCAAAGTTTCAAAATTTGACCCTGAATACAGACCTTGACCCAGTCAGACTATACCAAGAATGAGCTTGTAACAAGAAATGGTAAACTATTCAGTTTTAAAAAGGCAATCAAACAACTAATTCCAAATCTGAACTAGGCATAGGCATAAATTTAAAGGAAAGCATAATTTTGTTTAATACTACAGTCATATGAAATATGAAATCATTGGAAAGAACAAGAAACAAGAAGACCACTGATCCTGGTATGCACACCTGAGTTAACCCTTTCCTGTTTAAACACAGGATTTTACGTTAATGTGATTTTATACTTGAGAAAACATTGTGGAAAAAGGAGAAATTGCTTGACACAAGCAATTTCTTCTTTTCCCACAATATTTTCTACCACATTGGATGGTTTTATTTTGCATTGCATCCAATTTTCATTGTTGTCTGCAACCTCTTTCGATTTGGACTAGTCTAAATTTTCTAAAAACAGGAAAGGGTTAAAGGCTCTTTTACTATCATCAGTCAAATTTAATGATGAGGCTTATGATACAAGTCGACCAAAAAACATTTTATACATACATGTATATACATGTATCTGGGGATCCAAAAGCCAAGATTTAAGCAGTGTTCCTTAAAAAAAAACTTTTTTGTTTCTATATAGGCTCCAACTCCGTCCCCCTAGGGCTCCGATGGTAATGATTTTATCCGTTTGAAAAAGGGTCAATATACTGATATTTAATGCAAAATATCAAGGCTCTACATCTTCTGGCTCAGGAGGAGAGGATAATTGCAGATCTTTTTAATATTTCACTTTTATCACCATGGAAACCAGAGTTTTCAACATATTTCTATTCTTTTAGCTAATGAGAAAGAGGACCCAAGGAACATGTCTGCCATATTTGGATCAAATTGGCCAAATGGTTTGGGATAGGATATTATTTAAATATCCTTTATCATTCTACATATACACACACCCCTATGAGGCTCTGCTCCCTGGAACAGAGGGAAATGATTGTAGCTGTTTTGAAAGAGGTCAATATACTCATGTTTCACGCAAAATATCTCTTTGCCTTCTGGGTCAGGAGGAGAAGATTTTTAAAGATTTCTTTTTTAACATAACTTCTGTTGTCATTGAACTGGAATTTTCCACAGAGTTTTCAACAACTTCAATTCTTTCAGCTATTTATAAAGGTGGCCACCTAAGGAACAATTTTGTTGAATTTGGCCCAATGGTTTGGGAGGAGATGTCTCTTGAAGAAATTGTTGATGGACGACAGAAAGAAGCCGGACAAAGGGTAGCTTACTTGAGCACTATGTGTTAGGTAAAGTGCTCAGGTGAGCCAAAAATATGTAACCATCATATTTTTCTCTTTTTATAAGAAGTTGAAGAACCCTGCCGTTTATGATATTTGGCAAATTTTGATTGCAAATCCAATGTTAATGACAACAACTGCAAACATAAAGGGGCTCCCCACAGATTATTGTATAAAATAGTTGTAACATTTGGGCAATCAATATGCAAGACAGGTTTAGCTTAAGAAATACCAGTAGGTGTGACACACACATCCTTTCTTGTAGTAGCTGATCAATAAGGGGGAAAATGAATGCCAACATTTATAGGCTAGGGCAGTCACCCTTTCAGTGGCTTTATGATTAACCTATCACCACATTATCCTATAGAAGTAAATAAGTAAGCACTTTATTGTATTTCCGGGTAGACAACATTGTGGATAATGAAGAAATTGCTTGTAACAAGTAATTTATTCATTTTTCACAATGTTTTCCATAGCTCTCATATTGAGGGGCGTTTAAAAGCATTATTGTGTGGAAATGGGTTAAGAGAACTTTCCTTACAATAATAGTTCAAGATATATCACTTTTCAACACCCCAAACCACACATTTTAAGATTGATCCAATTTCTAAACTGTGAAATTTATTTGCTGAAAAGGTTTGAATATGAGAATGAAATGAGATTATCAGTTATCTGGCAACTCCACAAGGATTCACCTGCCCTGCAGGTCAGTGAACTATCTTTTATAATATTTACAAAGGGACAACAACCATGTATAGGTAAACACAACTAAAACAGGAAAATGCCTACAAACCAAGACCATGTTTTTTTTCCCAACAAGCTCATAGTTTCTTTTTCTTTCAAAATTTGGACTAGAAAGTAGACTATGACAAGCTACAAACTACAATTGGTCGGCGAGCGAGTAAATTGTCGTAACTACAGCTTTATTACAGCTGTAGTTAAGGCAATTTACTCGCTCGCCGACGAATGTGATGGTTTATCTCTGTCTCTCCAATTCTCTCTTTCCATACACTACATGTATATGGATCGATTACAAAATAACAGCAAAATTTCTTTTCAATAAACTTTATTTGCTACCTTCGCGGGTTCAACAACTGCCACATTTCCCTGACCGAGGGCACG